>BSAI01000201.1:23053200-23354039 GCA_036245035.1 Adrianichthys oophorus | reverse complement strand
TGTTATTCACACATGTATTTGTTATTTAAACATGTATTTGTTATTCAAACATGTAGTTGTTGCCAGCAACAGCTTTGAACTAGCATAGCTCTTCAAGCAATCATGTAATTGATGTAATTCCAATGGTTTTTGAGGCATTTGGCACAAATGTCAAAATCGTGTCAAAATCAGCTAATTTAGGTTAACTATGTAAACACTCTACTAATGTAAAGTGTTACATGTCAGAACAAAGCTGCTTTTCTCAGATTCAAAATCAGTAGGAATTATGTTAATTGCCTAAACGCTAAAGATTTACAGTAGTACAGGAAACATCAACACTGTGTTAAATGGTTAAAGATGGGTCTTTCATTTCCAGAAACAGTATTTATTTTAAGTCTCCAACCAAAATAAAATATATTTGTTCTTGTGCTTTGGTTAATTCCTTTCCCTCTTGTCCATGACGGAAAATGCATTTGACCTGTCTCACGAGGTCCAGCAGTGTGCTGCTGCAAAAAGGGGGCAGGTGGTGGTGAGCTGTCTTGTTAAAGTGCACTTGAGATGTTATGAACGGTTGGGTGGGAAGCCCAACCAACCACTCTGAAAAGAGGGTTAATTATCACGGAATCAAACTGGCGACCCTCCAGCCACAAAGCCGTTTCTGCAGCCTCTTGGCCACGACTGCCTCTTCATTCCCAACCAACTTTAGTCAAACTGGAGTTCAAAGAACTCACAAACAGGACCTTTACTAATATGTTCATCCATAAAGTTATCAAGATTATTCATTCATTGATGCTGATGATTTAAAAGGAATATCAAGCAGGAAAATAAAAATGTGAATTTTTACAATTATCTCAAATCCAGACATGCCAAAGTAATTGAGAATGACTCCTTTGCTAACGTGCAGCACACCTCTGAAGATCCGCTGAACAAAAGGTTCACATGATGCACGCTAAGTGCCGAGAAGACACCAGCTGGCAAACACACTGGATCCTCTGCTCCACTGAAGCTGTGAGAGCACGGCGTTTACTTTCCTTGACCGTGCTGATGCGAACGCAGCGGGGCGGTCTTTATGCTAAGTAAGCAGTGCAGCCTTAAACTGATGAACAAAGTCGGGGCATCTGCTCAGCGCAGCACATCCAAGGCTGTACTGGTAAACTGTAGCTTTGTTTTTTTTTTCTCTGATCATCATTGAGAGATGAGCATCATTATCTCATCTGCATTTAAAAAAGCAATAAAGGTTAATTACTCTGACTGAGCCAAACTTTGTTTACTGGGCTGCCGGCTCCAGCTGGCAAATGATTTCCCCTCCATTTAAGAAATGCTCCTTCTTCGCCGCTCATCTACTCTGTAGCTTCTGCCCCAGTTTTTCTAAAAAAAGAGACCTTGTTCACACATGGAGTCTGCTCGATTAAACCTATTTTCTTAGGAAGATTCTCAACTGGGGAGAACAACATGGAAGAATCTACTGGATCTGATCAAATCCTCTCCACTGAGTAAAATTCCACTTCTGTTTAGAAACTTCTTTGGAAGACACATTTATTCAGACTAAGTTTAGCTGACTAGAAAAACACTGCCAATGTGGCAAGATGTGCTTCACTTTTCTGGCTTTTTACAATTTGAAAGTCCAGTAAAACTATGAAATCCTTCTTGGTTAAGTCCTATCACAATGGACTCACATTACAGCCACAATCTGATGCTGCGTTCACATTAGGCTCTGAAACGCAAGTTCAAGAGACTGCTTTCAATTAAAAATCTATGTAAACACATAAAAACTCTCGCATCCACACATTGAGACACATATTTTCTGTTTTTGGGGCTGTACATAGAAACCGTGCGACCATTGAATGCGAGTCAAAAGTTAAACCAGTTGAACTTCGACTCATCGGGGACTTGGATTTGATAGTGACCTTTCGTTAGCGTCGTTTTCAAAACACCGAAGTGCCAACTGTTTGAAAACTGATCATGGAGGATAAATTAATGATAACAGTTTGTGCCCGCCCACAGTTCAACCACACCAAGTCTTTCATATATCGGAACAGAGCTGGGAAAGAAAAAGCCTAGAGCATGATGCAGCGGATTTGCACCACTTCCACATATCCAACGGTGAGTACATGCGCATGTATTGGGTAGCAACAGTCCAGTGTGAACACTATTTGCTAAAAGCGTGTCCAAAAACCCATGTTTAGTGTGTTCGTGAATGCACTAAACATGCCCGGTTTGTTCATGGCTTCAGTATTTTTGGTTAACCCTTTGGTTCTCTTTTCAGAAGATCCAAAGATTTGCTCATACTGTGTCTTCTTTTCCTCAAAGTCAACCCTATACATTGTCTTGTGTAGGTAGACCACTGATGGTTTCCCATGACCCTTTAGCACCGCAGCTTTACCTACAGTGTTGACATTCCTTCGATTTCTGTAACTCTTTAAATATTAACGCAGTTAACATAATTTGTTGAAGCTGAAATAAGCAGCTTCTGTTGATTTGCAACACTTCACAGTAGTGACACATTTACCCAATTAACATACACCAACTGATTCTCACAGAGAAAATCAGCTTTGCACCAATGGCCTCAGAATCCATTGAAGAGTTACGGTAGTTCCAATAGCAAGTTAATTCTTCACCGCTGACAGCTCCAATTGTAAAGGGTTAAAGTTCTATACTTTGTCTTAATGTTCAACAAACTCCCCAGACATTCAAATACCCAAAACTCATTGACTCATCTAAATTTTATTTCCCAAAAGGTGAAAATAGGTCAAGAGGCTCCAATAACCAAATATCACAGTCAAATACTACTTTCCATTGATGTTGAAATGGTCTATAAATGTGACCCTGTTCACCTGTCTGTAAATGTTAAGAACTAATCCTAACCTTTTGCTTCAAACTCACATTTCATTTTTACAGGGAAGTTCTTATTTTTCTTTGGGCATAAAGATGGACCACCATCATTTCTGAATGAAGAGATGGACAATACAATCCCACTTAGAAGGGAGATCCAAAATGCTTGGGTTGGTACAAGTATGAACTTCTGATGTCCAAACATTTCCTGACGTCATTAGAGGAATTGTCTGAACATGGAACCGCAGATCATAAATAAGACAATTGAGCAGAAAACCTGCATTCATTGAGTTGTTGAGCTGAGCATACTTTTTCCTGTTTGACAGACTGTGAACCTAAGTGCCGCAAAAACAACCATTTCTTCAGAGTTTACAACACTTCCTCGAGGACTCATAAAATCTTTATAGGTAAAAAGCCAATTGGAGTCAGTTTTACACCTATTATTTACCATGTTCCACACAATCACAGAAAGCTTGCATAAGAAAAGTGATTTCCATGAGCATAGGAAGGTTTGTGGAAGGAAAACGCCTTTGTGAATTATAAATATTCATGTGCAGTTTCCACGTTTGCACAGGTCTAAAACACCTTGAACTTTAATGAAAATGTGACCCAAGTATGAAAGGCAGAATTGTGTTACTTTGACAAATAAAGTCAGCATCACAACACTGAGAATTACCAGCATTCAGAGAAATAGTACTTACACTGCACTTCCAAGTACTTCTGTGCTCGGAAGTCCTTGACTGCAGGGTGATCCACGATGCAAATCACAGGCATCCCATCATCCTCTTTGTTGACGGTGAACGTCAGCCGGCTGGTTACTGTGTACATCTTGTCGTAGGTCAGTTCAATTTTGGGTTTTCCTAAAAGAAAGAAAACAGACACACATTTAAACATTTTTTTAAAAACGTTTCATTAGGTGAAAAGACTTTCTAGGTGTTAAGTCACGTTACTTCAGTCAGGTTTCTGAAGTTACACCCTTATGTCTAAAATTACCAAAATGATTTGGTGAAAGTCTGGGGTGTACCAGCCCTTTGTCAGACCACCGTGATCTCCAACCAGGATAAAGAAGTTTCATTTAGAGGGACAAGTTCAATTTGACTGTACAGATTAAGAATGGAGTGCTAATGAAGGGCTTCAACCAGTGATGGGGGTATTGATACAAGGGTATTGAAATATCGATTTATGAACATCACCAATTTCGGTATTGACTACTCTATTAAAGTACTAATAATACATAAGAAATAAAAGTTTAAGTGTCATTTCTAGATGTTTTTAATTATTAAGTGAGTTACTCCAGTGTTTTGTGTTGAAATTACTTGTTTATGGCTTGATATCATGTGACACATTTTCACAAGTTGTTCTTTGTGGCAAGAAATGCTCCACACTTTAGATTCAAAACGCTCAATAAATAGTAAACTCAGACAGTTGATTTATTCATCAATCACTTACAAGGGATTTATAAAGAGACTTTGTGAAGATGAACACGTTGGTCACGCCTTAGATTAAAGGGCTGCAAACTTATTTATAAACTATTAAGAAAAACACAGTTATTATAATAGTAATTATATTAATTGTCTATAAGCTAATTACTTCTAAACATAAGGCATTTGTAAGACATCTACAAATGCTAATAAATGTCTTATTAATGTCTGATAAAGGCTCCTAGTTGACTGGTAGGATAGGGATTCAAACTGCCAACCCTTCGATCATTGAACAACCTGCTCAACCACCTGAGCCACTGCCTCCCCATAGTTTTGTCTTACAAGGGATCTATAAATGCTAATGAATGTCTTATAAGTGTTCTATAAAGGCTTATAAACACATTACTAATGTTTGCTAATGTCTTATAACTAAATTAAGGAAAATTATTATAAAGCATTGCCACATTTTTTTTAAACTACTCCAGACCGAAGCAAGTCTCTTATTTTCAGATAAAATGTTTAATATTTGTAAAATGCAATCAATAAACAGGTTGTCTATTGTGGTGTAAACATGTTAACAAAACATGTCCAGTTGAATTTAGACTGGGCACTGCATGTTTTTAAAACTCAGCTTTTTGGTGTCGCCAACTATTTTCTAACAGCGCTAACATTCTTCTTTTTGGTTTGGATGGTAGCCCTTTGCAGTCCTGTGATGTCACACCCCTTTGTACTCGAGGGGAACTGTGTTACTTATCTTATCTGCTGCAGATAACCTGAACCAGGTGCGTTTGGTCAGTGAGAAGCTGGAAGAATAGGGGGTGTTTGTTAAGAACCCCTGACTTTTTCCATAAAAAACAACAATAGAAATGACTCCATTATTAGTCTGGTTAAACCTTTTAATTGCTCCCTAAATTGAGCTTTGATGGAAAACCGTTTTGCTTTGTTGTTTATACAAACCTAATGAAGCGTCACAAGGAAATTACACAACTGTAATCAGCCGTTCTTGCCACCTAATCTGGCAAGAGGTTTAAGAGCATTAAAGAGAGAAAGTATTTCCAAAACTGGTTTGTGTTAAAGCTTAATTTTTAGAAGTTCAGAAATCTGGTTTGATTTAAAACTACTTTAGCTGCTTGTTGTAAAGGATTATTTTTAATATATTTGAGAGTAGACTCCACATTTTGTAGTTATACTCGTAACAGGTGTTCTTTCTGTGCATCACCCGTTGTTGAGTTGCCAGTCCACAAAGTTCAACTTTAATGACATAAAAGGATGAAAGCTCGGTACTCAAGGCTGCCTCTGGAAAGGACTTAAAATGCAGCGGCAAGATAAAAGGAACTGCTGTTAGATTTATGTATGTTTATGGCAGAAGTGAAGTGTCCTTGATGATGCTCAGATAAAGTGAATCAGCAAAAAAAGCATTAAGCTTTACGAAGCCAGATTTACTATGTGGCCACTTTTTGCTCGGCATTGCCACATCGGATATTTGCAAAGAGTCTGCCTCCTCTTTGTGGCTGCTCTTTAATGTCACTCGGACAATACATTCTCAGGCACACTGAGGAGAACAGCCTCTTCCCAGCTTCAGAAAAAAGGCTGGGGATGCATGCAGGAAGTGCCGCAAATCACAGTCCCAAAGCATGATTGATTATTCACTTTGTCTTATCCTTTTGTCCTGCTTCCTCTCAGTCATTTGCAGGAGTGCATTAGTGTAGTATCAATAAAACAAGTACTTGAAAAAGGTGAAAGAGTCTGACAAAAGAAATGCTGGCACAGAAGAGGAATCTGTGCAAATGTAGGCTTTTGGACCCATCAGTTCATATTTCAGCAGTGTGCATTTTCTTGTCGCGCCTCCACTGCAGCTCAGTCACTGAGGCGGCTCCATTGCTATGGTGACAGCTGTCTTTCTGGATGCTGGAAAAGCAAACATGCGATGTGGCCGGTGTAAAGGAACAGGTTTTCATGAATAAATCCCACTAGAATCTTCAAACGCATGCAATCAACTGCAACAGGAACCTGAAGAAGCCTGCTCAAATCAAAGCATTTCATGCTTCATAATCCTAAAGAAAAGTCCTGATTTCATTCCTGGTGTTTTGGTTCATTTTGCTGTGAATCTTCAGTGCTCCTTTTGCAATTACTTACTTTGTGAGAGTGTCCACACCCACAGTATCTACAAAGGTGTCTAAGAATAAAGTGTAATTAGCATAAATGGTGAGGTAATTCAGATGATTAATGAGCCACCATCTTATTTCCTGCCTATCCCTCCTTTTCTGCCATCTGTCACCACCTAAAAATTACCTTTGCACTTGAAGGATACCATCCTCTTCCATTTGTGAGCTATTTATTCCTGCAGGCCATTTTATACCCAAAATGTAAAACACAACCGGTTGGATAACGAGGGTTTTTAAATAGTGGACCGTCTGTAGCAGCTTTTCCTGCGACTCTGTTTAATTTATCACCGCCAGCCAGCTGCTTACTCATCATTCATCTGTGCAACGTAGACGAAGAATAAAAGAACCCTGCTTGGCACAGCATGGAGCCAAATCTGACCGGTGCCTAAATGCTGGCAGAGACGAAGAAGTAATCTCAAAAGATGGACATCTGAGCACTGAAACAGCGCGGCATCAAATATTAATGTCTTTCTGCAGAGACAATGTACTTCTTGAGTGAAACAAATGATGTGCAACAAAGCACTAATGCGTCTGCTGTTGCACAGGTAAATGAAATGGAAAGAGCGTTGGGTTGATGAACAGTGCAGCATCAGAAGATGACAAAGTAGGTGAGAAAGTTCTCACCTACTTGTTTTCTTGGATTCTGTCCCTGTTATTTAATGTATAAAATCATACAAAGCAGTAAAAAAAAAAATGCAACTTGGAGTCAACAATCACTACTAAAAACTAAAACCATTGGCCTGATGGAGAACAGTATTAAAGCCAAATGTTTCTAAAAGATGAAAAATATAGTTTTAGCATAAATATATAAAAACATTTTTGAAAAAATGTTGCAACAGAAGCAAAAACATGGTTGAAATTACACTACAGGTGTATTCATTTCCATTTTAAATATCTACCATTCTATGTTGTAGTGAACAGGAAAGGACCACAACTGGTTCCTGATGGTTTGGCCCAGTTTTTGCTACTGCTCATCTGTAAAACCAGACTGTAGAGTTTTATGTGGTCTACACCTGGACTAAACTTGGATTTCAGGAATTTTTTTCTGTCAGAGACATTGCTAGCAAACTTTAACATGAGGAAATGAGGGCTCACAATACAATCAAAGACTTGAAACAATTCTGGAGGGGGAGTTGACGATACTTTACTCATCAACACCATCAAACCTGTTGTTGTGGTTTACTGTTTAACACCAGAGTTTTAGCTCCAGTGTTAACATTCTTTCGACTACTGTAACTCTTCAACCTAACTGACAAATTTCCAACAGATTCTTCTTCTTCTTTTCCTTTGGGTTTGTCCTCCATCTAACCATGTTTTCTGCATCCTCTACTCAAACACCAGCTACCTTCATGAAGTGGTGTACCGTCAGGGCCTGTAAAGCCTTCTGTGAAGGCCTAAAATTATCTGAAAAAAAGTATCTAAATCACAGAGAAAAGTTTTTTTTAATTCAATTCAATTTTATTTCAAAAGCCCAAAATCACAGGCATAGCCATCTCAATGGGCTTCACACTGGTAGTTATGCAAAGAACATAAAGTCAGTCATAAAAATATAAACAATTGCTGATTGCTAAATTAAACAGACTAAGCTAAACTGGCATCCCTGCTCTTAAACCCTCCTTCTTAGTGAGGAAAAACTCTTAAAAAACTAATAAGAACTTAAAAAACAAAGCAACTAATTGGTATTGAAATTTGATTCAACGTGTTAATGGTTAGGGCATGAAAATGGCACAGATAGCAGCTGGAAAATAATAATAGTAATGGAGAATCTGCAGTTTTAGCATGTCAATATAAATATATTATTAATCTGACGTAAACCCGCGTGAGCCCACTAAGCAGATGGAATAGGCCGCCATGGCCCGGTTTATAAAACCATCTTGCTGCTGCTTAGCTCTGTGGAGAAGTAATGAAAATTATAATTATTACCCCAAACTCCATTACAGTAGGTGAGGTAGGGCAGCAGTAAGTTAGATATTTTCTGATTGCTAGTTTGTCTGGCAATAATCTTGTCCAAAGAGGAATGTTTTAATCCTAAATTTGAATGTAAAAACTGTGTCTGCCTCTGTTACATGAGCTGGAAGCTTATTCCATAAAACAGGAGCTTGGTGTCTAAAGGCTCTACCTCCAGCTGTGCTTTTAGAGATTCTAGGAACCGCAAGCAGTCCTGCACTTTGTGAGTGAAGTGTTCTGTTTGGTTGGTAAGGCACTATGAGATCTTTAATATTGGATGGGGCCATCCCATTCAAGGCCTTATAGGTTAGCAGGAGGATTTTGAAACATTGATGCACACTAGTTTTTTGCAGAGACTTCTAGAAAAATTCTAGGGCACCAGCTTTTGGAATTGTAGGTTCAGATACCACAACACATTGGTGAATGCTCTTTTAGGGACACTGATAATGAGTGAATTTGGACAAAGCCAGTTTCTAATACAAATTTCTTGGACAGTATTTTTACTCATCTGTCCAGAAGTCTTGCAGTGCAGAGCAGAGGAAGTGTAATGGTCCTGTGGCTGTCTCTTGAGGTTATTGGCTGCTTTGCTTCTTGTCAGTCAATAAAGAGCCCTGCCAAGTGCCGTCTCTTTGGTAAGTCTTAAAAGAAGTGAAAGGATCGAGCAGCGCTGCAAGGTTTCCACTTTATATGACTTTCACTATATTGTTAGCCAGGAAAGTGGAGATATCTGTGTCAGGACTCCTGTCAATAAATCACTAAACAAGCAGGGTGAGAGCAGTGGGAAGGAGACAGATAATAGTGATATAAAGGGTCTGTGCACATTGGCAGAGATGGTTGGATTTACATTGGCAAGCATGACAACTGTAACCTTTAAATGATATTTAAGAGAGTCCGATAATCCCTGAAGGTAATTAATTTGAATTCTCTGGATTTTTAATTAGAAACAAGTCTGCTAGGAGTTGAAGCTTAAAGCAGTTTAAGTAATGCTGTCCTTGTGGCAGAGATCACATATTCTTAATGTTTTCCAGTCCCATTTTTCTTTTTGTTGCACTCGAGGAACAGAATAATAGAACAGAGCAGTGCCATTAAGGAAGCCAACTATGACACCAACAGCAAACCGAATATTACCAAATTCTTCTAAACTCGGAATATATTACATTTTTTATAACTAAGCTTTAACTCTGCAGCTTTTATTGGCTCTTCCAATAATTCCATTTTAGTTTTTGAAGCTAAAAAACCAAGAAAGAACTAAAAACAGTCAGTAAATGACAGTCTGTACTACCTAAAAACATCTCAGCTTTGAGTAAAGGATGTAAACATCACTATAAGGTACAAAACTAAACCAAAGAATGCTCAAATTTGTCTGGGATCCAACTTTGATAAGGAATTCTCTCTTTGCTTTGCTTAGATTAGCTTTTAAATGACACCTCTGAGAAAAGGTTAGAGGCCACTATTATCTTTTTTTCTTTTGGATGTATTTTCAGGCTCTCATCACCAGAGCTTTAGCTCCAATATTTACATTCTTTCAACGACCGTAACTCTTCAACCATTTACTCAGTTAACGAAATTCCTGCTGATTCTGAAGCAGAGAAAAACAGTTTAGCACAGCTATACAACACTGCAGAGTAGGGAAGTGTTGCATGTTGGCAAAGCTGCTTTTCTTCACGTCAGAATCAGCTGATTCACGTTGATGGCGTAAACGAAGAGTTGCAAAGAGCGTGTGTTATTCTGTCGTCACCAGTGACGTCTCAGGAGTTAAAGGGTTAAAGAGGTTATAAAGCTGCACAGGAGTTGGATTGGAATAACAGGATTAGGGTAAAACAAAAAAAAAACAGATTAGGAATAATAATGTACTTCTGAATGGGAGCAAAAGGCTAAATTGCACTAAGAGGAATTGCTGTAATATTTTCATGATTCACACATCAACTCTTGTCAGAGTTTAGATCGCAGGGAAATACATTCCTATAAAGAATGTTTAGATTTTTTCACACCCACATCCTCTCTCAGCCTCTCCAGGGGGACGAGAAGGTATTCTGAAAACAGCGGTGAGATTTAGTTTCTTCAGCATGGCTTTGCTTTGTGGCCTCGTCCCAGCTGGATATGCCCATTACGTCTCACCAGAAAGGAGTGTTATTCTCTCAATGTAGAGGGGTAGCGGCTCCTCTCTTAGCTTCTCCTGGATGACTGAGCTCCAAACCAGATCTCCAAGGGAGACTCCAACCACCCTGAAAGGGAAGCTCACTGCTGATGCCTTTATCTGTGATCACGTCTGTTCAATACTGAGAGCTCATCACAATAAACAAGGCTAAAGACATGAAACAGCAGTTTCCTTTACAACTCAGGTCTCTGTTTTACTGCAATGGAGAAGTCCAAAATCTGCAGACGTTCAGTCTCCCTCCTTCACTCGGGTGGGAGCAGAAAGACAAGAAACTGAAACTCCTTTAGATTGGAAAATGGAATCGTTTCCAATCTGAAGAAAAAAAATCCACATTTTTTAATTGAGAACTATGATGTCAGACTGTCTGGGAGCGGTTACTGGTCCCAGACCAGGGTCTCCAGACTGAAAATTTGTTCTGGATTATCGGGGGGACAGGCACTGTTTCACTTTAAGCGAACCAAATGTGTGCAGTCTGAATACATCCTTAAATATAATTGTTGGGACCATTTTATCTTATAAAATGTCTAAATCAAATCTGATGTAAGATGATGATAGTCTAGAAATAAGGGTATTTGGACTGTTTAAGCACTTAAATATCCTATTTTTAGACAAAAAAATTAACAAAATACACTTATTTTAGGATCAAAAGAATTCTAACTACCAGAAAAAGACACCTCAGTAAAAGTTTTAAAGCTATTTTCAAAATTCAATTTAGTCTTAAAAATGCAGCATATCACAACTTAAAAAAAAAAAAAAAACTCTTGCCAAGATAAACTCTGGTAGTGCTATAGGAAGATTTATTTACTGCAACAAGGAAAATCAGGTTCGATATTTTTTTTACTTGTTTTGAGAAGTGCCGTATGCATCATGCTGGATACTGTTTGAACAAATACATTAGTTTTTAGAAATCCCTTCAAAACCCCATCTGTATCCCTGGAGTTGGAAATTGACAGTTTCTGCTGTTCTGTTTTTTTTTTTTAAAAACATTGACAGTTTTTAAAACACAAGAGATTAACATCGGCTACTCAACAGTCAATACAAGCTTGTGTCAACATGCCATCAGAAACACTGATTGATTGAACCCTAGTCTTTTTTGTGACGATAAAAACCTTTTACAAGTCAATCTGTGACCTAATCTCAGTGGATTACTCAGGTTTGAGCTGAACAGCATCAGTTTAATGCACTGGTGTGTAGAGGTGAAGGTGCTCTGGGCCTTCAACACAGCTTCTGATTGGGGCCTTTGTTTGAAAGTCTTTACAAAGCTCACTGTCTAAACTCAGAGGAGGCCTGTTCACCCCTGAGCTCGGCATCAGCTTCTAACGCACAGCAACCTTTGATGAAAGCATGGAAAGCTGTCAGGGTGCCAGGCAGCTTTTGCCACCGCTGCAGATCTGCACTGTTTTACAAGAATCCACTCAAAGCTGAAGCAGAGCTGGCTGTAGAAAGTGAAAACGTAAAGGCGGCAATGGGTTTGTTTTCTTTAAGCAAACACACATCAGAGCACGCATTTGCATGCCTTCTGTAAAAGTTTCTGTAGATAAAAACAAACTCCAAAAACAGCATGCGTGTGTGTTTTTGGTTGGTATTGTGAATCTTTTTTTTTTGACATCATGGATGCTGCTTCCTCTTGGCTAAAGAGGGGGAGGACCATCTGCCTGGTAATCAGTGCAGTTCATAAGCCAGCATCTGTGCATATGGCATGTGCAACGTGCACATTTGTGAAGCGTCTACAAGTTGAAACATACCAAAGCATCCAAATGACTTTTGCTTGGGATGGGTCTTGTTTGTTTCTGAAGTGTCCTTTGCCATTTGTCTGAGTTTTGGGGAGTCAAAGTTAGATTGGGGGCTCAAGCCAACACTAGAAAAATAAGTGGACAGATAATATCTAACGTCACGCATTGAAATGTGAACAGTAAAGCCTAAATTGGGATGGGTATGCGGACAGAAGCTATCCTAACAATGTTCCAAAAACAGAACTTGGGAAGGACAAAGTAAAGACACCACACTCAAAAGATGCACATTTTTTGCTAAAATAAATGCAAAACAACTAATTAAAAAAAGGAAGTTCCTTTTTAAGATTGGCCTCCAGTGGTCTTTGGAAGAACTGCAACATTTGGCACTTCCTGGTTTGCGTCAAAACTATAGGCTTTATACAAGAACTGGACTGAAAAACACCTGGCATTCCAAACAGGAACCGCTGGCACTGAGACTGAATTCACTTTATTTGGTTGGAGCCAGAAATAAACCATTTTCTATGGGTGATGGCACACTCACTCAGTCCAGGTCTCATATACAGTCAATTGTCAAATTAGGGAACGCAGGGTGGGGATTTGGGCTCAACCAATAAATGTCTTTACTTTAAATAGTCCTGCCCATATTCCCTTTTGTTAGTTTTTCATTTGTGTTGTGACTTTGGGAATTATTGAGCCCAATAGAAAGGAACATTAATATAAAGCCTTTATTCATAAGGATACAACAGTTACAAATGTAATGGGCTTGTTCAAATTTGTCTATATAGTTTTTGGATTCTTTTTACTAATAGAAAGGGATTTTGAAAAGACATTTTTCTTAATCTTTATTATTGGAATTTTTTTAAAATAATAATCCTTTATCTCACATTTTTGTTTAAGAATAGAGGCAGATCTGGAAGCTATTAAAGCTAACAGCTAGCAGCTTAGCAGGGTAACATTGGCTACTCTGACATTAAGACTAGTAGCTTGAAACTTCTGTCAGATTTCCTCCTCATTTGTCTACTGATGCATACCAGAATGTCTCACCTTTACCTCAAGATCTGTTCCATTCTTTCATTTTTGGGTTGTTTACGAGTCTAAAAAGGTGAGATAAAAAAACTGATCCAAGGAGTCAAGGCAAAACAGGAAGTTTCTTAGCTAATGAAATGTTTAGAAAGTGATGTATTATTTCTGACATCAAACTCAGCTGAGTTCAGCTGGATTGAATTGGATTTTAATGGGGTTCTGACTGGACTGAAATTTAAACTTGTTTGACTTCTCTGTAAAGTAGTCTCACAAGGGATCTGCTTTGAATTAGTTCGCACAAATAAACAGATAAAAAAATAATGTGAATAGGAGACATCCAAATACTTAAAAGGATGCAGTGTTTTGTCCTTTTGTTCATACTCCAGCTTTTATGCTCACATGTTTCACTTTCATGTTGTTTCAAAGCAAAGTTTCAAAGCATCTTTTGGATGAAGCGAATCGTGAGATCTTTATCTAAACATCTTTGAGCACAAGGCGCCCCACCAATGTGCAGAGATGAATTTTAACTCCTGCGCCATCTGTGTATTGACTGCTCGGTGGAGGGAGAACATGTCATGATGGATGGATGCTGCATACCTGGAAGCTCTTTATCTCCCTTCATCCATCTGATGGCAGCGGCAGGCTTGCTGCTCATGGCAGAGCAGGTCATCTCTGTCTCATTGCCTTCGCTCAGGATCTCATCGCGGGCTTCGATGATGGGGTTACCAGGAGGAACTGGAACGGGGCACACAAACAAAAGCTGAGTAAACACACGTGTCTGCACCTCACCTCACTTGAAGTCGGAAATTGAGTTTTTGCAATATTTACAATAGTAATTAGTTCAAATATTCACTTTATATGCATTTTTGTCGTAGATTTTACAAACAAAAACGAAATTTTGTTTAAAAATACAATCCAAAAAATGTCTGTAGATATTTTACAGATGAAGATTCAATGAAAAAGAAGTTTTGACGTGAAAAGTTTGATTCAAATTAGTAAAAAATGTAACAAAGGCAACATTGCAGGGTATTTTTCATAGAATGCCATTTTAAAAATAATAACTCAATTTAGTCTCAGATTATTTTTAAAGCAAAAAAAAATCCTGTTTTGTCTTTTATTAAATATTGCATTTCACTATAATGCAGAGGAGTATTTTCTGTGCTCTCTTAAGTCTCTTAAAAAGTGACAGCACTTTCATTTTATTCTTCATTCTCTCTAAATTCGAGTTGGACCATGTAAACCCGATATAGATTTTTCCTTAACCGGTAAGTTCTATCAAAAACTTCAGTCGATTGAGGCAACTTCAGCCTCGATCGACTTTTAAGGTTTGGTGGATAAATACTACAAAATAAAACGATCCCATCCTAAAAGTCAAAAGCTCATCTTTGATTTCCTAACTTGCTCTTTTTTGCCCAAAGAAATATGTTTAATTTTTATTAACATTGCTAGCTTTAACTTTGTGATTTTCACTTAGCGGTCAGAGCAGCTGTTTTAGGACATGTGACCGAGGCAAAGGAGTACATTTTAGATGGACGTGGTGGACGGAATCCGATAGTTTCCCCGAAATACAACTTCCTTCAGAAGCAGAAAACACACATAATGGAAATAATGTAAGTAACTAATGTAAGGTTTTGTCTGTGGCCCAAGTGACTCACAAAACTGGTACCGGTCAGTAACGTGGTTGGGAACCACTGCTCTTAGTGCTTTTATTGTGGTCTCATGCCTTATCCTCTGTGTCATTATGTTCCATCCTGTCTAAGGACTACAGATTTATTACTATTAATGCTAAAATCTAGCATATGTTCCCACTGTGTGGATCGATGGTAATTTATTTCATTTGCCTATAGCAAATAAATACATGAATATATAAAATAAGACTAAGTTTGCAGATCCTGTATTTTTGTCTTTGTAGCTATATTGTCAAATAGAAGAAATAGCTTAAACTATTAATAATAGCCGACCTCCGATTTCTGTGAGGTTCCCCCTCATTCGCTCTAACCTGATTAAATCTCACTTGGAAGTAGTCATGTCTTAGAGGACATTATCCCGATCTTTAACACTCACACATTAGCAAACTAACAAGGGGGCAGATTTATTTAACCAAGCAAATTAGCTGGAAAGTAGCTTGATCTTACAAGATGGACCTTCTTTGCATGTGCAGCATCGGGATCACATGTTGAGCAGAGAAATATACTCAAGGAAGCGTGGGCGGGAATGAATGATGACCTAAAATAACTCTTTAAATAAGCTGTTCATCAAAGTGTTCAATAAAAGAGGAAACATGAAGGTTGAGCAGAGCAACAGGTGGAGCAGGAGCGGCTCCGAATGGTGCCGATTTGAGTTCTATTCCTGGAAACCGTTTGTGCACTGCTCATCTTCTTTCATTACCACAACTTTCTATGTTTTCTTATCCTTTTGGTTATCACGTTCCTCTTCAAGCAATGTTTTTTTATGCTCTATTTGCTTGAAATTTCCTCTGGGACAATGAAAATCTTACCAAAAACAGAGAGTTTTTTCCTTTTAATCAGCATTTCCCATAGTCAGAAATCTGATTGAGATCCTGATCTTTATAAGAAGTGTGTGTGTTGCACTGAAAGTGTGTTCTCTGCTATGTACTTAGCACTGTGATGTCAGCGTAGGCTTCCTGTGGGGGGTCTGTGTAGAGCTGGCAAACATATCGACCCTCATCTGACAGCGAGACGTTCGAGAGTGACACCCGCAGCTCGTTGTCTGAGAAGTTCACCAGCTGAAAGCGGGAGTCTTTCAGTGCTGAAAGAGAAAAAAACACACACAAATAAATCTCTGAGTCATATTTACTCACATTAGTCGTATATGTTTGTACATAAAGCTTTAGAATCACATCATTGCACTAGAGTTCTAAAAGAAGGAAGCGGCTATTTGGTTCATCTACACAAAACGGTTGTGCTTACATATTCATAAGCTGTGGATACACATGACTATGTTACAGTTTTAATTAAGATATTACACAATACAAAATATTTTCCACAACTGGAAATAGTCCGTATTGTTTTTGGCACTATCGAAACTCTGACAAGTTTTCTTGATTTTTTTAATGAACATAATATTCAGTTCTGTTGAAACTAAAGTTGTCCTGTTTTTGTTTACAAACATGCAGTTGCAGCTTTGTGTGTCTGTGTGGGGCTTGTCATGTTGAGAGTTTCTGATAATTACAGCCATAGATAATTGCGGCATCAACTCTGAGTTTGTTGCTGCAGAACAATGAAGAAAAAAAAAGGTGATGCTAACAACAATACAAAATTCCTGTTTGTTTATGTTTGGAATTTTAATGTTAATTTTGTTTAGACGTTGATCCCTAAACACACACACCTTGGTTTGAACGCAAATACGCTTTTGCCAAATCCCTTTTGCAATTTTAAAGTCAACTGCAGGCAAGTCTAAGCTGGAAAAAGTGTATTCATAAAATATTTTACCAAAAAAAAACCTTATCAACTAATTGAATAAAACAAAAATCTGACTATCATGGAAGGTGCCATCCTTAGTTCAAATTTTTTCTGCCCTCAAGTCTTGGCTAGGTACAAATCCACAAACATGTTCTTGACTCAGTTTAATGTTTACAGATCTCATTGAAAAAACAAACCAAACCTGCTTAGTAAAAGCTGACGGAGCTTTCAAAGACTCCAGGTTAAGAAAGAATTGCACAAATGATTACACATCAACACAACGTAAAACGAAAGCTGGAGGCAAATACATGTTATGCTTTCAAGTAAAATTGTCCTCATAGTAGCTAAAGGACTGGTTGTTATGGGGAAAATTGATACATTTACTTTGATGCAGTAACACAAAAATTGACACACAAGTCAAAGATGTAAAAATTGTTATGGTTGCTATTGAAACTAACACAAGGAAACCACTATTTTCAATGAAAAAATGTAAGCCACTATGTTTTTGGTAGATTTTAAGGATAATTATATGTGTGTGTATTTTACATCAATTGTTTTTTTTAATGACATTTTTGTGTGTTTTTTTCGTATTCAACAGAAGTAGTTATTTCATTTTCGTTTCTGCTCTACTTTTTTTTTTTTTTTAAATATGTAGACGGATGTGCTTTGCAGACGGGTCATACTTTCTGAATTAAAACACCTCCTCCTTGGCTGTCCTTTAGTCGGCTTACGCAAGAAATGAGGACAAATTCACAGATCCTGTCTGTCTCTCTCATCTGTAGTCACTTTCATCTCACCTAACCTTGTTTGCCCACCTACCTAAGCAGATTCCATCAGCTGTAATGTAGAATGACAACATGCGGTTAAGATAAAAGCCTAGCCATCTCCATCCCCCTTCGATGGGCTGATAAATTCTGCCGTGATTGACAGCAACTCCAGGCTCTCTGCACTCTGAACTCTCTCAGATCTGAGGATTCATCCCCTTTTTTCTCCTATAAAAGCTCAAAGCCCTGAAGACACAGAGCACCTCAAAAACTGACAGAAATAGATGAAGAAATCTTTGCATGACATCTGTTGGGCATTTATAGGAAAAAGAACACATCAGGGAAGGTATCACTGTTGCTTTAATGCTATGAGAAAATTCACCATTTATGAGGGTTGCAGGTAAAGAATGAAAAAAATGTTATTTAGATATTAAAATTAATCGTTGGTGCTTCTGTCCTTATTGTGACCCCGTTTTCCTTCTTAATGCGCAGCATGAACGACGTTAATGAAGTCTGCGAGACCAAGGTCAGCCTTGAGAAACGCAGGAACCCGGAGATGAATTTTGCAGCTTTTAATAAACGTTCTGAGCCAAGGAGAGTCAGAGCCTGTGAGAAGAGGATGTCACAGCAGCGGCCGTCACTTCCCCCTCCATGCAGAACATGTAAACTAAATGCTTTCCTCCTGCAACATCAGTGGATGTTCTGCTTCAGCGATATTGATCTGCATGTTTCCTTTCTCCACCCAATTAATGATTTTAATGTCCAGATGACCGAACCGGTACAGAGAGAAATCTGTTACTGCAAAGAATCCCAGCTGTTGCAGGACTTTTGATTCCTTCAAGACCCACTCCAATGAAAATTGGAATGGATATGGAATTTGGTGTTTCTGATGATGGAGGACATGTTTCAGGAAAAGTAAGCCAAAATATTGCATTTCTGGGGAGCTTATGGGGTTGCTTATGTCAATTATTGTTTAAAAGTAGTAAAAATGTGACATTTTTCAAATCAAACAAATGTAAAACTTCACAGTGGATTAAATGAAATGTTAATGTCTTAGTCACATGCACCTGAACCGGGATTGGCCTGTACTGGTGCTGCGAGTCATTTAGAGATGAGGCAGTATCTTAAGGGGAGCACAGGGGTGTCTTGCAGTACCCTTTGAGGCTCATCCTGCCACTTTAAGAGACATCATGAAAATGGAACGTACCATTAATGTATCATGCAGTATTTGTAAAGGATAACGGAAGTTACACACGTACTGGGGATACTGTTGTATGGAGCCTTTTTACACAGAGCTCCAGATGTTAGTCAGGTACGAAGTCCTGGCTCCTTACTGACCAAGCACAAGCGCTGCACACATGGGGTGTGACAGATACGCTAGTGCCTGTTAGATGTCCACACAAACTACACTCTGATTTCCTTCGCTACATGGTTCAGGTGGGTTGTGAGAAGGAAAAATCTACATGACGTGTCTGCGTCTCACCCAATTCCCTCTTACTTACCCTTACGTGTTTGTTTGTGTTTGATAATCAGTTTCACTTATAATCAATTTCCCTGTCGTGGGACCAATTCAAGCTCTACCCACCCACCTACCCAGTCACAGTCCCATTCACCCACGAACACACATGTTCACTCACTGAAGGAGCCAACCTTTAACCACTAGAAGCAATTTGGGATTCAGTGTCTTGCCCAAGAACATGTTGACACATGGACAGGCAACCTGTGATCTTCCAATCAGGGTTTGATCCCTCTACCTCTGCACCACAGCCAACCCACTTCTGTTGACACTAAAGGCAAACCAGTAGAGTCTGCAATCAGACATGTTGGCACCCTTCAAGTCAGTTTTTCCAGAACTTTAAAGTTTGATTTCTAAGTTATAATGACATTCCAAAAAATTTTTAACAAAAAGAATGAATAACGATCATTAGCTGTACCGGAGTCAGACTTTTCTGTAAAGATAATGGAAAACCACAAGGGAGTGTATGAAGAGAGGTGAAAATAAGGTGAAGATCATCACACCTTCAAATTATTGCTTAAAATACATTCAACACCTGAATTCTATGAATCTGAAATGCTCCCAGAGGAACTTAACAAAAATCAAAAAATCAAAACAAGAACTTCAAGCCTAAACCATGTTGACTTGCAGAGGAGTTTATTATCAGATACCTATTGCTCCAAGAAAGTGCCAGAACCTGAACCACATATCTGGCATGCCGGCGACGGTACTAAAAAATATGATAAATGTGAGGAAAAATGAGCTCTGAGGAATAAAGTCAGGCTGCCAGCAAAACTGTTTATCTCAGAAACTGATTTCCACATCATCAATCAAAAACTAAAGATGCATTTTGCACGTTTAAAGTAAAAAAAGGAACACAGAAAAAGCACATCTGTGCACAAAAGTTGTAACATTATAATCTATATTCTAACTGCAAAAATAGTCCTGTAAGAAAAATACAGTGAGGCAAATAAGTATTTGAACACCTCGTGATTTTGCAAGTTCTCCCACTTAGAAATCATGGAGGGGTCTGAAATGTTCACCTTGCATGTCCACTGTGAGAGACATAATCTAAAAAAGAGTCTAGAAATCATGTTGTATGATTTTTTGAAATATTTTATTTGTATGCTACTGCTGCCAGTAAGTATTGGAACACCTGTCTAACAGCTAGAATTCTGACCTCAAAGACCCATTAGTCCACCTTTAAATAGTCCATCTTCGCTCCACTTATCCTAAAATTAGAAGCACTTGTATGAGGCAGTTAGCAGCATAAAGACACCTGTCCACCACATACAATCAATAAGACTCCAACTATTAGTATGACCAAGACCAAAGAGCTGTCCAAAGACACCAGAGACAAAATTACAGACCTCCACAAGGCTGTCAAGAGCTACAGGGCGATTGCCAAGCAGTTTAGTAAAAACAGATCCACTGTTGGAGCAATTATTAGAAAATGGAAGAAGCTAAACATGACTGTCACCCCCCCTCGGACTGGGGCCCCATGCAGAACCTCACCTAGTGGGGTCTCAGTGACCCTAAGAAAGGTGAGGACTCAGCCCAGAACTACACGGGAGGAGCTGTTCACTGACCTGAAAAGAGCTGGGATTGCCTTTTCCAAGTTTACTGTTGGTGATACACTAAGGTTCAGGTTAAGGTTCCCCTGTTTAAACCGGTCCATGTCCAGGCCCATCTTGAGTTTGCCAATGACCATGTGGATGAACAGAAGTCATGTGATCAGATGAGAACAAAATAGAACTTTTTGGTCTTAATTCCCACTAGCCATGCTTGGAGAAAGAACAATGACGAGTCCCAAGAACACCATCCCTACTGTGAAGCATGGGGGTGGTAGCATCATGCTATGGGGCGTTTTTCTGCGCATGGGACAGGACGACTGCATTGTATTAAGGAAAGGGTGACTGGGGGAGTGCATTGTGAGATTTTGTGAAACAGAGCATTGAAGAGGTGTCGTGGCTGGGCCAATATGACAATGATCACACAGCAAGGAGAACCAAGGAGTGGCTCCGAAGGAAACATATTCAAGGTTCTGGAGTGGCCTAGCCAGTCTCCAGACCTCAGCCCAATAGAAAACCTTTGGAGGGAGCTCAAATTCTGCGTTCTCAATGACTGCTCAGAAACCTGACTGATCTAGAGCAGATCTGTGTGGAGGAGTGGGCCAAAATCCCTCCAGCAGTGGTGACAAACTACAGAAAACGTTTGACCTCCGTAATCACAAACATAGGCTCCTGTACCAAATATTAACATTGATTTTCTCAGATGTTCAAATATTTATTGCAGCAGTGGCTCATAGTGGACATGCGGATAAGAGGAACATTTCAGACGCCTCCATGATCTCGAAGTGGGAGAACTTACAAAATCACAGGGAATTCAAATACTTATTTTCCTCACTGTACCCAAAACAATCACTAGACTTCTTGGAAATAAAATGAACTGTCCTATATTTTAGCCTAAAAGCCATTTTTTTTATTAAATTAGTTATTTCCTTCATATAAAAACAGAATAAATCTTAGTTCTCCCAGCGTAGCTACTGTTATGTTAGATAATAAAACATGATTTTCGAATCTGGAGTACATGCACGCTCCAAAGCTTTTTTGTGTCTCATTCTCTTTTTTCTCTGTCGTCCTCTAATTCTAATGATTCAATTATATTAAGTGTTTCTAAATTCAAACTTCTGTAGTCATGGATATTAAGATTCAATGAAAAAAAGAGCCTGCAGCTCTGCAGGCGTGTGTGTGTGTGTGGGCTCTCTGCAGGGAATCATTTTCTTTGTTTCAATAAACTAAATATTTTTAAGAAGACGTCGACTCTCATTAGAATATACATTTAGCAGATTCAAAGTAAATGATGTGAAACATTTGTAATGCTCACATCATAACCTGTGTTATAGAAGAAAATGTCTTTAAGCAAAGAATACTTTGGTGTAAACATTCAAAAATACAAATCTTACTGCATGAAGGGGTCATTCCTGGACTCCTGAGATGTCAATCTCTGTTAAAACTGCATGCTACACGTCCAACATATTAACATTTTCTTTGATTTACCTTTTTTTAAAACAAATATCTTCTTTTATAAAAGGTGAAGCTCTTGATTAACTGGTCAATCCATGTCCTCACCACCCTTATCTTTGGGCTTTGGGTTGAGACTGAAAAGATAAAATCCCAGATACAAGCGGCTGAGATGAATTCCCTCTGCAGGGTGGATGTAATTCCCTTAAGCTGCGTTCACACTGAATGTGAATCGCGCAGCAGGGGGCATCTACTTTCAATGTTAAGTCAATGTACAGATGCGATCAGAGGTCCGGCAGCCTGGCACCAGCGCATTGTGGGCACCGCAGCGTGTCTATAGTTCACGTTTTTTAACTTGTTGCTTCAACCAAACAGGGACTTGTCTTTGAGCTGTGTCATGTTGATGATGTAATCAGTGGGTGGAGTCCAAAACAACATGGAGGAGAATCTGACTGTTCTCCTTTAGAACTTTACATTTTTTTTGTTGTATTAAGACGATAATCAAAAGTTTGCTTTTAGGTCAACCCTCAAGTTTGCTCAGATGACAATTCAGTCAAATTATTTGAAGAATCAATTTGTATCCCTTTTTCATAGAAGTATTTCTAAAATATTTCAATAAACATCTCAATAATATTTGATGATGTGAACAAACTGGATAAATGAAAAGATGTCGCCAAGCCTCGCTTCCCACGTCGAAGGTGTTTTGGGACTGGGACAACAGTCATGTGGGCTCAAAGAGAAACAAGGACAAACCCGGATCACAAGCTGATTAACGCAGCAGGACGCTGCTGTGCTGCGTTTCAGGAAGTGTCCTGGCACCAAGAAGAGGAGCGCAAAAACACAGCGGACAGTTGCTTTATTGTTACATCACAGCACGCTCCCATGCATCATTCTCTTTGGGTTTTTTCCTTTGAAGAAAAGGTGACCTTTTGTTTTTTTTTTTTTTTAACTTTTCTTTTCCATTAGGTCAGATTAAATAAGAGGATCATCGCAAATGACAGAAAGGCAACTGATTAGTTTACCTGGAGCTTGGAAAGCTGTAAATACCATTAGGTTTTAAGCTTTAAAACTAAAAAAGATGATTCTTTTATACATTTTACCTAAACAGACATCAGATTAATGCACTAAAAAAATACACTTTTTAAAGTGATTTATAAACTTTAATCTTTTTGATGCTTGATAAATCTGAATACATTTGTTTCCATGTCACAAAATTTTACCACACCTCTTTTTGTAGATAAGAGAATGTAATTAACAAAAAAACAGAATCATTCAGGAATTGAGGAAACAGGGATGACTTTTTATATCTGATGAGGAAACGTGACGAGCCCTCAGGAGAAACAATTAATTAGATGCTTAATTTAGAGTCAGAAACTGTGAATGGCAGGTTTGCTGTGTTGATGTGTTTAAAGAACGGGATTACAGAAAAAAACAAAACAACAAACATAAATAGGTGAACAGAGGGAAATTGTCTGTTGAAAAGACTTTATGTTTAGTTTGCAAATTTCTACAGAAGTGGACAAATGTCAATGCTTCTACGTCCACACTTTTTATTTTCAGATTGGCGCTTAAACATATACTAAGTCACAAACTGTGCTTGCATGGTGGCAGCAGTATCATGGTTTGCCCTGACCTGGTTTTTAAGAAATATTATCCACACAACACTACTTTGTGAGAGGAGAATATCAATTAATATAAGTTCTAAATGTTAAAAAGCTTTTTTCACTTCAATCCATTTAAACTGAAAAGAAGAACAACAAAAATTAATTAAACTTCTCAGAATTGAAGCTTTTTTTCCACAGACAAATTAGCCAGAAATGGTCCAAACAGATGCTCCAGACCAATTAAAGCTTATTAAAATGAAAAGGTAGTTGACACCATGCAAACATGTCATACTAAATTCACTGCAACAACCATTTCATTTTATTTACACATATTTTGTACTGTTTTAATAAGCCTGTTAATTGTGGCATATTTGTTTAAATTTGGGCTTTTTGTTAGAGAGCCCCCATGCTTTGGTTCTGTAATAACAAGTCCACATTAGTTCTCAAAAAGCATTTTCTTCAAGTGTCTGTGTGCTGAAAGCAGAACTTAGGAAATACAAAGATTATTTAAAAAGTGTCAAAAAAATAAAGTTGTCAGATTAAAAAGCCATATTAACTTAAAAAACAGGTCTTTAAAATATCACTAAGCTGTGGCACAAACCTGCAGCACAAACACTGACATTGTTGTTTGGAGAACTAAGAAAGGAAATGTGGGAGAAAGCAGAGGGATCCATCAAGGAAACAAACCAACATTTTTGAAAAAATTATAGTAAAAAATATAGAGGATTTTTAAAAACTGCAGTGAAAGACCACCAGATCTGCTAAAATGTTTGAAGTTTGAATATTCTGAAAATATGCAAAAGAAGCAAACTTTCAAAGAGCAGAGACTTCTTAAAACATCTGAACTTTTTTCCTCTGAATAACTAAAAAATAATAAATAAAGAAAAGAAAAACTCTCAATGTTAAAGTTTCAGAAAAGTTACAAAAGCAGAAAAAATAGGAATGTCGAGACAGAGCGGAACAATCCAGTTCCTTAGTGGCATTAAAATACAGAACTATAATGAAAATGGCCAAAAAGACTCAAGAAAGAAAGTCTCCGTAGTGTGAAATAGCACCCAAATAGATTTTTAACAGATTTATTATGACTGCTGCCTTTAGCCATTCAAAAATACAACCCGAAATATATAAAACACAAGGTTTTCTGTTGTTCATTGTCTTTGATGAATAATACAATCTATGCTTTTAAGATCATGCTTTCACCTAGTGGGTTTGAGTTGATTTTAATCCAGCAGGTAACAGGTTAATACCACTGTTAAAAAAATAAGCCTCAGAACAAATAACAAATTTTCTACCCTTTTTCCTGACACAATTTATCATTTATCATGATTAAGTATTAATTGAATGCTAAGGTGATTTTAAATATTAAATCTTTATGTTAAAAGAGTTAAAGTGTAAACAAACAAATCTATTGACTTTTTCCAAACAATTCTGGGTTCAAAATGCAGGAAATGTATGTTTTCTGTGTTTCCTTATAGCAAAGTTCACCCCACATTCACAAAGGGCTAATATCACTGTGAAAAAAATGGAAGTTTTCACAAATTACATATTTACAGCCCTTTTTTGACACAATTATCATAGTTATTTTTAAATAATATTTGAATGTTTAGATGATTTTAAATATTATTTCAGTTTGGTAAAGGATGTAAAGTGTGAGAAAGGTAATTTATTTAAAATTTCCAAACAATCTTGGTTTAAAAATGCGAGAATTGATGTTTTTCTGTTGTTATTTAAAGCACAGATCATATCACAAACCCTCAAAAAGAGATTTTCACTTCAACTTCTCCAGAAGTGGCTCTGGTTGTCACATAAAGAAGGAGCTAAAATGAATAAGCACCACATGGGCATGATCTATGTTCAGACATGGAGCTCAGGATAAAGGTGAATCTAGACTCAATGACACTTGCAGAGAAAACTCCTAAACAGAGCCTGACAGGATCAGGCTGGGTACTTCCACTAATAGCTTTTCCCTCCCACTGTTTGCCTCAGCTGACACCACAAGATCTTTTCTTTTTTTTTCTCTTTTTCTTCTGATTAATCTTCATTCCTTTGCTGCATTTCATTTGAATAGTTTTTCTTCTGCGGTCTTTGGCGAGGACGACTCCCATCCAGAGAGCCCGGGAGATGATGAGTGTGCCTCGCCTAAGTGGATGCAATCAATTGTGATTAGTGGCTGCTGCTATTTTTTGAGAGGAGCACATCAAAGTTTTATTATTGGGTGTCAGAGTGGGCGAGATGGGGTGGGGCGAGGGTAATTACACTCTTATCACCACTCTCCTCCCCGCTATAGGTAAAGTCTGGGCTCCGGCGCGCTGGTCACCACCGACATATCAGATATGTTCAGCCATGGATGTGACTGGATTTACTTAGACTTTTTATGTCAAATATTTACATCCAAAATCAGCAAATGAACGGGATCTCTGCTTTTTTTGGCTTGAGAGTGTCTTATTTTGAAGTGCTAACCTGCTTTACTGAGCCGACTGAATGTGATGTCACGCACAGAAAACGGTTTCCTTCTGGCTCCATCCAAATGAAATCTTTTGACTTTTTTTTGCAATACAGATACCGCCATGTTGGAGTCAGTGAGTAAGCAGTGGTTGGTCAGAGTCGGTCTGAAGCTGCATTCACACCGCCTTCTGGAATGTGCGTTCAAGTGACAAGTTTTTGAAAAAAAAAGCGCATAACTCCTCGATTCAGGCTTCCATATTCAATTATGGCAGTTTTTGCCTGGCTGGAATTCTACGACATCAAATCTTTCATACATCGGTACAGAGCTGTGAAAGGAAAAGCCTGGAGCAAGATTCCCCAGATTTTCACTGCTTTGACATTTCACACTAAGCCTCTTTCAGTTGTAGACAGCAGCTGCTAAACAGTAGCAAAAGAAGATTTACCCACAGAAATTCATTTTAAGGTTGTCTTTGGATTCAAAACATTTTACAAATAAAACATAAAAAAAACATGTTTACAGCAAAACACCTAAATAACGCGCACTTTCTGACCTATTGTAAAGTTCTTATATAAATCAGCTGATTCTGATGCAGAAAAAAGTGGTTTTGCATATCCGCTTTGCGCTGTTAAGCAACACATTACTAATATAAAGGGTTGCATAATGGTGCAAAGCCACTTTTTTCCACGACAGAGTTAGCTGACCTACGTTAATTGTGTAAAGTCAATTAACAATCAATATCAGTGCAAGGCTGCTTTTCTTCACGTCAGAATCCACTGGAGTTATGTTTTTCTTACCAGTGTTTGCAAAGTTACGACAGTCAAAAGAATGTAAACACTGACGCTGAAACTCCAGCGTTAAAGGGTTAAAAAGGACGATGCTGAAACTGCATCCATCATGTCAAGAATCGTCTGCTTCAACTCATTTCTGTTCTCAAGTGGTCAAAACCTGAGCCAGAATTTGTCAGGACAAAACCTTTTTAATATTAGTTTTGGTCAAGCGTCCTTCCTCTGTCTCCATGCCTTTCTTAACAAGTTAACACATTTTTTTAAAGGCTTGCATTTTTGAAATAAATCAAAACAACATTGTAATAAAGATAATTTAGCAAAGCTTTAAGTATTCTGTTGCAGAACGAAGTCTTCAACTATTTACGCATTTAACGTAATTCCTACAGGTTCTGACGTGGAGAAAAGGAGGGGGACCTGGTTCCAGACAAGATGGCCCCCAAACCTATCATTAGCCGGAAGCGGATGTTGGGTATCTATACTAAAAGATTCCTACCCCAGATAAATGTGTGTTTTTCAACCAAAAAAGGCATTTATTCGGACTAGGCTTTCCGGCTAATGATGCTCTGGTGTCATGTTGCCGTCTGCGGACGGGTCCTCTTGGAGAAAAGTGGCTTTGTGTTGATATGCAGCACTTCCTGTTACTGCTGCAAAGGGTTACATATCAGAGCAAAGCTGCTTTTCTCCGTTTCAGAATCTTTTGGAATTATGTAAATTTCGTAGACAAATGAAGAGTTACGGTAATTCAGGGAAATTGAACACCGTAGCTACAGCTCAGGTGTTAAACTGATTAAATAAGTATGTCAGTTAATTTCAATAAAAATCACATATCCAGAACCAGTGCTTACGAAACGTCAGTGCTTTTTCTTATTTGCTGAATGTGTTCGTCTGTGGCGGCACGCTGCCTCGTTTGTGCGGGAAGCCTTCATGGGTGGACAGCTCACCCACGGCTGAAGCTCCCCTCCTCCACGTAGGCACAAGGCCAGCGTTTGCGACTCTTCTGGTTGCTGTCTAAAGCAGAAATCACAGCTTGGCTGTAGTGAGCTGCTGCAGCAGCAGGTTTCTGTGGTCTGCTGTGTTCAACAGGCTTTATGGTGAAAACTAAAGTGGACACGAGTGTCTGTTTCATACATTCAAAAATAAATGTAACTAATGCTTTATATTCATCAGCTTTGCACTTGTCTACAAATGCCTGGACGATAACATAAAAGTCACAGAATAATATTGAAAACGCCAGTTTTTACAACCAATGTGATGATAAAGGACTTAAGAATGAAGATCTCATCAAAATGGTAGCAGCTGCTGGTAATCTGTTCATAATAAGTTTCCTGAAAACAGATGACGGTTTGATAAAGCGACACAGCAGCTGGCCATAGAATTCTAGTCAAAGAAAGGAGAACAGCAGCACTCACATTAAAAAGGTCATTGTTGCCGGGAACATCATCTGTGTATACTTTGGTGGCTAATAACAGCGAAAACAATCTGACTGCAGAAATAAACAGCTAGGGATTACATTTAGGTGCAAATGGCAACCAAAGACTGCGATCACTCAGCTTTTGTCAGATGCTGCATCTTTGAGATAGACAGGAAGAAGATTTAAGTTTCCACTAAATATTGTTCCTAAAATCATGCCATTTTTGGCTGTCCAAATTTAGTTTGTGGCATTCAGCTTTCCTACACAACGACTCCCTTCTTACCTTTTATGAACCAAAAGAAAAATAAGAAAAAAAAATAATGAAGAGATGTATTAATGTGTTGATGAATTGTAGAAAATATATGCAGAAAGGTCAATAACTGGGTCTGTAACCTTCAATCTTTAACTCCTTGACACCAATTCATGCAAATATGCATCAAACCACTTATGCTCTAAAATGTATTTTAATTTAGCATCTATTTGAAAGCGAAAACATGTCATCAGTAATAAGGAAAAAAAAAAACTTATATTCTGTTTGTTTTGGGTCACCTAAGCCATTTATTTATAAACCAAACAAACTCAAATTAAACCAAGGCTAAGTTACTTTTATGTATCTTTCGGACCAGAAGTTGAACTTTGTCCTTTACATTTTTCATAATCTAGCATGAATTCTGGTTGTGCTTACTGACCTTAAACAATTTTTTCGTTGTACACAGTTCTCAAAAAGCTGTCAAAAAGTTTGAGTGTGACTGTGGTAAACTACGGAGCTGAAGCTCTTGATGGAATGTTGGAGCATTATGGGTACTGTAGTCAGCAGCCTCATGGAGTGATCCGTACCAATAAAGTCCTTTGTTTTCCCCTGATGCACCTATTGAGTCGGAAAAACCCATTACTGTATACATTTAAAGGATTTTATTTTTCTTAAACCAGAGAGACACAATGGAGGGTTAATTTGGCAACAGGTTAAAGATACCCAGCTCATAAAAACGAGCAGAACTACAAGAACACTTTTTAGCCATGATCACAAAGATATTTAGGAAAAAACACAAAGAAGTGTGTCTTTGTTGGATTATTTTTGTATTAAACCTTCGCCTACTTAGAACATAGATTTTGGGTTATAAAAAATAAAATTCACAACTTTTTCATCTGCTGTTTGTCTCACTAACACGTTTCGTACAAAAGCAGCAGTACCTCAAAATGAAGCAAACAAGGTATTCACATTTTCATGATGTGGCATTCATGTAATACACCTTTGGTATGAGTTGAAGCAAAAGTCTGCACCAATTTGGATTCTCTTTTTGTTATTTTTGTGTCCTCAAGAAGCATTGAGTTCTTATATCTTACGGAGTTTACACCCTGACACCACAAAAGTGTGTCAGAGTTCAGTTAGTTAACCATAGTTTTAATTTGTGAGTGAGTCATTGTTTTGAAAGTATTTTTGTAACTTTTTCACTCAAAGGCAACTCCATCACAATGCTTTTACATTGGCCACTGTCAGCATAAAAACAGTCAAAACAGGAGGAAGTCATTTTAAAGTCCTTGAAATAAACACACAATATACTGCAGTTTTATCTATCAGTTGATAATGCTGAACAAAGGCTGCTGGATGAATTGTTTTCTTGAACAAAAAACAGGTTTCTTTGACTTTAAAGACGTTTCTGAGCTTTCCCAACAGCTAATAAATGTGACAGACATGGTGAAGGACAAAGACAAGGGAAATGAGGTATAGAGACAGATTATTCTGTTCTTTTTTATTCTTAGAGGTTTGACCATGACCTCTTGTTCAACCCAGAGAGGTGCAGAGTAGAGGAGAAAGGTGAGTGAATGGTCAGCGATGTTGATATTTGAGATACTAAGGGGGTCTTGATCTCCAACGCTGACGCACATAAACTGCAGAAATGTTCAGAAAAAGTGTTTGAAAAGTTCTCCAGCAGCAGGAGTCACATGCTAAAGACAAATGGGTAAAACGCACCGCAACAAATACCCAGGAGTCGCATTTCAACGTGAATAAAAATAAAGTGAATGACACAGCCAATGAAGTGGGTACAGAACTGCTGTGTGGTTGATGTGGATTGAAACAGAAAGATGACCCTTAGTCAGCCTCCCGAATCGGAGCACTCCACCCTCCTTCGACAACTCACAAACATAATCCACCGCTGAGGGTTCAGACTGAGATAGCAGATGTGATATTTTGAAGCTGCCTGGTGGAGGTTATGTCATAATGAAGTAGTGCAGCTGCAGCAAAGATGCCTGGAAGGGATCACAGGAAATCAAGGAGGCGCCGTCAAAAAAGAACACGCTGCCCTTGACAGCTGGCGTTGACGGAGCCGGCTCACTGTGGCTTGGGACAACAGCAGATAAATACCAAGCTTAGTTTGGTGTATGTATGGAGGCATGCTGCAAGCATGGCATATGAATAAAGGAGAGGGCGGGAGGTGTGAAGGAGGTGCCTCACCTCGCAGGAGGCGATATAAAGTCTCCAGGTTTATGAGTGAATGCTACTGTGCGTGCACATGCAGACTCCACTAAAACAAAGAAAAAGGTCAAGAAATATTACAAATACACAAATATTCACTAAAAAGATGAAGAGGAAATTACTTCAGAAAAAATGTTATCTCTGTGGTTTAAAATTTCTCCGACTTCTTTTTTTTTAAATTAAAGTGTTCCCAGTGTTTTTTAAAATTCTGGTTATGCTGTTTTTAGCTGAAAAAAAAAGGATATAGTTTCTGCAAAGCAGCAGTAGTTCATTAGAAATTCCCCTCTGAGTTGTGGGTGGGACTGTGGGCGCTGAGCAACCCCGCCCCCCTTCCCATTGTGGAACACTGCAGAGCAGATAGCTTGTGGCCCGCCTAGCGTATTTTCTATGTCACCAATACACACTTTATCAAACTGCATTTTTTCGTCTGCTGCTGATTCAAAACAATTTGAAAAAAGAAATGCGATTTTAAGATTCATTTTCTTAATATATAAGATTCTAATAATATATGAGGGGCGACGGTGGTGCAGCAGTAGTCATCCTCTGATCGGAAGATTGCAGGCTTGATCCCAGCCTTGCCCGCCCATGTGTCGAAGCGTCCTTGGGCAAGACATTGAACCCCAAAGTGGGCCTTCAAGGAAAGTAGAAAAGTGCTATACAGGTATACACAATTTACCCGCTACCATATATGTCATCCATCATCAGAAAAATGCCACTAGAACATGTTAAAAACACCAAAAAACACAATTTTCATTGGAGTGGGTCTTTAACAGTTGATGTTTGTAGAGCTACAAACACATATACCCCATGAAAGTTTTTAAAACTCTTAAAAAAAAAAATTAAATTATTTTTCTTTTCTCGGCCTCACAGCTTTTACTTGGTCTGTACGCTTTGCACACGTCTTCCTGAATGAGGTTGAACAGGTTCAACAGTGCAAAGATGGAGGCACAACAGCGAACACGCTAAAATGACTCCCTGTCACCGTTTCCCCAGTAAATTAGACTGAGGTAATGTTCCCGTTTGTCATCTGACACATTTATCTTGCTCCTTTGATTAACCAGCTGAGACAACAAGCAGCGTTGTGTCGCATCGATTGCAGTGTTTCTTGAAGTGATTAAACCACTACAACCTCATGTTTCTCTGTCGGGATTCATGGCTGAGAAGTGAAAACATTTAAAGATAGGCCCAAAACATGGATTTCATGTCCTGATCATTTGGGTTTACCAAAACACAGTGTCAGTAAATAGGAAAGTTTATGGTTTTAATATATTCTGAAAAACTAATAATAATATATAATATAATATAATATAATATAAACTAATAATATAATTCATTTTAATAAGATGCCCAGCAGCTTTGGTCCAAACCCTTGCTGGTTCTTTCTGTGTGGAGTTTGCATTTTCTCCCATTGACGCTGTCTTCCCCTAGAAACGTCAGCTTTGTCCCAAAGTCTAAAAACATTCATCATAGATTTTTAGTAACTTTGGATGTGTTCACATTGGTATAATAAAATGGTAAACGGCGTGTACGCTTTACTACCTTCCTCAAAGGCCCAAAGCACAATCAAAGTCCCATTCACTCATTCACACATTGATGGCAGCTCCACTGCCAAACACTAGTGCCAACCTATAACCACCAGGAGAAATGTGGGGTCCAGTGGCTTGCTCAAGAACACTTCAACACATAGGCGCAGAACGGGAACCAAACCTGCTGTATCAAATATATCAAACATGCCGGGGTTTGTTTCCTCAGATAGTCTGCTTTGTCTGACATGTGTGATAATCGATGACTAGATAGAACCATAAAAAGTTGTACTGTGTTTAGAGTACATTAATAACTGTATTCAGTTACAGTTACAACCATTGACTGTATGTGTGAACTGGACTAACTGAGTGTGACGTCACCAATACAAAGTGCCTTACTTCTGGTTTCAATGAAATTAAGTCAATTTGGCCAACATTTTTTATGATTCTGCCATGTTGGAGTCAGACATTGTTAGTAAGCAGTGATTTATTCGAGTCTGTCTGAGTCAACGTTTCCATGGCGACTACTTTTGCCAATCAAGAGGGAGCTTGTTGGAAAACTACACCACTGCCAGTTGAAAGCTCTGCTCTATAGAAGTCTATAGGATTTTAGCTTCTTGGAGACAGCAGGGGTAAGTGGTCACTCAGTCCAGTTCTCATAAACAGTCAATGGTTACAGTTTAAATTGACGGTATGTTAAACACACTTACATTGTTCAAGAAGAGGAATAACATTATTTCAAACTTTATATCAACAACACAGTTATTGTAAACATAAATCCTGACTGATCGATCAATAATAATTCAGTTATAGATTGTTGCTACTAAACAGCTGAGTTTTTAAAATTTGTGTATTTTCATTTTTGCAATAAACCTGTTTTATGTTGGCATAAACTCACAGAAATCCACTTTTCAGAAACAAATAACAACTTTGCACCAAACAAGAGAGCATGGGACCAAACAATCAGCTTCAGTGAACAGAATGAAATGATGAGATTAGGTTTGTTTATGAGGCAGACTGTGGGCGTCACATTTATGTGTTGAAAAAAAAAATCCAGTTCATTGAAGAAAAATTCAACTGATTTAAAATATAGAGCAAGACAGAATAGATTTTGTGGCATAAACTCTGCATTTTGTGACTGATCACATCACAACACTTACTGCAAACACAGTGAAAGGATTTGCATTAAAATGTAAACATCCAAACTGTGGCCATCATGGTCTGGAAACAGAAACTGCAGTCCAAGAGACCCAACCATTTTGCAGATATTCCAAATAAACTAGCGAGATGCATTTCAGGAAACCTACACATAAATAACTTTTGGATGAACTAAGAAAAATGCTGAGAGCTATGTAAACAATACACCTAAATAAATATTTCATAAGAAAGCATTTATTTTCCCTGCACAAAAAGCCTTTGCATATATTAAATTTAAACATGTTCCTATTTTTACATATTTCCTGAGGTTTAAAGCATGTTATGTGGAGGTAAACACTCTGCACAAGGGGGGCCTGAAATTTTTAATTAAAGAAAGCTGAATCTAGCACGAGAAGAGAGAACAAAAACATGTCCAGCTAAATCCAGCTAATTAGAGCTGTGACACAATAATTGGGCTGAATAACAATGCACGCACACACAAAGCAGGTCATTAAATGTTAAAAGATATCAGATCTTTTTATTAAAGGCAGCAGGCTGAAAGCTAAATATGTTTGGTACACTTTAATTATTTATTATTCCAACTAAAGCAGGCAGCTTGAACTTGAAATACCTTCAAATGCTAAAAGTTTCAAATGTAAAATAGAAAACATTAAATGGTTGGCTAATTGCTAATTTAGCTGAAGAAAAGATCAGTCATAAATGCTCAACATAGCGGAAAAAGGGAAAATGAAGTTAAATGCTGGTTGATTTGGACAAAACATAACTGTAGAATGCCAAACAATGTTGAAGATAAGATAGCCTACATTGAAATTTGCCACAATAAATGCTATATTTTAATTGAAAAAGTAAATTAAAGGTGGAAGAAAGTCTGCTTATTGAAGCTGTAAATATACGTCATGATGTGGGCCGACTAAAACAGAAGGTATACATATCACTAACTAATAGCCAACTAATAACTAAAATCTGTACGATAAATCAAGAATATGCATAAAAATAAGTGTTAACCTCTTTGAGATTCTCTCCGGTTCTATTAAAAAAAAGGATTTTTGTGGGTTTTGTGATGCCGGGTGATGCTACATTAAGTAGAGGCCTGGATTCAATGATACGCTGCAAATTAGTGGCATAAGACGTAAAGCGGTTCAATGAAAAAGAAAAAAACAAAAAACAAACTAATAATGTTGACCTATTTTTAAATGACTTTTTCAGTTTGTTTTTGTGAAGTTTCAAAGAAAAAAACATATTTAGGCAAAAATAAGTGTATCAAGTTCCAGTGGCTGTCAAGAAGTACAAGGTTAGTTGGAAGTTTTCTGCTTGGCTTGCTGTAGTAGCCTCTATGTCACAGCTACAAAGGGTTGGGCACCGAAATTCGGTTCTTAGTAGGAACCGTTATGACTTACACGGTTCTACGGGAATTGAAAGAAGTTGCTGCATTTGGTTCCTCATTTCAGTGCTTAGTTTCAGTGAAGGTCTACTTGTCTTCGCCAGGACATGTCAAACACTTCTACTCTGTCCGGTACTTTGAAGTTCTAGCCAGTCCTTTTGCCTTTCCTGTGATAGTGGGCGGGCTGGTGACTGACGGGGCGAGAGCCTCCAAAATGCCGAAGTTGAAGCGCTCGAAGGTCTGGCTGCATTTCACAATGAAAATAAAAAATTCAGTGACATGCAACAAGTGTAGCAAAATGACCTTGTGTAGCAGAACCCCTCAAATCTTAGCAGGAACTTGACAACACATAAGATTGTATTAAATGCTGAAAATTGTGAGTATTTGGTGAGTACTCACAACTGGGTGAGTAACATCACATCCTCCTGATTGGAAAAAGTGACGTTGAATGCCCGATGCTCCGACAAAAAAAAAAAGAAAAAGTGCCCACGTGGAAGGAGACCGTACGCACATTTTAACGTGTGTTTGTAAACACTGGTGCACTAGCTTAAAAGTACATGAAAAAAACAGTTTCAGGCACTCTGCCTACACAAGTTTTGCCGCTGTTCTGTTTTGGATTTGGGAACAGGTATGCGTTGTTTTTATTACTGAGGTACCAAAATCCGAAACTGAAACAAAAGTTTGGCACCAGAACCGAATAAAACCTAATCGGTGCCCAACCCAACAGCTACAAGCATTTTCAAACGCCATTTCCTGTCTGTTTCTGCTTCACAACAAACTGAATAAAAAATATTCAGAAATGAAGTTACATTTTTTTTTATTTGAAAAATGCCGAAAGAACATGTTAAAAACACCAAAAACAAGATTTTCATTTGAGTTGGTCTTTAAATCACAGTTCGTAACTGTCATGGGAGGAGGTGTGACACCTCTAAATTGTAGATTTTATGCCTCAATAATTTATTCCTAATTTAAATCTTGCTTTTTTCTGAAGCTAAACTAACTTTTGATTAAGAAAATGCATTTTCAGATCTGTTTGAATCCTATTGCAGTAAAATTCAAAGTCACATTTACGTCAATATACCCTAATGTATTTCAGGGCAGACCTTCATTTCTAAATACCATTGAATTTTTTTACACCTAAACTTGTCATAGTTTTCTATATTTACCTTTCTTTTTCTTACTAAGCATCTGCAGTGAAGAACAAAAATAATGCACTGGTTTTATGTGCAAGTTTGACAGAAATCTGCATTTCTTCGACAGATTTGAGAAACAGCTTTTCTTCTCTGGGATTCACTTTGAGCTCACAGAAATATTTCTAGAACCGATTCCCCAGAGCTGCTGGGAAAAATTTGACAAATGCATTAGCAAACGCTAACGAGCTGTCAACATGCATTTAAGATTTTCTTGCATTAGAAGGCGTTGAAATTTAAATTTAATTTGATTTGGAAAAAGGCTAAGAGCATGCCGTGTACAACAGTAAATAACATTTATTAATACTCAAGCAGAATACATGAATAATCCAGAGCCTTTAGCAGGTAGGAATATCTCTCAGATCTTAGACAGGCACATTTTCTTTAGTCTGAAAGCTCTTATTTCTCCCCTTAAACTCCTTCACTATATTATGGGTATAGACTTCATGTTGAGGAAAAACTGTAAAGTACCTCACGTGCACGAGATGTTACTGCTTAAAAACACATTTTTTTACAGGTTGACATTTCTGTGAGATAAACTATGTCAAGTTTAGTGATTGGTAATAGTGGAGGAAAGTAAAAATGCAGCAGGGATGGTAGAAGGCAAAAGAATAAGGTGGGCTCCTCTTTTATTGAAACGAAACAAACAAAAGATGCAGCTGAGGTAGGAATTCAGGAAAACCTGCAGAAAAAGGTACAGGGAGAGTCAAGCAGGCGGGGATAGGAAGAAAAGAGGACAACACATCGATGGGGATTCCACAAGAAGAGAAAACTGAAAGAAGAAGAAGAAACTGGTAGATCAAGGACAACACAAACGTATGGGATACTAACAGGAAGTCAAGCAAAAAAGAATTCAGCAGAAAAAGATCATTTTAAGAAATAAACCAGGATTTAAAAAGATGCTTATGTGAATGTTGATACTTGAGAATTCAGCATGACAAAGTTTTGCAGAAAGCAATTAAATAAGTTTGGAAAAAAGCAAACTTTTTTTACTTTTTGCTGACCAAATTAACAAAAGACAGTCAAGCAGAAAGAAAAAAAAAAGATGAAATCCAAATTAACGCTGAAACATCCTCTCCAACACCTAAACTAGAGAAAAGCAACACAACAGATGCTAAATAACAGAAGCATGTTTGAACAAGAATATCAATACAAATAATAGTTTATCACGGAAGCCGAAAACATCTGGTGTGCCGCGGGAATTTTGTCGAGGAAAAATGGTACCTTGGTTTAAAAAAAGGTTGAAACTTTGAGATTTCATGGAAGCAGCTATTTTGAAATGAGCAGGACAAGTCCTTCTACTACCCCTAGTGGAAGGATGATGAACTACAGGCCAGAAAACATGGACCAAGTTATATACAAAGTTTGGATCATGCGGGTGGGATAGGGGTCTCAGACACGTGTATTAAATATGATATGAATGGTTAAATGGGGTTATATAGGGTGGTTAACACTGACAGAAAAATAAAAAATACACTTTAAACAAATTAGATTTCGAAATTCTACATTAAAAATGTTGCTAAAAAACTGCTGTATAAAGATAAAGATTTCTAAACACTTTATGCCATCTACTTTAAAAGTGTCATAGGATTTATAAATGAAAATGATGATTTCTTAAAAAAAAAAAAAGGAGTACCAATAAAAGAGGTAGGTGTGCATTTGCTTATTTGTTAATAAGCTTTTTTAAAAATCACTTTTAAGCAGCATGAAAGATCGTACATTCTAAAAATGATAAAAGTTTCAAAAACAATTGACCCAAAGTAAGCAGCAGATGCAACCAATGTTTATCAGACAAAAAAAAAAAAACTATTCACGCTGCGTCTTTTTAATAGTTATTCATTTTTCTCCATGTTTGCACCAGAATCTGTGAGGATGGTAATTTATTTGTTCCGTATTGTAACGTATAAATAAGTAGATCTTGAATCTGGAAAACAGTTTCATAGGAACCAAAAAATGACAGGAAATGATGGAAGCTGATGTTTTCCACTTACGTCTCATGTCTCTGAAGTAAATGGTCTGTCTGTTGGGGTTCAGCAGTTGGATGACAGAGTCGTCGTTGTTCTTCACTCGACAGCTGATGATTGCCGTGTCCCCCTCCACCACAGACACATTATCTGTCACCAGGTTTTGGCTCACAACTGGATTAGAAAAAAAACAAAACAGAAATGCAGATTATTGGTATATCTCTGGAGAAATTTTGTGTTGGTTTTTTGAATAAAAGGAATGAAAAAACCAACAGGATATTATCTGATGTTTAAACTCTCACTCCAACCATATGTTGATTTGTCATAAAAACGTTCACAGTGGTCTTTTTAATTTTAAGTATGCCATTTTTAGACAAAATCAAAAACTTGTGTCATTTTCTGGGACTAAGTTTGTGCAGCATGGTATTAGTATATCAAATTAGCTTCTGAGTTGTGGTGCAAAAGCTACGATTTCCCATCATACCTTTGTTTACATTCTCTCCTGCTAATTTACAGCCCGTTACAACCCCAATCTAACATTAGCGGTGCAACAAAAATGGCGAGCAACATCAGACATATCCAGTCGTCTCAGTTTTGAGCTCAGATGAAAAAAAAAAAGAGATTTGTGGATCTAGTCGTCTACAAGGGAGAGGCATCGAAATTGACTGGCGCCGGGAGACCCACCGCACTTGCTGCGTCACAAAAAAGAGTTTATCAAACTGCTTTTGTTTTTCATCTGCTCCTTACGACGGAGTATTAGGGGCACCAAAACAAGTAATATTACGAGTTTTTTTCTCGTAAATTGGCGAGATTCAATGTGGAAGTGAGCCTACAGTCCAGCGAGTAAACGCTGTGTGCAGCGGTAGACCAACTGAACTGTCAAAGCCGGCTGTTTATAACGTTGTGTTTGGAAGCTCCTTTGTTTGAATTATGGTTTATTAATGTTCTGTTTACTGATGAGCGGCTTGCAGGATCTCTGCAGTGCCCATTGATATCCTGCAGCTGTCCACTTCCATTCTTCCTCCACGAAAGACTAGATCTCCTCCAAGTCTGTGTGATGGTTCCATCTGAAGAGGCCCAGTTTTCTGCATTTTCAATGTTCTTGTGCTAATGAAACAGACTATTTTCATTCAAATTTGTTGTTTTGTGTTGAAACGGGACGATTTATTTGAAGGAGGGGACGTACAGTATGAAACACTATTTTTGGGCCTTTTAATAATTAGGAAATAATGAAGCACATATTTCTCATGACTGAACGCCTACAGGAGTCCTATTATCAACACTACAACTGTTCTCATAATTCTTTAGAGTTGCACATTTTTAATATTATAAATATGTTCTGTAAAGCAGGAGGGAGTGTTTGTCTGGTACTTCAGGGTTATGAACACTTTTATGAGTAAAAACACCTGATTTATGGCGCTCCATGAACACTAAAGACCTTTTTTTTTTTACCCACAAACAGAACGTACACACTCCAACTCTACGTTTTAGAAAATCACTTCGGTGTAATGTAATATTTAATGACTGGGAACATAATCAGAAGCAGATGGTGGGCCAAACAAGCTTTAAGTGTGTCCATGGGAATAAACACAAATTGGTTACGGACGCCAGCCGCTCATCGACTGATGCTCAGATCGCCGCACTTCCTTGTTCCACAAACAAAGTCTCTGCCTGAAGAATGAGAAATGGATTCTTTCCAGCTCTATGACTTTTTGATTTGAAAAACAACAGCAATAACATCTCAGTCTTTGCTTTAGGGTAACATGTATTGGTTGGGGCTGATGGTAAGCCTTTGGTGGCTCATTTTCAATGATCACAAAAAACCCCAAACAGTGGGCATCCTGCCAGTAGGGGCTGCTGGTAATGTGGGTCCCCAACACAATTTTGTGTTAGATACAGAGACATGAGATGTCCTTGGCTGCATGAACCCATCAGCAGGGAGGGACTAAAAGCATAAACAAACATACACATTTAGGGAATAGGTTAACTAACCTTGAAATGCTTGCTCCGCTATCCCACCATTACACAGAAAAAAAAAAACACAAAACCACCAAATTAGAAAGGAAAATACTGGCGGATCTGCACACACGTTATACAAATGCCACACAAATAATGCTGGGATCTGTGGCTGGCACACAACAACCAAACACTTCCAAATCGTTCTGATCACATCGAAAATTGGGATAAATCATAAAGTTTCAGACTCGGATGTTGCATCCCAATCAGGGATCAGATATTTATTTTATTCTCATTATTAGAATAAGTGCTTTCTATTTCAAGCTTAATATTAAACCGATAGAAACTCTACTGGAAGTTTGCATATCATGAACGGATCACATCTTGTTGCCATTAAATCAGCGGAATAAGGCACTAGTTTTAGTAGGAGGCGCACAAAAACAATTAGCAAGATATTCCCTCAATTTTGAGGAAAAACAGATTTATTTTCTATTTTATTTTTCTTTTCTGCCCAAAGAAACTTTTCCAAAGACATTTGTGTTTTTAATTAACCTTGTTAGCTTGGGGATTTTAATACAGTGGTCCACATAGCCACTTTGAGAAGGTAGCAGACGTTTTTAAGACACACGAGTACATAAGAAGTCATGGACGAATGCAGTGGACAGAATCTGGTCAGTTTCCAAAATAAAACTTCCTTCAACTTAAAAAAAACAAACAAAAACAAATTGAAATAATCTTAGTCAGCATATGTTTTTTTTTTTTTTTGTTTGGGGTCCAATACTAAGTGACTCCGGCCTGGAGACCACTAGCTTAACCATCTACCTGATGATCCAAACACAAGAGGTCAGACCTGGCAATTTCCAGCCGGATGTTCTGCAATCTGACATTAGTACTGCATGAACAATCCTGGTTAATGACGGTAAATAGATGGGTCTGCGGGCCAACCCAGCCTTTGCTGTTTAAACACTGCTGTTGATTAGCTTTAATATGATCTGATGAAGGATCAGACAGCAGCAGCAGCAGCACCGCGCCTCAGAAACATGGCAGCCATTGTATATAAATGAGGCAAATAGTGACAGTGTCACATAACAGCATGAAAATCATATCTTTAATTTTAAACAAGCCTTGGGTTTGGTCGTCAAACTTCTGAGAAAATTAGGATGAAGAAGGCGAAGAAAAGTGTTTTAAACACTTAAAGGTTTGTCATTTTTTTGTACACTTTAATCCATCTATACATTTTTCAAAGAGGTAATAAGGGAGGCTAAAAGAATGCAAGAAACGAAACCTTCTTATTTGCATGCCCTGGTTGTGAAGCCCCTCTAAATATTCCTGCCATTTAAGAGACAAGAAGGATGAGGTGGGAAGAGAGAAATTGTATTTTGCGATGCTGACAGATAGGGATGGGCAGCTTAAGAAACGAGATTCGGATCAGCATCCCTCGGTGGCTCGAACACGGCCCCAAATAAATGAACCTCCGTGTCTTTGATATTCAACACCAACCGTTGCTTTTCAAAGATGTGCGGAGGTGGGCGGTGGTGCTTATGATAATACGCTAACACAGAACAAAATGCATTTAAAGGCACACAGGCTGAAGGTTATGAGGCAGCGATGGTTGCTGCAGGGTGTTTGCTATAAGCCAGGCTGCAAGCCGCCAGAAGGGTTAGGAAGGAACAACTTCAGATGAGGTTGCCTTGTTGTTTTGCTTAATTATTCCTGTAGTCCAAAATAAACACGTCTGACAAGCTGGAAGTCAGTACGAGGAAGTGGAAAAGCACCAACTATTGTCCGGCAACAGTGATGCGTTGCAGCAGAATCCAAAAATGGATTCAAGACAGCACCTGAGGCATCATAGCAGGCAAATGCTTTGTCACTAATTCAAACCATTATGTCCAAGATTTATCTTCATTTAGCATCACCTTGAAAAGAAAAAAACTTTTAAGAAAATGTTTTTAGATACAATGTCCCCTTGCTATTTTGCAGTTCACCTTTCGTGGTCACAATGTTGAACTGATTTTTTTAAGTGCAACTTTGCATGCTTTTTTGTGTTTTCCATCCTCATTGGCTGTAGACCATTGTCAATCAATGTCCCTCCATGTGGAGTCTCTTGTACAGAATGCATTAAGTTTGCCAAATCTACATAAATCCAACGCAATCGCGTCTTTGTTTTCATTCTATAAGTCTGGACTTATTTTTCTATAACGGTTTCAACTTTGAGTGTTTAAAGAACAGTCAAAAGTGTGAAAATATTCATATCATGTGTACTCAGGGGCTTTACAGCTGAAATCATCTGTTATCCAACTTTGCAGATTTCACCTATCACTGTTGTTGGAAATGAAGTCAGGCAAGAAGAGGTTAAATCTGTAATGGGTGCTTACTTTTTACATACAATACTTGTAGCTGAAATGATACAAGATGTTTGTCCTGTTTACATCTGCAGTACAAGTACTTTAGATTGAATGACTGCTATCTGCTGAACATCCTGTTAAATACAAAACCTATGAATGGTAGACACCACTATATAGTTCTATCAATACACTGACTCACCATAGGTAGTTTCATTTTTTTGATACAGCCTTTATATAATAACTTTGTATTTATCTTCCCATAATTGAAGTAGTAAAAAACAAAAACAAAAATCACAGCTCAAGAAAGGCAAACGAGCATTGCAAATTGAAGCAAATATGATTAAGAAGATGCGAAAAACGCGACACAATAAAGTCTTATAAGGCTGTGGCCACAAGTGATGCTCTTCTTAAGTTCAAAAGGAAAAACAATCACGCATCATCCTTGGTGCCATGGCATCTGGAATTCAAATCTTCTTAACCTTTTAACATCTGAGCTGTCGCCGGCGACAGCAAAATAAACAATCTTTGAACTATCGTAGTTGTAACTCCAGTGGATTCTGACATGGAGAAAAGCGACTTCAAGCTATCAGAATTACCTGATTTAAAAATAATAAACACCAATAATGGGCTGCACGGTGGCGCAGTGGTTAGCGCTCCTGCCTCACAGCAAGAAGGTTCCCGGTTCAAGTCCTGGCTGGGGGACCTTTCTGTGTGGAGTTTGCATGTTCTCCCCGTGCATGCGTGGGTTTTCTCCGGGTACTCCGGCTTCCTCCCACCGTCCAAAAACATGCTTCACAGGTTAATTGGTTACTCTAAATTGTCCATAGGTGTGAGTGTGTTTGATTGTGGCCCCTGCGACAGGCTGGCGACCAGTCCAGGGGTGTACCCTGCCTTCGCCCATGAGTTGGCTCCGGCAACCCCGTGACCCCGAAAGGGATAAAGCGGATTGGAAAATGAATGAATGAATGAATGAATAAACACCAATAATAAACACAAATAATAAATGAGTCGAAGATTGTTCAAAAATCACAAAACTCAAGTCATTGAGATGTGGGACTGGTTCAGACTGGGAGTTTATATCTCAAGTATCTGGTAGTAAGACTGAAAATGCAATTCAAGCCTGAGTCCCAGGTCCAATCCTTATCTCTGCAAGGACACCAGCAACAATGATCAGGAACTCAGTTCATTGATGGTTACGTTTAGTTGTGTCCTGAAGAGGGGGACCAAAGAAGTTTCTCAAAAGCAAAATAGTCTTAGTTTGAGAAAACATGTTTTAGTGACTCAAACATTTTCAAAAAGAAAACAAAAAAAAAAAGTATTCTAAAAAAAAAATCTCAGTAAGGCCTTTTCTCCTCACCCCACTGGCTGATTTTTTTTTTCATTTAAATAAATTGTTTTCAAATTTTAATAATTTCTGAAGTATTTCTAGGGGGTCTGTTTTACAGTGTAGTTATGTTAGACACAAAATAATCTCAAAAAGACTAGATTAACTTTAGAATGACTTTGTTGTGTTAAAATAGTAGAAAACACAAACATTGCAGAACCACTTTTGTCAAAGCCGCATTAGAAAACAACAACTTGTTAGACAGTGTCACGTGTGCTAAAGCATCAAGTTCACCAGCTAATGTGCAGGAGTTAAGGACTAATGATCCACTTTTTTTGAAAGAAAAGTCTTGTATCAAAGCTTTTAGTGAAAATAATTTATTTGCAGTCCTCCTTAACAGCATGGTAACAGAAAGATAAACTTCCCTAACTGAAATGGACATTATGGTAATAGCCCATTAGAGATGGTGGGAGTAATGCATAATTGTTAGTCTTGGATGCACTTATTGCACTTTCTTCAAATGTCTAAATCTATCACTTAATTTTCCTTTCCAACTGGAGATGAGCTTAAGTGCATTCCCACACAAACAGAAGGGACCATCCATCTGAGATGCACAAACTGACGGTACTAAATCAGAATAACAACAAAGAATCATCAGGAGTTTGGGGTTCGATTCTCAGTTATGTCGGTTAAGGTTTAATGCAGAATTTTAACAACACTGAATTTATTTAACTTGTAGAGCTTACACTGAGAAACGTACTGTTCTGAATGACTATGAATGAATTTTCTTCTTTTACTATTTAATATAAACAAAATGTAGATGTAGAATCCAATTCATAAAAAAAAATCATACATGAAAATGGAATAGGATTATGTTAGTCAAATAACAAGCCACTCTGACAATAGTTTAAACCATCATTTTGCTCATTTATGTTAAAATCTAATCATAAATGACAAAACTTTACTAAAACCCAACAAACCTGTCAGTGCTCGAGCTTCCATCTCCCCCTCCAACCACAAGAGGGAGCCATCTCCTGAATATTGACTTTCCCCCGAGCCTCATCTGCACTCAATTTCCCATCAGCCTCTGCCATCTGTTCCAGTGTCTATTTAGGTAGACACCGGGCATCTGCCTGCCCAAAGTCTTGTTTTGCTTTCGCATTGAGTCTGAGGGTTTCATCTGCTGTTTTTCCGTGGTTTTTCACCCTTGCCAGTTTTGATGCCTTCCTGCCTCTCTCTGTGTTTTGTGACTCCTGCCTGGTTTTGGACTTTGACCTGCCTTGCCGCTATCTGTATGTTCTCACCATTAAAACCAGTTGCACATGGATCCAACCGCTTCTGCCTCTTCGTCACAAAATCAAAACGACAAAACTATTATTTATTCGAGGTTTTTGCATTTAGAGCCATATGGGGACACAGGTCGCAGACCTCGGGTTTGGGAGGGTTTTTTGAGGGGGACCTGGCTGCAGACAAGATGGCGAGATGTAGCAAGTGTTCAGAATTGTAGCACCTTTAATAAAACTTTTTAATGCGAATAAACAGTAACTGTTACAGTCTCCAGTCCAAAATAAAGTTTTAGTGCGCAAGATGAGCTTTACATTGGGTAAAAAAAAAAGACAATTGTTTTATTCCTTTCAAAACGAAATGGGGGGGTGAACTTCCATTTCTGGTCAAGAAGGCCAAGTCCTCTTGGTTTTTTTTTTTCCAGCCACATTAAGAAAATTGTAAATAATTTACTGCGTCTGCCACCAGGTCTCTCAAAAGTATCTGAAAGCTGTTTGTCAGCTTAGACTTATGGAAATGGATAAACAAAAAACTCATTTCAGTCTTAGCTTGACAGAAATATTCATTTTTTAAATACTAATTATGCATAAAATGATACAGCTTAGTTTCAGCACTTAAACAAAGAAAAATAGACATGCATATATGTAACATTCTTACATCAAGAAAACAATATTCTTCCAAACTAAATACAGAAATGCTGTGCCCTGATTATTTTTATCTTTTTTCTTGAGACTAAGAGTTCACAAAGAAGTGGTCCAGAATGGAAATATGTGAGTTTTCTCCTAAAGTCTATGCAACAAATGTAAAACTTTCTCATCTCTGCCCTGAAAGTGTCTGCAGCCTCTCTGGAGAGTCCTGCCTCCCACTTTCAAATCCTCTTTCAGAAAAGTTGCTGCTGAGGCTGTTTCTCATGGTCTGATGCTGCAATTAAGACTTTGCAGGACACTTCCGAGTTCATTAGAAGTTTAGACTGTCTTAACGTGACCCCCCCCACGTCAAATATGTTGACCAATAAGAAAATAATTCAGCAAAATGTTAGAGTAAACCAACAGCATGGTAGTTACAGCAGATACAACTGACTTAATAGAGTGGGAGGAAGAAGAGTTATGATATGGGATAATCCAGGATAATAAGTGGGTGATGGTAGACATCTACCCCTCCATGCAACATTCTCCCCCACACAAAACTCTACTTTCAGACTGAGAAACTACAATAACATTTTAAAACTTAAATCTTGCAAACGCAGCATAAACATAGAATCCATTTTGGGGTCACAGGGTTGCTGCAGCTAACCCAGGTACTGTTGGGCAACACGGCTAGGATTTGAACCAGAGCCTTCTCAGTGTGAGGTGTAAGTGCTAACTACTACACCAAAGCTTTGACCCCAGTAAAAACACTTTTATTTATCCAACTTATGCTAAAGTTTCAAGCATTGTGTTAAGAAGGTTTCATAGCAGAATGCCCCAGGCCCATACTGATGGCACAAAAAGAAAAGGTTAACATGGTTTAAGAACATATTTGAAGTTTTTTTTTCAGTACAAGCTAAATTTTAGCCTTTGGCCATACAAGCCAAAAGGTCGAAGCAACCAGTGTGTGCTTAAGGTTGTCAGATGACGGCACTTCATACGTCTTTATGCAAAGCTAGCCCGGGGCCCCAAATCACTCAGACAGCAGCAAAAAAGAAAAAAAGAAACGCCATGTTCCATTTGTCTGAAGCAGCAACTTCTTTCCATCTCATTCGGTTTGAAACGTGCACATGTTGAGTTAGGTCGCACGGACGGCTGCCGCCACCGTCATTGAGATGTGAAATCAAAGCACCACGCAGATATTGGACAGCGTTGGCACATCGTGGCAAATGCAGCCATTGATTCTCCAGACCGAAGGTCTTCTTCTCTTCATAGGCCAACACTTGGATGGGAGACTAAAAAGGTTACGGCGAACATTCATCCCGCCTGTCAATGCAGACGTTTTCCCTCCGTCGCTGTGGTGACATTACTGCTAATAGCGCTGGCATTGCCTTTTTATTAGACCCACGGCAAACATACATTTATCCTCGTTCTGTCTCAATCAAGACGTAAAGCATCGTCCAGCAATTTTACATGATCAAGTTCACTCTTTGAAAATGAGGATTAAATATTTCCTTGCCGCGCTCTGCACAGACCCTGATCCCCACAACCAATTGAAAGTTATTAATTTCCCTTTGACATTTCAGCAAACATGAATATCTCTGCCATGCTTGGTGGCTAGCACACAATCATCCTCTTCTTTTGCTCTCGCCGTTGCTCCTGCTGATAAAAAAACAACAACAAATATCTGGGAGGTGGACCGGAGCGCACGCGTGCAGGAGAGCGTCGGAGTGAGGCGCCGGAAGACAGGATGTGTTTGTGTTCTGTCCATATCTGATTGCAGAAAGTCCTGTGTGATTGCAATTTTTCAGGAGTGTGTGAACAGCAAGGGGCAAATTTTCTGAGTTACCCTCCTCCTTTAAAAGGAAACAAAAAATTATGGAAACGAATTTAATGGTCAGTTAGTTTAAAGTCATTTTCATTCAGATTTTGGGGAAAAAAACAGGTCTTTAAATCTTATTTTTGTGTTGCTAAACACAATTTTCTTGTGTTTGATGATGAAAACAAAGAAAAAAGTGGGCCATTCCAAAGATAAAACCTGAAGAAAACAATGTGAGGATGACCAGTTTGATGAAGCCTCACCAAACTAGAAGCCAAAACATGAAAAATAAAAACAATTCTGAATGTTTTTAGCCTCAAATTTTTGAAATGCAAAGCAAAACTTTTATTTGATTCATGGCTTCCAATCTTTTTTTTTTGTTTGTTTTTTAAAACAAAGTCAGTGGTTTGCTTATAACAAGACTTAGTTTAGATACAAAACATGATGTTAAAATGTATATGATGTATGAAAAAAACCCCTTTTCTATGCTACAGAATCAGCTGATTCACTGTGATTACGTAATCGCCTCACTACTGTGCAGCGCTGCATATCAGTGTGAAGCTGCTTTTCTTCATTTCAGAATCCACTGGAATTACGTTAATTGCATGAACGGTTGAAGAGTTCCCGCAATCAAAAAACACTGGAGCTAAAGCTTCGTTGTTGAAGCAAATTTGGTTTTTCAGAACTTGTGTCAGTTAACGGAATTTAAGTCTTGTTTCTTTCAGCTACAAAGAGGAAACAAATACATCAGTCAGTCATTCTTTGCACTGGCAAAACTGCTGTACATCAAAAATGCAACACAACTGACTCTAATGGGACCATCATGTAATACTTTTGGATTACATGTCAATGAAGAAATGGCTTGCTGTGGTCCTGTGTTTGAATCATCTGCATCTTATTCAAAAAACATACTGAAGAACCAATCAATTTAGGCAATTTTACTTGTAAAAGGGAAGATAACCAACAAAAACAGTTGACGGCCAGGAATGTACTTTCCAAAAGTCCTTGAATGGGGGCCTGTCTCACTTCCTCTGTGTAAGAAGAGCCAACTGACAGCAAGAAGATGCTGGGAAAAGGTCAAGAATGGTGTTCGACCAGAATCCAGCTAACAGTGAACCCCCTCCTGGTGAGGAAAGTCACTCATGCTGGGCTTCTACTTGCAGACTTGACAAAAAATAATCCTGTTAGCTGAGATTTGTTGCTTATTCTTAAATATTAAAGAACAAAAAAAGTCTAAAAAGAGCAAAATATGTTTTTTTGTTGCTTTTAAATAGGAACCATTATTTTAAAAATTGTGTTTATGACATTATTTTCATCCTTAACTGGTTTTCTGCCACTGGACTGAACTGGAGCATCTGAAAGCATCATGCTTGGCTGAAAAGGTGGGCAGGTGCTCACACATCTGCATCACTGATACTGATATATTTTTATGAGTTTTACTGAGTTGTAAATGGCTTTATAGAATCCTGGTAGAGGCATGTTACAAAGCACAGAGTTCAGCATTTTGTCAGTAGCTAAACGTTTACAGCTGCAGGTCCTTAAATAATGCTGACTGGTCAAAAACATTGTCATGTTGGAAAAGGCTCAACTTGAGTAGCTTTTTGAGACTTTCTGCAGGAACATGTTAGGAATAAAAGAGGATCAGTACTTTGTCATTATTTAATGTCCCGCTCCTCAAAACATTGACTTCTTGTTAGGTTTTGAAACATTTTTTATGTAATTTGTGAAAAATAAAAGCGGCAAGCTGTAAAAAAATAAAATAAAATAAAAAAAAGGTTCATTTTAATTTTAAGTTGTGTCTCTGCTGGAAAAAGCTCCTGTCAGTTTTTTTTATCTCTATGTAAACCTTCAAAACCAAACTATTAAATATTTGCCTAAACTAACAAAATGCTTTAAACCAAGCATTGCAGGGATTGTGGGCTTGTATTTCAGTGTTGTTTAAACATTTAACCCCCCTACAAACCTCACAAAAATACAATGAAAAACACTGAGCTTCATGGAGATCTTTAAATAGCGAAAACACAAATTTAGGGTAAAATAAAATAATCAGATTTTTCTAAAATAACCTGAAAATGATTAGTTTGATTAGTAAAATGAAGCAAAACTGAAGATTTTTTTTCCTTACTGTCAATGTGAAGAACAGAATAATTTCAAGCAAATGCAGCTATGAAGTGTAATCGAGTTCAAAAAGTATTAGTAGAAAGTGTTAGAACTAGTTTCAGAAAAGTAGGAAGTATTATATTGTGTATATTTATTGTTTTTCTGTGTTTCTGTGGGAAATTAAATGAATATAAAGGCTCATCTTCCTGTTTCACTGCAATCTTTCTTAAGAAAGTAAAAACAAAAAAAAATCAGAAAAAAATTACCTTATTAATGTTAGTTATTAATGTTACTATAAAGTAGTGATTAGAATGTTGGTCCATCCTTTTTTTTTTTTTTTTTTTTTTTTTACATTATTTTAAGAATTTTTCTTCCTACTTCTAGGAGTCTTGTTTTTGCAGTTTTCATATATTCCAGTAACTGTTACTGAGACGTAAAGTGTTTTGAAAGTTCTGTCAGATTGTTCCTTTAATTTTCTGAGTTCTGAAATGCTGCCATTTCATAAATATTCATATGTACTTGGGCTGATTTTCGTTTTTGTAACATCAAGAGTTCCACATGTGAGCATGACTGAAGATCAGACGTGATGTGAATCACACGTGGAGCTGAAATGCTTTGATCAGAAACCGCAACATTAAACAAAACTTTATATGTTCAGTAGATAATAAAGCAAACTCATATTGACTTGACCAGACTTTTTGGTTCTGAGTTAATGTGTCCTGACGTTAGTGCTGCTTGAGGTAGTTATCAGCAGTGGGCCGACCTCAGTTCAAACTGCTGCAGAGACCCGTGTTTTTGACAGGAATACGTGGGATATTTGACTCTACATCACTTGACACTTTTGGTTATCGTAACATTTAGATGCATCAACTCACACTGACTTGTATTTAGTCTGGGACAGGAATTAATCCTGTATGGGCCAAGAGTATAAAAGGAAAAGGGAGGTATCAAACAATCTAAAGCTGCAAGATTTGTTCAAAAAAATTATACTTTGTCTCAAGACACAGGAACACAGAAAGATGAGTCTTCAGTTGTTCTTCATCGTTTTCTGTTGGGATCAACACATTTTTGTGAGGCAAACAATCGTTGTCAGCTCCACTGACTGAGAATATTTTAGTAAACGCTGAAAGGATCGTTCTTTTTTAGAAAGGTTACGGATGAATGAGCGTCTTAGAATTTTAACACAATTGATTTGATACTAGAATCATCTGGAGGACCCTGGTCATAACTACATTTGTGTACGTCATCCTGGACAGATGGTCAGGCTGTCAACGGGCTGAAAAAACACTCTCGACGCTGACGTGCACACAAACGGCTAATAAAGAATAACCAGGGAGCAAAAGGAACATAACAGAATGCACAACCAGCCCTCTTAAATCTAGATCTAAACCACCATCAGGAACTTAGAAACATCACTTGTGAGTTCAAAGAACTAGAAGAATAATGTTAAATGTTTTGGGAAATATGAGTTTCAAACGGGGCTGCACGGTGGCGCAGTGGTTAGCGCTCCTGCCTCACAGCAAGAAGGTTCCCGGTTCAAGTCCTGGCTGGGGGACCTTTCTGTGTGGAGTTTGCATGTTCTCCCCGTGCATGCGTGGGTTTTCTCCGGGTACTCCGGCTTCCTCCCACCGTCCAAAAACATGCTTCATAGGTTAATTGGTTACTCTAAATTGTCCCTAGGTGTGAGTGTGCATGGGTGTGTGATTGTGGCCCCTGCGACAGACTGGCGACCAGTCCAGGGGTGTACCCTGCCTTCGCCCATGAGTAACCGGGTTAGGCTCCGGCAACCCCGTGACCCCGAAAGGGATAAAGCGGATTGGAAAATGAATGAATGAATGAATGAATGAATGAGTTTCAAACTTTTACCGCTTAATGTTACAGTGAAGGACTGATCAAATAAATAGATTAAGCAGCATCAAGAGGAGGATTATCTGATTGAGGTTAACATTTTCCCTTTGACCTGACTTTGACAGATCATTGAACTGAGGTTAGATTTGCTGTCGGAACAACAAGCTGCTTTCCTATTTGAACACTTTTTCTTTTAAAAGTGACTTACATTTATAAGTCAAGTTAAACCAAAAAGGATTCAGGTAAAAAACGTCCAAACATTTTACCATTCTGTCACATGTTCATTAACAACAGATACAATTTCAGTTATAAAAGAAGAACATTTAAAGGTCTTTAAACATCACTTTTTAATAAAATGTTTGAGTTGAATTTGTGCAGAATTGTGTTATTTCGTTTCATCATGTAAAACTCAGGCTCAACTGCACCAAAGGGGAAGCGTACCTTTAATTATGATCTAACTGATTGAACAAATAACCAGAAAAAAGGCTTTTAAAGACAGATTATAAGAATGAGAATGAATAATGAATACATAAAAGTGACCAAATAAAACAAAATGTTTCAAATAATCTTAAACTAGTACATTCATCTTAAAATAAGGTGGCAGAAATTAATTAAATATTTTTTGTAGTGAGTTTGGTGAATGTAGGAAAAGAAAGTTGGAATCTTGAAAGTTTATAGAAAATGTTTATGATCACAGTAAAAAAAAAAAAAAAACAGTCCTGTTCCAAAACAAGTTATCAAAAATTCTCATAAATATCGATAACTTGTTGATTTCATGTTTCACGTAAGGAAACATGTAAGGTGCAGAATTCTAGAGGGTTATGGGTATTCTGTTATACAATTTCATTTTTATTTTATTTTTATTTGTTTTGAGCCATTAAAGCACTTTGCGTCACTTGTATGAAAAGTACTTAATAAATAAAGTTTGATTTTTGTACCTTTGATTCATAAAGATTTCTTGGTGAAAAATCTGAAAATCCTGGACTCAGGGCCAACACATAACGTCAACTTGTTTCCCTTTTTGAAACGTCCCGTCAGGGACTACAGCTTAGAAAAAACCCCAAAAAACTTTAGGATAAAACTTTTAAACTCTTGGACATTTTTTCAATTTTGGCGAGCAACACATGGTCTGACCTTGGGTTGAACTTGCTGGAACCTCCATTCTTGGAAGATTGGCAAATGTCTTAAATGGTTTCTACTTGCGCATAATCGTTTTCACTTTAGATTGATGGAGGCCAAATTGTTTGGAAATGGCCTTGTAACTCTTCCCAGCTTGATGGAAAGGAACAACTGTTTCACTAAGACCACTGCAGACGTCTGTCAGTGTTAACACACCTGAAGTCTTCAGACCAGCAAACTGCTTACGTCTCAACTTCTTCAAATAATCAATAATCTATTGATCAGAGGCAATTCTGCTCTCCTCTTTGATTAAATGAATGCAGTGAGGATTTTCACTATTTTAATTGCTTTTTATTTGACAAATAATATGTTTGCAGAATTGAAAGGCCTGCTTAGAAACTGGATTATCGTAACAGGAAATGATTCGTAAATCTTTCTGCTTCAGCATAGGTTCTAATGTGGGACAGAGACTAAAGTAAATCACATTATCACGGTCCTGCTGATACCCGGCCTCGTCAGGATGGAGAACACCCTTTACCCTTTCCCCTCAGTAACATGCACCCGTACAGGTGCTGTGGGTTTTGGGCTGTCAGACCCCAAAGGGTCGTAGAGAGGAGCAGTGTGTATTTAGACTGGAAAAGTCCGTTGGTTCGGACTGAGCCTGCTGGATTTGGTCCGGATAGAGTCCCGAACCTTGCATTTGTTCTGTTCTCAGGCTGCTGTCAGGTGGACTTTTATGTTTCAAACCAAAGCTTGTAAACAAAACCATGTGACAAAAGATCTCGTCAGTCATTGGCCAGGAATTATGTGGGCGTGGCAAAGCAACGAGAAAAGGAATAATGGAAGTCCGAAGCTTTGCGATCCTTGTCAAGATGTTTCGCTGATCAATTTTACAAGTCTGGATCAACATCAGGTACAACACTTTTTACTGCCACTTTGGTACGGTGGAGGCATGCTGCGGGCCGGTTACTGAAGAGAAGACGGCTAAGAGGGTACCTTGATAAGTGTTTATGACGTATAGATTGTCGGGACAACAGCGAGAAGCAATATGGATTATACTTTTTGATTGCTAGTAAGGTGCGAGTACTGACGTGCAAATCCTGCATGCATGAGGTGTGCACGTGATGCATAAGTATTCTGTGAGATTAATAAAGTTTAGTTCAATTAATCCTGGATATGCTTATATTGATAGTTGTCTGATTTTATGATTCTCAAAAGTATTATCAAAATGTTGCTCTGAAATGGAAGTAATTTCTGCTCTCATAATTTGGAACACTTTGCAATTTTGAAGGACTGTTTGTAAAAATGTTTTCTATAAAATCATTTTTCACATTTTCACACATAGTAGCAACACTGGAATTGCAAGAAATATTGCAACAACAAATAAAAAAAAAAAGAAAAAAAGAAAACCTTGAACAACAATCGCTGATGTTCCAGCATTTATTAATTCATCCAAAAATAGCTGAACTGGCATTGATGCTTAAAGGAGGCTCTAATGAATGATCCATTCTGGAGGACAGAGAGATGCTGCAGTGCTCTCCACCTCCCTCCCTGTTCTGTCATTCTGTTGCCTTCACTGACCCCCACTAAAGGCTCTTGCTTTCTTTTGTTTGTCTGGCAGGAGATATTTCCTCCTCCTTCCCCTGCGCTCTCTACCGCTCTGCCCCTCGTCCCTGAGAGATATTTCCAAACGAGTGAGCCCAGACCACAGCTGCCTCTTTGACGCATTAATCACTTGGTTACCACCCTCTTCACTTCTGCATGCACGTGCACGTTCTGCACTTGCATGCTCCCACTCATGGAGAAACCTGCATCTGAGTGAAGCGATGCTCCGCCGTGGTGTAATAGGAGCACACATGACTTGGACATGCAGAGAGGAAGAGCACAAAGCGTCCGCCCACCACTCAAGCCGTCTTTACTCTATTCCACTCCATCCAGCTCCCACATGACCCTCCATTTTCCTCATCATTAGCGACACCAGCCACATTCGGTCAATCCCTGGCTGCTGCCTTCCTTTGCTCCCTCGCCACTCCTCTGTTTACATCTTGATTTCTGTATTTGGTTTTGCTACAATACCTCCCTCTATCTCCTGTGAGGCTCAGTTAGGCTATAAAGGGAAAAGGGATGTGAGGTGGAGCTGAGAGAAGGACAGGTTGGGTATTTTTTAGTAGATATTTGAGACAAAATGCACATAATGTTGAATTTTTGTTGTTGTCTAAAATTTTATTCACAACTGCCCTTATGGGTGACTATGGGCTGTTTACAGGCAAAAAAAAGGGCAATCACAGGTGGCCTGCACAACATATTAGGGTGCTAGACTGCTCAGCGAACCTGTTGATGGAAGGTGTTCTTGCACATTTTTTTTTATGGACATGCTGCAGGCGACAAGTAAGGGTTAAGTAGGAGAGACGCAGGCGGGTTGTACGTATCTTTCATTTTTTCAACTTCCTCCAAATCCTGCGTACTGCACATCCAGCTTGTTAGCACGGTTTAGGTGATAAGCTACGAACACACCGTCAGGCCGTCCTGACCAGCTTATTAAGCCTCTTCTTGTCCCATTTGGTGCTGCCCAGCAGGAAACAGCATTTAGGAGGGCACAGGCTACTACAGAGTCAAAGGTTGAATCTGAATTGCTTCCCTTCTCCTACGGCTTCTCCCTCTCCCTACATTTATCCCTCTAAGAAGAGAAAAGGAAAAAAATAGGGTCATCAAATTTGGACGTTACTACCGCTTAATGACGTCATCAATAGTAGCCGGTCATCTACGTTAGCTTGTAGCTGCCGGTGCTTTGAAACACAGAACAACATTGGTTTTATACCTTTAAAAGGTCTTTCAAAAACAACAACTCAATATGGCTTCTCCTTAAACAAATTTCTGAGACCACTACAGCTTCAAATGCCCCTACAGTTTCAGCTATAGGGATGAGTCAGAGGGGTAGGGAAGCACATTCGATTCAGTCAGAATTACTCTCATTAAGGATCTGACGTCTAAGAAGGACGTGGAAAAACTAGTTCATGTGTTCATCTTTAGTTAACTTGACTACTGTAACTGTTTTTGTTGATCTACTAAAAAAAAAAAAATCAGAAAATCCCAACTTTTTCAGAACTCTGCAGCTCATTCTGACTACTTCGAAAAAGGTAGACCACATTAGCCCAGTTCTGAGGTCTCGATTCTGACTCAAAGGTTCTGTTCATTGACTGTATCTGAGAATTGGACAGAGTGGGTGTGATGTCACTCATAAAAAAGAAATTAACTTCTGGCTCCAACTGAAAAAAGCCAATTCAGTCATCACTTAGTTACAATACAGATGCCACCATATTGAAGCCAGACGGCATTGGTAATCTGCTTCTATGGCAACCGCTCTCGCCAATCAGGAGTGAGCTTCTTGAAATCCACACCCCTAAAACTGACAGCAGGTTTGCTTTATTGAGGCATTTGATTGATCAATTTATAACTTCAAAAACTTCAATTACAGAAAAAAATTGAATCTAAAAAATGAGGATCAAAATATTATCAAGGTATCAGCGCAAGAATAGTTATCCTGACGAATAGAATGACTGAGTAATATTTGTTTATTTTTCTATAAAAGTCTATGGGATTTTGACTTCTTTGAACCAGCAAGTACTTCCTGTTTGGAACACAAAGGGGGAGGGGTCACTGAGTCCAGTTCTCTTATACAGTCAATGAGGAGAACTGGCATTAGTGACCCCTCCCTCTGGCATCCCTTACAGCATATCACTTGTATTTAATTCAAGTTTGCTGTACAATTCCAGCTCATTTTTAACCTTTGTGGAAATGGGGGCGGCCATGACGGTGTGCAAAGCTTCAGTCAAATTGAAAGTTTGGCAAGTTCTTCATGACAAAAGATTCTGATTCAGGGACCTGATGGATAAGAGTGATGTGCACAATGCCCTGAAAAAAGATTGACAACGTGGGCAATGAGCAGTGAAATACGTGCTTACTTTAGCGTGTGTTAAGAAGAAAAAGCATCTCAGGCACATTTAAGCGTTGTCCTTCACCCTGCTTTGTCACGCTTAAATATTTTTGGAAAGAACTGACATTTTATATTTTAGGCACCGGAACCATTTTAAAAGTACCGGTTTGGAACCAGATAAAATCCAAATGGCAAACATCCATAGATGGATCCTGCGTTTGGGACCTAAGCCTTAAAGAGCCAGTGCGTGTCCTGGAAATGCTTATGCAATGCAATACTCAAAGTGAAACAAGTCAAGATAAGCAGCAAAGGGGAGTAATTCCCTCTGCCCTGCCCACTTTATCGCTGCAGAAGACAATTAAAACAGGACAATACATTGCATGCCTCTTGCTGCAGACAATGGCCGATCTGAGCTTCTTTAGAAGAGATTAGAGTCTGATTATCCTGTAACTGTATGTCACATCCCTAAATAAATGGTTAACCCGAGATTCAACTCTCCAGTACCAAACTTTTATATCGTCCTTTTTAACTTTTCTCCTTAAGGGATTAGAACGACTGACGGCCCCTTAAGTCTCTTAATGGGATTTTTGGCATATCTTTGTCGAGTAAAAAATCCTTTCAGAAATTTTGAGGATTTTAAACTGCTGGAAAGTCACTTCCAAAGTAACAGTACAAGTGGGTGAAAAAAACAGCTTGTACAGCAGAGCTGCTGTGTATCCTGACTCCAGCTTTTTGAAAAAGTGCAGGCAGTCGTGTGGATATTGTGTCGAGTCAGGCGGCAGTAGAACAGTATGAGAAAGCAGAAAGGGGATATCTCGCCATCATCTCGCCGGCACACGCTGGGGGAGGCAAGATTTACTCCTTTGGGGCAATGACAGGTAACAAACAACTGATGACAAATGTGTCTGCCAAAGAAAGAGTTCAGAAATAATCTATATGTTAAATATATATATGTCAAACCCACTGTTGCGTCCAGGAGGTAGAATCACAAGTAAGAAAGTCCCTTACATCACATATGCACTTTTATAGCGCTCCTTTAGGAATGATAGTGAAATGAACAACACTGCTGTGATTTTAAAGCATTTGATTGGTCAAGTATGTATTTTATTCTATTTTGTGGCCTAGCTTAACCCTAAATTCCCAGCATGTCTGCAGCATCTGAGGCGTGCTGCAGAGCTGCTTTAAAGCTCCTGTAGCAGCAGGCATGCAGACCCATGTTGAGAATGCTATGGACCAAAGTTCTTCTGAAGCACTCTCCTTGCCTACATGGATTACATGTCAGCGGAAGCCTGGATGGGATTTGGGACACAACATTAGACCAACTGTGGCACCGCGAGGCTTAAATGGGATGGAGCAGAATGGAGAAGCTGCAGCAAAGCAGTGGGATGAAGGCAAGCTAAAGGCCTCTTCTCTACAAACTAGCATGATGCAGTCAGTAAGCAGCAGCAGAACTGGTGTGACTTTAGTTGGTTATGGCATATCTGAGTGTATGTATAGCATTAGCTCCAGTGTTTACAATCTTTGGGCTACCGAAATCGAAAGTGGATTCTGAAGCTTAGAAAAGCAGTTTTGCACTGATATGCAACACTTTAAGGTAGTAAAGTGTTTATTTAATCAGCTGATTCTGTTGCAAAGAAAATGCAACACTCATTCAACACTTCAGTAATATCGATGGGAACTGTTCTGAAAAGCCTCTTTTCTCCGCAACAGAATCACGTTGTTGACGTGAATGCTCCAAGTGTTATTGAGGTATAGCCAGCAACACCTCTGGTGGTAAATGATTGAACTGGGGACCTTTGATCATTTTAAAATACTTGAAAGTGGAAGTTTTTTAATTGGAAGATGTTTTTATGCTATAATTAGGAATTAGTAATAAATCTTGGTTTTAGACCTAAATCTTGGTTCATAGAGCATCAGCAGTGCACCCACATTGGATAAAATATCCTGTGTTTATGTGAAGCATGTAAATGAGTACAAATGAGTTCATTGCATAGTAGGCCTGCACAATTAACCCTAAATTTATCATCATTGCTGTATCAGGCCGAAGCGGTATGCTTAGCACAAAAGGAGGCATAAGTGGTCTTCGGTTGGGTAATACTGGATGAAAATCTGTGTTTGGAAACCTCATATATTACATGTTACAGATAATGTATCTAAAAATATATTTGTTTTGAATAATGCTAAGTTTTTAGTAAGACATTGAGATTGATACATTATTCACTCTTTTTGCCTATTTAATGTGTCGAAGTGTGGGGTAATATATATATATATATATATATATATATATAAAACACCAATATAATGCCATTATGTTTATTGCAGAAACAAATTATTAGAATGATAAATAAAGTTGGGTATAGGGAAAGCACAAAAGTATTATTTATTAAGTCTAGTCTTCTGAAATTTGAAGACTTAATAGAGCAACAAACTCGGTTAGGTATGTTTTAAATTAAAACTAGAGCAGTGCCAGAGACTTTACTTGAGATTTTTGTTTTTAGTTCTGAAAATGTAGATCATAGGAGGGGATTTGATTTCAAGTACCCAGTTGCTTGCACCACTTTCAAACAAATGTGTTTTTCTTTAAATGGTGTCAAACTGGGGAATTCACAACAAAATGGTTTGAAAAGTTGCAGACATGTTCTCCAGTTTAAAAATATGTTGAAGGTAATTATTTTTGTTTTTTGCTTGTTTTTTTTAAATTGGTTTTGAATGGCCAACGGCGGGGCCATCTAGACTAAACTTTTTGTTGGGTTAACCTGTTGCTGCCTCATCCATCTTTTATTTAACCCTTTATTAAATGATTATTATTTGAATTACAGGGACAACAGTCCGAACAAGGCTCGCCAGACCTCCTTCTTTCCCAGAAGCTTTATCAGGTAATAGTGATGTGTTTCCAGGCCATCTGAGAGATTTAATCTATCCAGCATGTCTGGGTTCTGTCATGGAGTCTCCTCTTTGCTGGACATGCCTGTGAAGCTTTAGAGGAAAATATTTTAGAGGTTTTCTTGCCAAATGTCCAAACCTCCTTAAATGGATCTTCTCAAGTCTACTTTGAGCTCCTCCCACATGACTCCACCCTGCTCCTTGTATCTTTGTATAGTGTTTGTTAGCAACCTATAGTTTATGGTTAGAATTGTAGTTTAGCTGGCACAATGATAATGTCCAACTTAGTCTAGTCACCACACCTGAACTCTCCCAACTTCAGTCTTCAGATTCAAACAACAAACTTTTTCAACATAGTAACTGATGTAGAGAATAAACAGCATTCTGAAACTTATAGATATTTCTAAAAATTAAGTCTTCTCCCAAATGTATTTTACTTTCACTACTTTTAGGTACTACTGTGTGAAAATGGTTATTTCACCATCAACCTTTGTTGTTTTTTTTTTCAACAAAGTAGAAAGAATGGTGATTCTGACAAACAGAAGGACTAAGTAATAGCTGTTTTTTTTAAAATGTTGGCTTCTTGGAGCCAGTGGGTACTTTTTGTTTGGAATGCAAGGAGGGGAGGAGTCACTCAGTCCAGTTCTCTTATCCAGTCGATGCTGCAGCACTAAAAGGGTTTATACTGAAGAATTTCATGAAACCACAAATACTAACAATGAAAGAACCTCTGTTTTGGGGTTTGTGGGATAAAGTTCTGCAAATATTGTAGATGATCACAGAATATTTCTTCAGTGTCATCAACATTAGGACTTCCTGGTTCTGCAATATGCAGAGCAAATGATTCTAACTGTGCTTCTGCTTTTTAAAACATCTACATGATTCCAGTATCTTTGATTATTGTGTGTAGACAATCAAACAATTGCATACCCTAATAATCTACATTCTTCTTTTCTTTTTAAACAAACGTTTCTAATCCTGTGCTTGAACACGTTAAGAGGAGAATGATTTTACACTACAAGTACAACTTTCTGATGGACACTCCACCCCCCAATAAAAAGAAAAAAGGAATAAGGAGATTATATTTGAAGCCATTTTGAACCTTATCCCTACTGCGTTTGAGGCCTGTGCATGCCACCGATATTGCATTAGGATTTTCTGTTTGACTGCAGAAAGAGAAAAGCAAATCGTTTCTCCGCCGAGCCCGAGAGAGTTCCGGCTGGGGCACTTTAGGTGCATTTTGAGACCTTGTTTTGAGAGAATGAGATCAAATGTTATAACTAGTTGCACCACTGAGACTTTGAGACATGTGGCCATGTTGGTTTTTTTTTTTTTATTTGTCCTGTCCAACAGCTGAGCAGACAGATATGAGCTGAGAGCCTCTTGCATTAGACAGATTTTACTCTTACAATCGGGGGTTGTAAATCATTGGGAACACAAATTGTATGTTGGTATAAGCCCCTTTTGTAATTTAAACGAAACTTTATTAATATTTATTTTGTTTGTGTTCTTTTTGTTGGACCGGACGGAAAAAGAAAGGGGGAAGAAGGGGGGGTGGGGGGTGGATTATAGATTTTAGAGGATGACTAATGGAAAGGGAAAGTAGAGTTGCGAATCTACAGGCAACAAAATGCTGGACCAACATTCATTAAAATAATGAATGTTGGTCTAAAATGAGCAGGGCCTGTCCACACACTCAGCTGCCACAAACATACCTGCCGGCTCCGAGAGTGTTCACAAACTTGTCCACATCCAGTTCACACACACACTTGTGCATACCAACCAACACATGCAAAGCACTACCTTCTGACACGCACACCATTTGAAGGTGCAAAGGTGAGCTGACGCCTGTGCTCAGGTGAATGTTATGTTAAGCTGAAGTGGATGAAGGAATGAAAAGAAAAGAAAAAAAAAAAAAAAGGAGAGAGAGCTCCCAGACATCCCCACACCAAGACCCCCGCTGAGGCAGGAGCGCCGACCAGGGCCCGCCCCCGCACCCATACTGTGGGGTCAACGGAGGAGATCCGCCCGCTAGACAGCCCGGCCAAGCACCCAGACCAGGGCCCGCAGGACCACCACATGGGCCCCCAACACCCGAGCGCATTGAGGTACGGAAGCGCAGAGCGCAAGGCCCAGCCCAACCAGGAGAGCAGCCCTCCCACCGCGCCAGGTGGCCCAGCACGGGGACCCACCGCCGAGAGCCCCACCACCCCAGACAAGCCGCCCACCACCACCCAGGAGTTCTGAGCATCCCCCCACCCCAGCCCCGGGTACGAGCCAGGGCCCCCCAAGGGAGACCCGCTCCGAAGCTCCAGGCAGTTGCGGAGATCCAGAAGAGAGCACAGCGGGGGTCAACTACCCCCACCTAGAGGAGGGATGACCAAGAGAAGTGGGGGTCCCCGAAGGAGTACATAGCCTGACCAGGCTCTCCTATGTTGTTACTTAGAAGGGGCCCGGCACCCGAGGGTAAGGACCAGAACCCGCACCACAAGGACACAGACACCCTCCAGGCTCAGGTGGAATATGATCCCCCACTCATGGACTTGCCAGAGGACTGAGGGATCCCTCTCCCTGCGTGGGGAGGGGGCCGCCGGGCCCAGGAGGCCGACACCCAAGAGACAAGGCCGCCGCTGCTGAAGGTCCTGTTCCCCCCACCGGGGATGGTGTAGGGGACAGAAGATCAGTAGTCCCACCTTCCTTGTGTAATGTATTTGTTTGTGTGTGTGTGTTGAGGTGTGTTTCTTGTGGTTGAAGGGTGTGTGTAATAGAAGGGTGCAGTTAAAATTGGCGAGCACGGCACTGAGGACATAGGATGTCCAATCACCCTCTCACCAAGGAACCCTAAATGTCTACGGTGCAATTAAAATTGGAGGGTAGAGCACTATGAGGACATCTCCTGCTTGCTGGCAGTGATGTCCTAGCACCCCCCACCAAGGATCCTACGTGTCTAAGGTGCATTTAAAACCAAGAGAAGGGGGCGAAACTGTGCGGAGACCATGGGAGGGGTGGACCACTGCCAAATGGCTCGGCCCCTCGAGGTATTCCGCAAGCACGCCCCCCCTCCAACCTAATAAGTGATCATATGAGGAAGGAGGGGAGGTCGGGGACAGCTACCAGACTGACCCCCGATGGTGAAACAACTGTCCCCCCGCCCCCCCAGCATTGGGCCCAAGTCTCCCCAGGGCAGAGGCCCCACCACACAAAAGCCGACCCCCCAGGCCCCACACCCCCCACCCAACACAAAGAGAGAGGAGCCAAGAGGGGGCCAGCCCCCAGGCGCAAGCCCCAGCCCTCCCCCCTCTATGAAGAGTTTTAAATTGGATTAGTTGTAGGTTTGGACTTTTTGTTAATTTAAAGGTATTTAGACAAATTTCTGACCAGAAGCTTGTGTCTGTACTTCTGCCTAAGTCTGCATCCCATTTTGTTGTCAGAATTGAGACTTCGTTATCTAAGTTGCAAAAGAGTTTGTATATTTTGGAGAGAGTTTTATTCAATGAAAAAATAATCATAGAGGTAACTAGTTCTGGTAATTTTAGGTCATTGTCACTGGATTTAAATGTTTTAGTAATTACAGATTTAAGTTGCTGATATTCCAAGAATTTATTTATTCCATGTTTTTCTTATAGTTCTTGGTGTGTTATGAATCTTCCGTCTGTAATTAAGTGCTCGAGTAGTCTTATGCCCCCTGCTTGCCAAGCAGGGAAGTGCAACATTTTTTTATTTATCAGGATGTCTGGGTTGTTCCAGATGGGTGTCATTTTGCATGGTAGTAGTGAAGAGTTTGACATTTTAAGAAATTCCCACCAGGCTGTTAAAGTAGTACTTATATTACTACTTTGGTAGTAGTCATGTTTTTTTTATTTTTGGGCTGATAAATGGTAGATCTGACAAGTTGATCTTTCCACAAAATGCCTGTTCCAGATCCATCCATGGGTTGGTTTCTGGATTGTTTTTTATCCATCTTAAGAGGTACTGCAGTCTGTTGGCAAGAAAGTAGTTATGGAAGTTAGGCAATTCTAAGCCTCCACAGCTTTTTCTAGATTTTAAAGTTTTTAGACTAATTCTTGCAGGTTTATTGTTCCATAAGAAGCTGGATATGGCAGAGTCTAATGTTTTGAACCATTTTAGTGGTGGTTGTGTGGGGATCATTGAGAACAGATAATTAACTTTGGGTAAAATGTTCATTTTTACTGTGGCTATCTTACCCATGAGTGACAGAGGCAGGTTGACCCAGCGGGTTAGATCATCCTGTATACTTTTCAGTAATGGGGTCTAGTTTAGTTGCACCAGCTCTGATAGTTTCGGGGAGAAATAAATACCTAGATATTTGATATTGCCTGATTTGACTGGGATTGAGGTCGTTTGCTCGGCATTACCATTCAGTGACAATAAAACTGATTTGTTCCAGTTAATTGAGTAGTCTGAGATAGAGGAAAATTCATTAATAATTGTTGTTGTTTCACTAATGGAATGTGAATTGTTTAGAAAAAGTAATATGTCATCAGCATAAAGACTAATTTATGATTACTGTATTTTGTTGTAATTCCTTTAATGCTCTCGCGCTGTCTTATTGTTGCAGCCAAAGGTTCAATAAATATAGCAAAAAGAGAGGGGGAGAGTGGACAACCCTGTCTGGTCCCTCTACCAAGAAAAAACCTGTCAGAAGTCTGTTTGTTGGTTCTGACTGATGCATTTGGGTTGTGATATAATATTTTAATCCAATCAATGAAGGATTCCCCAAACCCAAACTTATGGAGGGCAGCAATGAGGTACTTCCAGTTTACTCTGTCAAATGTTTTTTCCGCATCCAATGAGAGTATGGTTGTTTCCTGGTTTTTAAAAGTGGCTAAATCTATTATGTTAACATGTTGGTTTTTAATAGTCATCATATATCTTATAAAACACCAGAAGAGCGGTTGTAGTGGAGCGGTACTGTGCGTGGGCATGTCCCTGGTGAATGAGATGGAGAGGAAAGACAAATACTATCCAGTCGTCCTCAACATTTAACGGGGGATGAAGTTGACCTTAGAAAAACTATAACTGTCTGTGTGCAAGTTTCTAAAGATCTGTTCAAGAGCTTCAGGTCAATTCTGTTCTCCACTGATTTACTTTTATCTTTTAAAATCTGCCAAAGTGGAGCACATAAACCCCGTGTGGGGCATCAACAGTTTCCTGCAGTGGCCTTCATTGTTTATAGGCTTGTGTGAAAGGTGTTTATGATGTAGAGTAACTGCACGCACAAACCATCAGCTGAACTTTACAATAATAAAATGTCATTATAATTCAATGGCCATCATAAAAAGCATTAAATAACTGCATGAGCGTCATGATGATTCTTTATGCAGAGAGCGTAAAGAACCATTTCACAACACATGCAATTGTACCATGTGTTAATATCAAACCATATTGATTTGTGTGGCCAGATAATCAAAGTTTGGAGGAGGGTAAATGCCAGGAGTTGTAAACACAACATGCAGCAGAAAGCACAAACACGGCGAGGTCCATTGGGTTTTGTGATTTAGTCTACGGTTTTTGGCAGGCAGCTGTGAGAAACAGTCAATAACCTCTTTAAGTTTGGTTTCTTTTTTTTTTTTAAATAAAACAAATGTTTCTTGTGGGAATTTGTTCCCTTTCGCTTTGATACTTGCTGAGAATAATGCAAACAGTGGCTAAAATCTCACCGCCAGAGGACTCTGCGAAAGCCTGTCTGTTAATTTTGAAAAGCTTTTAATAAAATAAAACACAGACACACATTCCATTTTGCTTCATCTTGTTAAACTTCTGGTAAAAAAAAAAAAAAAAATTGCAAAAGCTTTAGTGTTGTTCATGTCTTCAGCTGGAAGTTGTGTATAATTTAACTGTCAAGGCTTGCAGACAGAAATTTACAAAGTTATTAGGATTTAATTAAGACAAACGCTTCAGTCATCACAAAAGCTCTGCTCAAACTAGCAGGTGATCCCTGTCTGCCAGTTAAACCCCGTGCTGCATGGAGACGCTGAAATCTGGGGTTTGCAGATGTGCTTCACATTTGAAGGCGTCTTTAGCTTCAGCAAAGGTCTGGTAATCTTGAAATGTCAGCTTGAACAGCCAGTGACAAAATTATGAGTAGTAAATTACAAATTCATCAAATAAAAACCCCCCAGAAAAGACACATGTAATGCCATATTTAGTGTTGAGATCCGCTGGCGAACAATTAAATATCATTACACTAAATCTGAAATCTGCCTAGCAACCCAAACACTGACCTCCCCTTCGTAACTAGTGTTCTAGCAAGAAGAACTTTGTGGGACTCTAAAACTACTCTCACACGGATAGTGATTAACGTGGCGGGGGAGTCCAGTTTGAGTCAATGTACAGACACGTTGAGAGCTCCTGTGGTGCATTTTAATGTCAGGCATGGCAGTCTACTGGCAATGCGCTTCAGGCGTAGTACCGTGAGGTTTTCAGAGTTCATATATCTGATGTTTGGCCAAGAATTTGCGTCACATCAACCGATCAACTCAGCTGAAAACTATGGAGTTTTGAGTAAAAATCCATGTTAAGGAGGTTCTTAAAGTCAAATGCACTTGAGCGGATAGATGTAAAACGGTTCTTTTGGGTTTTTGGACCATCTGCTTTAAAAGTCTACAGTCACATCACTAAATATTAGGTAGTGGGAGGATTTTGGCTTGGACACAATGTTTTGGAAAGAGGGTTAACTTTGAACCAAAACTCTGTTGCCTAGCAACATCTTGCCAATATCATTTTTCTAGATTAGAACAAGGAAAAATAAATAAAGCTTAAGTTTTGTCGGAATCTTCTTTTATTTGACAAAAAAATATATTTATATGCACCAAAGTTCAACAGAACATACTATTGTCCCTTTTCATAGAAAAAATGAGAAAAGTTCATGCAGACGAAGTCAGAAAAACATCAGATGTTGATATTAAATATAAAAAAAACTGTCTCCATAAACTTTATAGCATAATATGATTAAAATAAAGCAAGAGGGAAAAAATGACTAAATTATGACACATGAAGAATCTGCTTGGTTAAAAGGAAAGAAGGGATTAAGGTGTTCAAATGAAAACTCAAAAATCACAGCGTTGTGGTAGGAAAACATGTGTTTGCATTGTGTGTCTGTGCTGCCAAACTGATAATGATGCTGCTTCTGTTGGCATTTTACTTCCACTATTTACACCTGTTATCTAAAGATGAAGGAATTTGAGTTTTATCTGTCTTTCTAAAAACATGCCAATGAATGATTATGGCGTATTACTGTCAGAAGGATATTCTCATTTATGACAACATAAATACCTAGAAGTGCAGTTCTGCAATAAAATAAGTTGAATTACAATTTAGAGAAACTTTTTTCTTGATGTTTGACAGTTATGTTAAAGAAATCGTTCTTTTTAATTTACCAAATGTCACAATAACAATAATGAAGACTTGATGGTTTTATGTTTATTTGCTCCAAAGTCATAAACCTGAATTCTACCTGATGATGTTTTGACTTCTGAAGCTTCAAATTAACAGCATCACAGTGAAATGGAGGCACATCTTCAGACAGAAGATCCTGATTACATGATGTCATGTAAAAAATGTATTAACATGAAGAATTTAACACATCTGTTTCATCCCTGGGTGAATTTCAGACACTTGAATGTTCTACGTTCATCTGTTGACATTATAACACATATAATCACTGTGTGGAGCACACAGCTCTTGTAGTATTATATTGAAAGGAGTTGTCCTCTGTGTCCCAGAGAGGGACGTGTTTGGGAACAAAGACAACAAAAGATCTCCTGGAACTATGACATACTTTGGAAGTACTTTGGAAAAAGTCAAATGGAAAGGTCACGCAATGAGATGAAAAGTTTTGCTTCAAAACAAACAGATTGTGCCTGATCAAAGCTTGCATTTGAAAATAAAGATACTTTACTCTTACCTGTTTTTTTTTTAAATGCCTACCCAACCCAACTCTGAAGCACAGGGGAGGTAGTATCATGTTGCATTATAATAGAAGTGACTGAAGAACTCAAAGAGAGAACTTTAGTAGATTTGGTCACCTAAGCATTACGCTGCTGTGTGTTTGACCTGCGTTCTTGAACTGGCGTTTAGCTCATGGTCTTTACATTGGACACGCAGGGAGGGGCTTCTTCTTTTTCTTTTTTTTACTGTTTAAAGTGCATGTCCACCGTCCATCCGAGTCACAGATTTGGTCAAAATTCAATCTGGCAACGCATGTTCAGTGACCAGTTTTGTACTTAGAGACAAAAACGGTCATTGAAATTTGCGGAGGTGCGAATGAATGCATGAGTTTTGAACATGGAAGCCTGAAACATGTATCTACACGAGTTTAAATATACTTTTCATCGAAAGTGGCAGCTTAAATGTGCGTTGCCAAAGGCGGTGTGAACGCAGCTTTAGAAAAACGTGTTCTTTCAATGTCTTCCTCTTGTCATGTTAGGACAGCTAAAGAAGAAAGTACAAAACAATCAAATCTTCCACAAACCTTTACCTGAACTGAACTTAAAGTACGTCGAATGTAAAGCAAATATCCAATTCCCACTAGCTTTTGCTTTCTATAACTTCAGAGTATGAATGACACTCAGGCTCATCCCAGCTATTAGCTGAATAAATTAGCTGAAAGCAGTCCCACAAAACGGATAATTTAATGAACAAGCAGCGGCCTCCACTCATGTGGCTCCAAGCAGTCCATGTATTGACAAATGCAGATTGCAGAGCATTAGACTATGAGCAGCACTGGCATTTCAATACCAAAGATGCATCCGTGTGGCTGAGATACGAGTCGGTGCAGAGTGAGATGACCTTGCTGAATACATATGCTTAAAAAATGCTGATAAAGCTTCAGTAGCCTGGGAAATTGAAGCTGTGTTATAAAGGAAAAGCATACAGGATGACAAGCAAACACTGGGTGTGTGTGATGGATTCAGTCATTAATCTGAGCTGTACTGTGTGCATGCGGCTACACACCCAGAAATGCATGCTTCTGTGTGTTTAAAGAGCCGATCTGTGCACACATGGATAAGGCTGCTGGTGTTTAACTGCAGCATCCCTCAGCCTCCCTCCATCATCTCACGTCTCACTTCCTATTGATTGGCATCCAAAGAAAACACAGTGCTGCTCGTGCAGACAAAAACAAGTCTGCATTGGTGGATCCAGAGAGGGAGCAATTTGACCTCTGACATGCTGAAGTTCGGCTTTCAAAAATTTGAATGAATTATATTTAGCAGCAGCGAGGAGACATATGTAAACCTCAGGACTGCTTGGAACTGAGGAACCAGATTTAACTGAATAATAAACATAGATTTTACAAAAAGATATTTTTTATTATTCAGTATTCTCTTTTGGATGTACAGCCAGAACTTTTTGATGAAAATGATGTTTCAGCCTAAAGAAAAACACATCTTTAGATAAATTATTTATTCCATTTTTGTTTCTAAAGCCCAAGCTTTATTGTAATACACTTTAAAGACCCACTTTAATCCTTTAATCTACTTTAACAGTGTTCTTAGTGGTTTTAAAAAAAAGTTGTTGTTTTCTAAGACGTAGTTCCTGCAGAACAGCAGTGGCTCATCAGAAATCCGCATTTGAGTTGTAGGTGGGAGACACCCACCCACATTTCCCTTCTCCACTGCTGAGATCTTGGAGCAAATACGTCACAAATAAAATACACTTTTTAATAAAAAAAATACTCAGAAATTCAATTTCAAATCATTTTCAGCTTAATTTTCTTCTATATGTCGTCGATCATAAACATAAAAACACTTTTTTTTTTAATAGGCCTCTAAAGTCACTTTTTTTCCCCAAATGATCAATATTACACTAATAAATATGAACTTAAAGGTTTTATTTGAAAACAAAAATGTTTAAAGTTGGTATTTTTGTTTTTAATGATTTTTTTTTCAATTAAAATGTTTATTATTTAAATGTAAACCCAAAGTTAATGAGCTTCAGGCTTCTGGAATCTAAATGCAAACCTCTAATTCAATTAGCAGGGTGTCTACAGATTTACAGAAGTTGCATTTCAAGGATTTAAGAACTTTTAAAATCTAATTCAGGACAATATGTACAAAGAAAAATGAAACCAACAATCGGAGTCTGCTGTTTCTTGCTCTACACATGCGATTTGATTGCCTTGATTCCCATTGTACCACGTTTAAATGCCTGTGCAGTTTGCTTTAAAAGGATTTCCACTAACCAGCTTGAACCACCATGAGTAATTTCTATTTTCAAACCATTTCTCCATGAACTGAATGGACGAGCACGAGCTAATTAGCTAGCTGAGGTTAATTGATTTACGACCATTTTTGCTAATGACCGCTGGGTCATGTTGGAAACGTTTTTTTTTTTTTTAACGACAGCAAATGTCATCGTGCTGACGAGAAAAAACGTCACCAGAATTTAGGACATTTTAATGCTTTACAAGGCTGTATTTTAGTTCAAATTAATCAAAGACCTTTTAAGACTTTTTAAGTATCCGTGGCCATTCTGTTACTTCCTCATAGGGGTCCAATTGAGAAAGCTCAATTCAAGCTGACATCATCACAGAGCATGTCATGAGAGCGGTTTAACCAGAGTGTTATGAAGCCAACACTCAGTTTTAGGAGTGCAGTTCAATACATCGCAGTCTGACACGGGTAATGACTCACACAGTTTTTAAAAAGCATCAGTGCTATATTTGCAGATTATTTGAGAAAAAAGCTAAATGGTAGAGCCAGAAACAAGACTTTGTGAACTGCAGCTGAAAAAAGAGTCAAGAAAAATATTTTTCCATGTGTCACTAAAAAGCAGTCAGACTTTGCGCCATCTTAGCTGGACAACTGATTACTACTCTTTTTTATATGGAAGTCATACTTTCATTTATTGCCCTTTGGTTTAATTAGGTATAGATGAATAATTAAGAGCTAATATGCAATATATTTTGTAATTATCTTAAGAACGATCACCAATGTACGGGTATAATTGGGGAATACTGGCGACAAAATAATTGCTGAAAAACGCATATAGACGGCCTAGGAAGTGCAGTTTTGTTTTTAAAATACCATAAAGGCCAAATTTAAGTATAAGCTTCAGCCATTTTTTTATGTTTTACAATCAAAGGCTTTAAAAATCACACAGGAGCAGGATGAACTTTCTACCAAAGTTATTAGAAAAATTACGACACTATGAGCTTTTTATCTTTGACAGTATTAGTTTAATGAATTATAAAGATGGAAAAGTGTCATAAAAGATGATTAAAAGCTTTATTAACTCTGACACTGGGTTAGAAGTGACCCAAACCCTATAAAGCATGATGAGATTGGATCAAAAATCACAGATAAGGTTCAAGTCTTTTTATAATAAAAGCAGAGAGAAATTAAGGAGTAAATGTTAATTTTACCTGTTTTTAAAAAAATCTATTATTGTAATATAGGCCTTCGGCTACCTATTTAGTATTTTTAGCATCTTTAACAGTTAAAATGTTGTTGGAGCTTAATTCTCTTAACTTATTGAAGCGAGTTTGACTTAAAAAATATAAAAAAGTAGACTTATGAAGAAAGTAGTTTGTTTTTTAGAAAAAAAATGAGCCACGATCTCAAATGTACTTGCTGTTTTGGATGTCTAAGATCAAAAGAAGTGTAAGATTGCCAGATTTCACATCGGTAATTACATTTTCTATGAGTTCTTTTCCCCTCAAGTAAAAAAAAAAAAAAAATCCAAATACTATGTTTAATTTAAGCCAAAACAAGTTACATACACAAGACAAATCCTTCGAATATCTTTTCACCATGACTGCACTGAAAGAAATGCCACTTTGGGGGTTCTAATCAGGTATTTCTATCATGTTTTCAGCCCCAAAAAGCATTCCAGGTGAATGCTGGCGATGCAACAAGACGTCTTTTTTGAGCTCTCTGAAGTACTGCAATCACTGAATCACTTTTGAAATAGTTCAAAAGGGTAAGTGAGGCAGTTTTGGCAGCTTACACATTTGGCACAGCGGCCGTTCTCCGTTCACGTAACAGAAACATACATTTCAGATGAACCTGAACAGTGATAAGACAGCTTATTAGAGTGTCCCAATTAGCATGTGTCAAAAGTTTCTTTACCCGTGATGGTTTTAGAAAGGATTGAAATGATGAAACAACATTTTCTTCTGAAAATTGGCCACAGATTGGGTTTCTATACGGAGACAGAGATGTCGACTGGCAGTCATTAGCGGAGCGACGGAGCTTCTGCTGCTACTGCTCAGTTCAGAATGCGAGCGGCTACAGCGCAGGTTTGTGACCCAGGCCTTGGACTAAGTCCAGCCAGCCTCAAGGGAGGATCCCCAGCTCCTCACTTTTAATTCATGCACATATAAATAATTGTCACTGGCACTGCTAATTGGATTAAACAACTTAGTGTGAAGGTATGGGGGGGGGTTGGAGCTGTAGGGTAAATGATTAGAATACTTTTGCTTTCCTGAAAAGTTTGTTGGTTGTTTGTTATAAGAATTAAAGTATTGCTCAAATGAAGCCCCCATTTTACTGCACAAGACTAGCACATTGTACTCATGATCTACTTATATATACATACAAGTACATCATCTGTACTCATGATGTACCTTTATATGAGTACTTAAAATGTACTAATATGTACACGGAGGAACATCATATGTATTTATATGTACTTGTATGTAAGTAAATCTGAAGTACTTATATGCACTTATATGCATACATATACATACTTAAGATAAGGATATATAAGTACATATAAATACATCATAAGTACTTATATGCACACATGTACACATATAAGTACACTAGAGCACTGTATTTACTTATATTTACATATGTATATATTTACATATAGGTATATATATAAGTACCTAAGATGCACATATATGTATATGTAAGTACTTTTAAGTATTCATATGTATACATTGAAAAGATGCTGAACCCTGAGAATATTTTGAAAAAGGATCCAGTAGAATTCTGGGTAAAATATATTTATATATACTGGAAACCATAGCCCGTATGTGGGATACATTCAGCAACTTTGGGTAAACATGGGTAATTATAATTAATTAAGAGTGTATTTCTTATTTTTAAATGTAGTGGGCAGGGCTGTGGAGTCAGTAAAAACGATAAATGTAGCCCTGTTTTACTCAAAATAACTGCACAGGAATGGCACATTGTACTCATTTTATCCTTATGCTATTGTATACACATATATATAAGAACATTCAAGTGTTTGTGATATTTTGATATGTAAAATACGTACAAATAAGTAGTTTTGTGTATTTATTCTGTGTTGTCTACTGAGATAAAACAAATCTTGGGTTTATATATTTATTTTTATTGGAAAATTATTTTGTATCTAGGGAGAAACACACAGTAACTACGGGTAATTCTGACTAACTATAGTCACTTGAAAGTATCCGCATTTCTTTGGAAAGTAACAGGCAGGGATGTGGAGAGTTTAGTAGTCGCGCACAATATTTTCTAGTGAGGCTAGAGGCTAATATTTGATCTTTTCAAGAAAGCTATTAGTTATAAAGTAGATTACCTTTTATCTAGTAGCTTCCCTTTTTGCTGAAGTACTTATACCTTTAATATTAAAGAAGTTTATTACACTATCTGCAGGTTTAATGCAAGTAAACAAACATTAAAATATGGTATCTTTAAGAACAGTCTGTTCTCTGGAAGCACAAAATCCAGGAAAAGTCACTTGAAAAAGAGACACAAAAACTGTACGTGTGTGGTTGTTGGATAAGAAGACAGCAAAGCTGCTGATGCCTTGCTATCCACCTGCGTTTGCATTGGAGTAAAGATAAGAGAAGCGATGAAGGTGAAGAAGGTTAGCTTGATGACAGAATCATGAGGCAGAAACCAAACCAAGTCCTTTTCATTGAAGACTGTTCCTGCAGCATTTCATTTCATCCAACGCCCCCACATTATATTAGCCAAAAACAAAATACCTGCAATTGCTTATCCGTGAAGTAATTAACATTTTGCAGTAGTCAATATTCAGAAGTACATTTAAGTACATGTTCTTAGAAATGTGCAGTAATTACAAAGTAAACTGTGTTCTAAAGCAATCCTGTGCCAACTTGGGGTCAAAGCACCAGAAGAAAAGAGCAATGGCTTCATAAGAGGAAATTTTCAACACTTTATATTTCAATCTAGATATTTTTAATTGAGTTTCTGTTTACTTTTTTAAATACAATAGTTCAGAAAACAGTTTTGTTAGGAGCGAAACTCTTGGTCCAGATATCTCCATACTGTCAGCTTTTTTTAAAAGACAGGAAACACACATCAGTCAGCATCTCTACGGTCAGACTTTGGGGTAAATGGTCTGTGGAGATGGAATGAGTGATCTAGAGAGGAGTGGAAATGTCAAAGCGTTGGAGAAACAAAGCAGGATTGAAAAGTGCTCACACCTAGTTTCTGTATCAGAAACAAAGCGGGACCAGGCTGCAGACAACAAGATGGTGCCTGACATCATCGGCCAGAAGCAGAAAATACACAGCTTTAGGTAGAAGCAGAGGCTTTATTGTTTTTATTCCCTGTTTGAACATTGGATTTTTTATTTTATTTTTATTTTTATTTTTTAAAGAAATTAAGCTTAAAATTAAATTTCTGAGTATTTCTGTACTGTTGTGAAAGGAGGAGCAAACTCAAAAATGCCGTTGGAAAGAATTTATGTGACATAAAATATACAATCGGAGGACAGTCCTGCCCAAAACTCAGAGGAGGATTTCTAATGAACTCCTGCAGAAACTGTCCAAGAAAACAACACAGGTTTTTGATTTTGACTAAAAACGGCAAAGTCATAACTAAAAGACCTCTGGGAACGCTTTGAAAATAGATCAAAAGATGATCAGAGTGAGACTTTAAGAATAAGGAAGTCAAAAAAATATCAAGTTTTTTTTATATAATACATGAAAACGTTGAGAGAAAACATGAAAACGTACTGTCTTTTTTTATTTCTGTACCTTTTTTTTTTGTACGTTTGAAATGGAAGTTGATCATGTTTGCGCTCCTTTAACACTGATCCACTCAGTCAGGATACAATAATTTTAATGATTTATAAGTCTTTCAATCTTGAAACAACACGCTTACAAGATGTAAGCATCATGACAAAAATATGCAGGAATAGTTGGGAATTAAACTGCACAAAAGCGCTGCTTTAATCTCTAGAAGAAGACGACTCATCCAAGTGAGATTGGATGTTGCTTCACCCTGTGCCATCAAAATACAGCCCATTTTAAAATGATTATTTACAGCAAATTGTTCCAAAATTTTAACAAAAAATTTTAATAAAACCTAAATGGATGGAAAATTGTATTAACTTTAACCCTCTCAAAACTCATTCATCATTCATTCATTCATTTTCCAATCCGCTTTATCCCTTTCGGGGTCAGCCTAACCTGGCTACTCATGGGCGAAGGCAGGGTACACCCCTGGACTGGTCGCCAGTCTGTCGCAGGGGCCACAATCACACACCCACACACACTCACATTCACACCTAGGGACAATTTAGAGTAACCAATTAACCTATGAAGCATGTTTTTGGACGGTGGGAGGAAGCCGGAGTACCCGGAGAAAACCCACGCATGCACGGGGAGAACATGCAAACTCCACACAGAAAGGTCCCCCAGCTAGGACTTGAACCAGGAACCTTCTTGCTGTGAGGCAGGAGCGCTAACCACTGCGCCACCGTACAGCCCCCTCTCAAAACTGACATTTAAAATGTATTCAGAATTGTGACACATGTTATTTAAGCTTAAAAATGGGGAAAACTTTATTGTAACTTTTTTGGTCCCCAGCGCAAATAAAATTTTTGTGAGTGAGATAGGCTGAAAATGTGGCAAAAATGGTAATTGTGTTAGTACTTTCTAAATTGAAATCAACAAAAGAACTGTAAAAAAAAAAAAAAAAAAAAACTAGTTTTAAAGCTTAAAACTAGAAAACTGTAATTGTTAGGGTTGCCAGTGATTATATTTCCAGCCGATGATGTCTGCAGCCAGGTCCCCTTGGAAAGAGACGGGAGCCTGAAACCAGGCAATGGAGGACAGATGCAGGGAGGAGAAGGACAGCAAGCTTGCAGGTAAACACTCACCTGGGTCCTGTGCAGCTCCTGTGGTGGAGGAGGTGGAGGAAGACAGGTGGGAGTGGGAGAAGTGAGGGGAGAAAAAAATAAAAACACAAAAGGGAAGTTAGAGCCCAAACCCAAATATGAGGCCAATCGCCTCAATTTGTCAGAACAAAGTGGCACATGCTGTCGGAATACAGGACAAGCAAAGTCAAAATGTATAGTGATATTCGTCATGCATCGTCACGTTTAAGCAAAAATACTTAAACACAGAAACAGCTGATCAGAGGGAAAAAGCAGTTTCAAAGCAGAAAAATTGTCAAACATTTTCATCAAATTTCATTTGATTCCAATGAGTATGTAAATAACCATTTCACTAAATGGTGTTAACATTAAATTAAGTCGTCCATAGTGGATACACATCAAGAATGCAGGAATCCTGTTCTCCATATCTGTCAGCAGCAAATCTAAAGAAAACCCAATCTTCTGACTGATTACAGACTCTGCTAGTGCTAGCTTAGCTTTGAGAATATTTACACATCTCAAGAAGACTCAAAAATACCTTTAGGTCTTACTCTTTGCTTTCCATTTGCATGTATGGATAATATTGACCCAAAAAGCACTGAATAAATACTGTCTAATGGAAGCAAGTCATCCTTGGCCCTTCTTCAGATCCTCCACAAAGCCCTTCGACTGCAGAACAAAGAACATTTACCAAATGGAAATGCAGGGAATCCACCTCAGAACAGCTCCGTCATGACAGAACACCGACAGCATTTCACAAAAACTCATCCCAGAATTTCAAGACCAAATGTCTTAACTTTGCAAGAATGTTTGATGCATGAATAATTTAAAGAGTTGAGATATCTTTGCAACCATACAGAGTTATTGAACTAAGGAACAACAAAAAGAAGTATCGTTTTAGGAAAACTATGAACCGATGACTTGTAAAACCAAACTGGGTATGGCATTCTAAGCTAATAAATGTGCAAAACTTGTGCAGCATTTCTAATGTGTGCATGAGTGTCATACATGTAAAAAGATGGATATCAGTGTCTCTCTTCTGGATCCCTTATGCATGAAGAAGCACCAGAGTCTAAAACATGAGATGCACTGTTATTTATTTGACCGTCAAACTTTCATCAATTACATGTTCAATTAGATATTACACTCACATTTTAGCTACATGTTTCTTAGGGTCAAAAGCTGTAAACATTCACATCACGCATTGAATGAACAGGCCCTTCTAGACATAAGTAGAAAATGTGTAAAATTAAAAAAAAAATTTTTTTTGAAATAAGCAAAAAATATCTGCCAATAAAAAAAAAAACATGCTCTTCCCAAGCAATGCTCCTCCCTTATCCCAAAAAAAAGGTCACAAGTCACAAAGACGTGTTTCCTTAAACTAAGTGTCACGTAATGAGATACAGAAAGCATGTGAGAAGCGTTTTCAGCTGTGTTCAAATAAATGTTCTAACAAGTCAGCAGTCAGACCCTTTTTCCTCTTTGACAACACGAAAATCCTTGCTTTACATTTGTCCAGTTGCTTCATTCCTGCTTTGTTTACATCACGACTACTGCCTATGGTGGCCCTTTTGGTCCTGTTATTCTGCTCCCGACGCGGATTGTATTCAGACTGAGGAATCTCAGACTGAATCGGAGCTCAGTCCGATTGGAAACGAAACGAGACCGCCTAAAAAGACAGGTCCGAAAGAGTTTCCTGGTTCCAGACCAGGGTTCGCTTGGGTATATTCAGATTGAAAATTTGTTGTGGATTATTGGGGGAAAAGAGTTCTGGTTTGCTTTAAGTGAACCAAAAGTGTCCGGTCTGAATACACCTTTAGACAATTTTTCTTGAAACAAAAGTCTTTATGCTTTCTTAGGATGCAGTTTGCAAGTGAAAGCACAGAGACAAAAAGTTTACTGGATAAGCTTTGAAACAATACATTTAGCCAGTGTTTTAGCATCAAACCTGTGTGAACTTTAGGTCAATTGTCTCTGTCTGTTTTTGACTCCTGCCTGGCCTTTGACTTTGTCCCGTCTATACCCTTGCCTGTTATCTTTAATAAACCTACCTGCCTGCAAATGGATCCAAACACCTCCGCGTCTTCGTCACAAGTGGAATGTACTGCTCGGTGTCACAATAGATGGTGACGTCCGCAGTGGGAAGTTTATCAGACCTCTAAGGTGGGAGCAAGTAAAGGTGATGAAAACTAAAAGGTTTTTTTTGTATTATTATTCAGTACTTCATAGCTTGAGTTGTTGCATGAGTCAGTGTTAAAAAAAAAGTTTCCTTGATGCTGTAACCTCTGATGGTCCAAACTTGGAACATCAGGGAGCCAGATGACTCAGTTAAGCCCAAATGATTAAAAGTAACAATGTGAGACCTGAGAAGAGGGCTTCAAAAGTTTCAAGAGAATTAAAAAAAGGATGTTGGATACTAGGAATAAACGAAATTGAAAGTTGTGTTTTTTCTTAAACTTGTCAGGGTCACATGCTGACATTGTGCATAAGTCATAATCCAATCACATCCTTGGTGAGTTGCCGAGGAAATTTCAAGACTTCAAAAAGGTTAGAGGGAGTGCACATGATTTCTTCACTCCTCAGTTGGATTGTGGGTAAAGCACCAGGTGAGTTCAGTTTGAACTCATTGTTCTACAGTTTGGTATGTTGCTATCAAAGGGCTTTTAGCAGCTTTATCCATGGACTTTTTTTCCTCTCAAAGGGAACATTTGTATGTGAGGGGATGCGCTGAAATCCAACATCAGGTGGACAAACCGTCTCACAGATGGATTTGTTCAACCTGCCAGCACTTCTTTGCAGGTTTGATTCCATAACGACTTTGTTAAGCAAAGTTCTCTCAAAAAAAGGAAAACGTAAAAGCATTTGGAACAGCAGTCCGACAAAAAACAAATAATAGAGAACTTTCATGCAACGAAACAGAAATGCACCACAGACAGACAGACCAGTGCAAATCCGGGATCATGTTGAAGACTCTGCTTCATCCAGGGGACATTGTCTTGAAGTTGTGTCATGGCATCTGGACTTGTCTTCTCTTCCTGAAATATTTGGTCCAGATTATTCAAGTTACTTAGATGGGAGGTGAAACATTTCAAGAACCAAAGACAGTAAAGTCCAGATACTAAGACTCAACTTCAAGACATTTCCCAATATATTTTTAGGAAAGACCATTTTTAAAAAGACATTTCTGTTGATATTTTTAAAAGCAGAAAAATGTAATGAATTCATTTTTTTAGGAAACTGTCTGACATTTAAACCTATGAGTAATCCATAAAAGAACTGAGTCTACAGCAGTGTACGGCACCTTAACATCAAGCTTTTCTTTGTACGTATAGGATTCTAAATAGCACTAAAGGACAGGGCCATCCACATAATTCCATTACAATGATTTTTATTATGAAACTGCTACATAATACTATCTTTGTTGGTTGGTTTTCTATAAAAACAAGTCTTTCTCATAAGGTAACACATGTAAACTGGCTCAATAAGCTAAATTACCCTCAACTGCAACATTAGTATACAACCCAACATTTCAGGAAAGAGCAGAGTTGGCCCTCACTATACTTTGGCATCCACTTAGGCTCCCGCCGATGAAGAGCATTTTTCAGCCAAGTAAGCATCAGGATTCCAGCTAAGAGGCAGCTTTTGATTAGAAAACCTATTTCCTCTTCAACTTTTGCCAAATTTCAATCACGATGATATTGTAATTACCATTTTCCTGAGCGAGAAAGCCACACAGATATTGAGTGGGTGTCTGCGAGTGAGTTGGGAGGAGTGGGAGTGAGGACGCCTTTGGAATGCAAGCAGGAGCATCTGAAGGAAGAACAGCTTGAGGAACGAAACAGAGTCTTGTTTTCTCAGTTGCACTGAATCCCAAGCTTCTGCATCAATGATGTTTAAAGGGCATTATGAATTCATTCAAGCTCCATGAATTCATTTCATCCCTTTTAGTAAAAACCAAAAGAAACACAAAATAAAAATCTTGTCAGCTTGAATCAGAGCTGTGGAACGCATCATGACCCGGCATCCATGTTCTCCTAGTTCAGCATTCAACCATGGCACCCAGAAGCTGGGAAGAAATTCCTTGGAGAAGCACATATTCAACCCCGACCACCCTGGTATTTATGCCTGCGCAGAGATTTGGTGAGCAGAAGGCTAAGCAGCAACAAGTCGACACGGAGAAGTTCGCTCCGTGTTAAGCGCATGGGGAGCGGGTGAAGAATAACTGCTCAGTCGCTTTGCCCCTTATGGGCCTTGAGGGAGCTTTCACTAACCTACCCCCGACCCACAACCTCCAGAGAAGAGGTTAAATGACACGGACTGCAGAGATGCATTAAACATGAATCATTTGGAGAGAGCTAGATGCTGGACCACTCCAGAGATGATAGGGACATTAGCCAGGGTTTCACCTGGACCTGAGCTGCATTTAATGAAGGCCTCTGCTACCTCCCAGGGTCTCTCTTGGCATTTGACTCACAAGCAAGGAGGTAAGCAGCTCAAGATAAACCTTGCCAGTTCTCTTTCTGGTTCCAGTTGTCTTTTTTTTAATACCTCCTTCCTTTTCTTCTTCTCACTTTGCAGCATGACAAGTTAGTCTGTGTGCTGAGCACTAACTTGTAAAGATGCCATTGAAGATAAAACCAAAGAGTGATGAAGCAAGGGTGGCTTACTTTAACGCAAACGAACTTTAGACAGTCAAGTGGGAAATACACAGAATATGATTTTTACTTGATAGTATCATAATTCAGACCATAATCACTGAAAAGGAAAACAGTATCCACGGCAAATAGGGCTTAAAATGTAGTGTAAATTGGCAAGGCCATTGTAAGGACAATAAATATCATTTGAAGGAGAAGAAAAAGCTGCTATTGGTAAATAAAAAAAACAGAGAATTATGTTCATCTTCATCATTAAAAACTTAAATGTTAACTGTTCAAAGGGATACATTAGCTGCAGTTTGGAAAATTTGGTTTGGGGCTAAAGGTGCTCATCTTCAACCATTGACTGTATATGAGAACTGGAGCGAGTGAGTGTGATATCACCAATATAAAATTACTTGTTTCTGGCTCCAACCAAACAAAGTCAATTCACTTCCGGTTTTTTTTTTCCGATACGGTCGTCGTCATGTTGGAGCCATCAGTAAGCAGTGATTGGTTCAATTCGGTCTGAGTCAACATTTCTATGGCAACCACTCTTATCAATCAGGAGTGAGTTTGTTGGAAGTCCACACCCCTACCACTTGAAAGCGGACTACACAAAATCTGTCAATCAAATGTTTTGAATATTGGACATGAGAGGCGCTGGCTCCACCTACTTTTATTGAGGTATCTGACAGGTCAGTTTATTACTTGAAAACTTGTACCACAAAAAAATGCAAAAAAGAAAAATAATGAGGACGATAAAGAGCCTGTTAAAAAAGGTGTCAGAGCAAGAATGGGTATCCTGACAAAAAGAATGACTGAGAAAAAGCTGTTCATTTCTCTATAAAAGTCTGTGGGATTTTGGATTCTTGGAACCAGCTGGTACTTCCTGATTGGAATTAATTGATTAGTTTTTATAGACCCACACTAGACTGTGCGAGGGAAAAAAAAGGACCCTTTGTCAACAAATGCTGAAACGTTCTGTGTGTCTTGAGAATAAGCTTTAAAAAAATCTGACACAAGAGCTCTGCTGTTATCTGTATTCATCAAGTGAAAAAGCCTTGGACACAATTCTCAGCAGACAAACACAATCGCAACAACTTCCTCCAACTAGGCAAAGCCACACAATTCCAAACACGTCATCTCCAAGCGTTGCTCTTGGCTAATGGCCTGGAACATACATTCAATGTCTATCAAAGCAGGATGTTGTTGGGATGGATGCACATGCTGACAACCGTTCTCGCTGGCTTCACGATCACACAAAAACACACCAACACGCCGTTGTCCTCGCACTTCCTCCACTTCACACAAACACACACAAACACAGAGGAACCCTCCCTGCAGTCAGTTTAAGTATAGCAAGAAATAATGTGTTGATTAAATCTGTGATCAGCAGCCCAAGGGGCATGAAATTGGACATGATGAGTGTGACCCATTAAAAGCTAATTATCAATCGCACCAATGCTGCTGCCTCTTTTAAACCAGCACTAAATTAAGTGTGGAGAATGAATCACTATGTGTGCTGTCACAATGGGACCTGAGGTTACAACCATACCTGAATTCTGATGCCTCCAAAGCGTTTGATAAGATATTTATCCAATACTTATCGCCTGAAGCATTTCCTTTCATTTCACAAACTCAGGATGGGCTGACAAATAAAGCTGCCAGCAGGGACTAAAAGCAAGCTATTGCATTTTCATTTGTGTCCTCTAAAACAGTGTTGTTGGACTGCAGGACAAAAGCCCTTCCAAGCCTGTGGAGCCACTTTAAAGTGTAGGTCAGAAGCTACTCCACACGCCACGGGGACCACACAGAATGTCTTGCGACCACATTTTGCTCTAAAGGCCTCCCTGGTTTGTGTAAATCTTTGGGAATAACTAACTCAACTATTAGGGAGACCATTCATGCTATGAGCAGACAATAAAAGCACTAAGTGTTTTGCAGAAGCTTCCCTGGTTAAGTAATGTTATAGTTTTATATTTGATTGAGTTTAACCCTAGCCCTGTATTTGAGGGTCTAAATCTAAGCATGAAACTGTGGAGTTGTATAACTATAAAGATGGAAGAGAACAAGCATTCATCAAAACAAAGTTCCTTCTAAGTCATGCATGGTGCTGAAGCATGAAGTTGTGTAGCACGCAAAGAACAAAATGTTTTTGGCTTTCTGGACCCGCAGAAAAATAGGCAGAAAATGGGGTTTTCACACCAGAGCTTATTTTCTTGAGAGGTTTCCTTCGATGCATCACTGACAAAAAAAAAAAAGGGTCTTGGTTCTCTTTCAAAATGAAAGAAAATGACATCAACATTTCTTACTCATTTCAAATAAATGTATCCAATCATCCTTTTTCTGAACTCGCGTAATCCCCTTCAGGGTCACAAAGATGCTGGGGCCTATTGCAGTTTCTGTTGGACGACGGTGAGGTATGCCTTGTACAGGTAGCAACACCGTTGCAATGCCACACAACAATTCAGTTACATTTACACCCTGGGAAAATGCAAATTCCTCAATTACCCTATGATTGAACTGAGTTGTGGGAGGAAACCCACACGAACCAAATCAACAGGACTTTTGTTCTCTGAACGAACGGTGAAAGTGACAAAAAGGACTGTGATCCATATTTAATGCTGGTCTATATAAACAGGTTTCCTCGTTGATTTTTATGACAATTTAGTTGGAAAATTACTTGAAAGAAAACTCAGGAAAATGTCAGTTCTGTAATAATTCAAAATAAATGAGAAAATTGAACAATTTTGACTGATTTAACAAGTTTCTGAGAACACCTGTGGTTTTATACTTAAGAGCAATGCAGTCCAACATGTTTGAAGATAGTTGACACATTTTCCAGGCAGTTTGTGCAACATAAGTGCAACATCTGTCAAACACGATCCCAAATGACAACCGAATATATATATATATATATTATATATATATATATATATCCATCTAATCCAATGAATATTTCAAAATTTACTTAACACACACACGACAATGGCATGTTCCATTTAAATGACGTTCCTTGAGGTTGAGCCATTTGAGCTTCAAAGGGAACTGCAAGCCCTCCACTTAAGATGCAGCCGCTCTTGTCTACAGCCCTACACTGACCTGGACAACCCAAAAACCGGTCTGGGGCAGCCTCCTGTTTGGGTGCATTTTGGCTAAGAGAAATACCAGCCTGACATTGATTCAACCAACGGCCAAATCAAATGTGGCTGCACGGAACTGAACCAACAATCTTCAAACTTAAAGATGGAGACAACTGTTGAAGAACTGGCACTAGGATGAACAATCTTGATGAACCAAGAAGTCCTTGAAGGATACATTCCGAATTTCAGACAAAGTTGAGTTCATGCTGCTCAGATGTAAGCTAAGCAGAGACACTGACAGCAGTGACGTGATGACAGGTCACTGTCAAATCCATGTCATCCTGACAATTTAATAAGGCAGGCGCCAAACTGAAAACAGTGTTACTCAAATCCATCAGCAGACCTCTGTTCAAGCAAGCCGCATCTTTTCAGGGCTTCTTCATTGCTAGCAGGGGTCTTTTAAAGGTGCTTTCATGTTGGCACCTGCTGTTGTTGCAGAGACACTTGTGATGCAACTACAAATTCTCTGTATTTCATCACCAGCAATGTGCTGTGGGACAAAAATCTGCACTTGTCTCTCTCCACCAAAATGATTCCTACTCAGTTATGCATTGAACTGGAAAGCAGCTGTCATTTGATGCAACCTAGGAGGTATAAACAGCCCTCTTTTTCCCTTTCTCTGCATCTTCCTTCTTTCTTTCCTTGAATGTAGCTCATCTGTCCACTTTCCCTTGTTATACGGCTGTCTAAAGAAGCAGGCGATTAAAGGACTGGGGGCTATCTTACTGATAAGACTGAGAAACCTTCCTCCTTCCACCACCAATCTCTGTGTCCTCAAGGAAAGGGGAGAAAAAGGAGCTCTGGGTAATGTAATGTCCTACAACATCTAAAATATTCTTGTCATTCACTCAGCCATTGGAGGCAGATGAATAAACTGCAATGTGGATCCCATGTCTGCAGCAATAGGCGGGCATTTTTGGGATGGAAAAAAGCTGCAAAAATGAAATAAGCATGGCTTCTGAGTGTGTTGCATCAGATAATTGTTGCTTTTTAGGAGAATAATGTTAGATTCTGCAAGGTGTGTTTACCGTTTACCATCTGGTAGGCTTTGTATTGTAATAATAATGTAGAGTAAGAGACATTGTTTATTACAAATTGAAGAACTCTTACTTAAATCTCCATTTATTAGTCATTAATGAAAAATGATTCCTGACAATGACTTGAAAAAAAATGCACAAACGTTATTTATTTAATCAATTTCAGTGTCAAGATTAAAACATAAGAAGACAAAAGTCTTCATTAAAAAAAAATAGATATGAATTGCAGAATGTCTGCAGTTTCCTATCAGTAAGGTTTTTAGTACCCTAGTTGACCCTGCTGATTAGCTATGTAGTGAAAATGAGCTTTCTGTGAATGTTATCCAATACATACCTACTAATTTTTTGCTTCAAACAGTACAAATGTTTGTGCTGAGATTGAGTCCAGTCACAGATGCATGTTAAATGCATGTCAAATTCTTAGTCAAACTAGAGTCGGGGAACTTTACAGAATAAAACATTACTTTCTCAAAATAAGCCTAAAAAAAAGAAAGTGAAATGACAAGAGTAATTCAGCTGGTTTTTCTAATATAGAAGTTCAAGCCGCCTTAAAGTTGCAGAGTGCTGGAGTTCCAACAGACTGAGTACATGGGAAGTCAAGTTGTGCTTTATCAATAATGCCAATGGCTTGATTTGGATCTATTTTGCTTTTCTGCTCAGCATAAAAAGTGCCCAAACATTATGGGTTTGTTTATTGCTGTCTACAGCTGTGGGTTTATTAAACACAAGTAATGTTCAACGTTTCATTTTGTATTACTTCTATAATACAATACAGTACACAGAAAAGAAAAGCCTAAGGGTGGAACAAGGTTGTGGTACAAGAATTGAATATTTTCAAATATCACATCTAATGTCTGTACCTTGAACTTGTTTCGTCCATTTGCTGTTTAACAAATTAACTGGTAGTTAGTGGTAATTAGTAGAGGGTTAAAACAACTGATCTGGAAAAAAAGGGTTATGCGTGTTATTCTAGTTTTTCTGTAAATCACTTAAGATAGTATTATGGATGTTTTGGCAATCTGTGTTTTGTTAAACCTCGCTTTATATCCGCACGTTTGACCAAATCTTGTCTAGTAATGTGATCTTGGTGTTAAATTAAACCACAGTTCAGCCATTAGATGCCACATTCAGCCAACACTTCCTAGTTGAAAAGTTGTCAACAGATTGGGGAGAAGTTGTGAATTCACAGGTAACTTTGTTGCTAACCAACTGCTAACAAACTGACAAAAACAGAGATAGAAATGAGTAAGAAAAAGTACGTCAAAAAGACATCTTCACCCTTAAAGCAGGTACTCTTTGAAAACTGCCTGGTTTTATATTTTGTTTTGTGTAAAAATAGGAAGCAATTATTGTGACCAACCAAATTTAAAAGTGCCAAGGCAAAACATGGATGGAGTGGTAAGACAAGGAATATCTCAAGCTCAAGGTTCTCTAAAAGAAGTGCATGTCTGGGGTCAGTGAAGGTCCATGGCCATTAATTTTAAATGAGTGAAATGGATTAGAGGTAATGGAAACCCAATGGCTCCAGACAGAATTGGGATATGGTGGCGTGAAGACATCCAACAGCAGAGTGATAACCTGCCCACTGAGCTGTAGGAAAAGTCAGAAACTGATTTGAGTCTCCGGTTCCCCCCACACTATCAAAGTCTTAAGTGTAATGCCATCAATTTATAAATGAAGGAATCCAAGTGTAACAGAAGGGAGGACCTCACATAAGACTCACTTTGGTGTAGATCTGAGTTGGGTCATTTTTACTTTTGTTTCAACTGCATGATATTTGTCTGTTGTATGTATAATTAGCAGTGTCAAATTATTGTGTTAATTACAATAAATTAATTACAGACATGTTCTCGCTTTTCTTATTGCCTTAATATTATTTTAATGTCTTCAATGCCTTAATCTTCATGTTAATGCACACCTGGAAGAGCATTATCCAGCTAATGCCATGGTAATTTGAGAAAAATCTAAATATTAAATAAATGATTAGAACTTCAGTCCTGTTACATTTTTAGGTTTAAATTGTTTGGTTTTTTTTTGGCAAAAGCGGACTGTTTAAAACGCTGTGCGTGACGTTTTCATGATAATAGCTTCAGCTTCAACACGCTCTGGTCTCACTCCTTTTTACAAAAGCGATCGTAATGAGAAGTTCATTCATTCATTTATTTTCCAATCCACTTTATCCCTTTCGGGGTCACAGGGTTGCCGGAGCCTAACCCGGCTACTCATGGGCGAAGGCAGGGTACACCCCTGGACTGGTCGCCAGTCTGTCGCAGGGGTCACAATCACACACCCATCCACACTCACATCCACACCTTGGGACAATTTAGAGTAACCAATTAACCTATGAAGCATGTTTTTGGACGGTGGGAGGAAGCCAGAGTACCCGGAGAAAACCCACGCATGCACGGGGAGAACATGCAAACTCCACACAGAAAGGTCCCCCAGCCAGGACTTGAACCGGAAACCTTCTTGCTGTGAGGCAGGAGCGCTAACCACTGCGCCACCGTGCAGCCCATTATTGGTGTTTATTATTTTTAAATCAGGTAATTCTGATAGCTTGAAGTCGCTTTTCTCCATGTCAGAATCCACTGGAGTTACAACTACGATAGTTCAAAGATTGTTTATTTTGCTGTCGCCGGCGACAGCTCAGATGTTAAAAGGTTAAGAAGATTTGAATTCCAGATGCCATGGCACCAAGGATGATGCGTGATTGTTTTTCCTTTTGAACTTAAGAAGAGCATCACTTGTGGCCACAGCCTTATAAGACTTTATTGTGTCGCGTTTTTCGCATCTTCTTAATCATATTTGCTTCAATTTGCAATGCTCGTTTGCCTTTCTTGAGCTGTGATTTTTGTTTTTGTTTTTTACTACTTCAATTATGGGAAGATAAATACAAAGTTATTATATAAAGGCTGTATCAAAAAAATGAAACTACCTATGGTGAGTCAGTGTATTGATAGAACTATATAGTGGTGTCTACCATTCATAGGTTTTGTATTTAACAGGATGTTCAGCAGATAGCAGTCATTCAATCTAAAGTACTTGTACTGCAGACCCGTAATGAGAACTTAAAAAGCACAATTTCAAAGGGAACGTTCTCCTCTTTGTGGTTGTTTTTGTCCAGAGGATACAGCTAAAGTTTATTTTAAAAAAAGCAAAGTCCAAAGCCTAAATAGTTCAACTCCTCCTCTGTGTTTCATTTCTTCCTTCTTAGATTATCATCTCTATTTCTTTTTTGCTTCATCTCAGTCTTTAAAACAATCAAATTCACCGTACACGTCACAATACATTTAAAGTTATCATTCAAATGCCAAGTAGACCCACTTTAGATTTTGGTGGAGTGCACCCCCTTACCAGGAATGACCTTTGACTGGACTAGTGGTTAGCAAACATCCTGTATGATGGCGGTCTGAAGGAACTAGTTTGATAGTCATTTTAAAGTGCTCTCCTGTTGTTTGGTAATAATTTCGATGTTTTCTTTCTACCTCATACAGGCTGGAGTCCTTTGCCACTCTGAGAAAATCTGCATCATCATGCTTTTAAGCTGTTCTTTTTTTATTCACATCACTGGACTACCACGATATCAGCAGAGAAGGCACCTGGACTCCAAATGTTTACGATTCTCAGCTAATGAGTATATAATATATGTGTTTTTGTAGGCAGCAGGTGGTAATGCAGCAGTTTTCCAAATTAAAATGCCCCACTTGAGTCATGCAACTCAAAGCGTATTACACCGGTACTCCCTCCCCCTCCTACCTTGCTTTTACCTTAATTGAATCAGCTAGTCCCTATATCAGATATTCTTTAACACAATACTGAAACCTATCCACCCTTTTCCTAATACCATTAGGGGAAGTGGGAGAGCAAGATGGATGCCTCAATCCTGCTGGTTCAGAGCGCACAGAAGGAGAGCATGCCCTGCAGTCAGACATTAGCCACAATGCTGCTGAGCCACAATTTTCTTCCAAGCAAAGGACCTGCCCTGTCAGAGCCTGACCGAAAGCTGCAATAACAAGAGCTCATTTCCCAGCATGTAAAAAAACAGGAGCAGCAAGCCACCGTACTTTTGGTTAAATGGGAAAAATAAATAACTTACTGATAACTTACTTATCCTTATTACCACCATGTCTACAGCATATTTCACCAGACCACATAGGTCAGTGTGTTTTTGCCATCTGACAATGAATCTGGACGATGGGCAGGAATGCATGTCCAATTTGACACAATCGTGATGCAGATGAATGGGGTTCAGCGAGGCCTCCTGCCGCTGCTGTATACTTACTTCTCAACCTATTTTCTGCTGTGTCAAACTCCACCTAAGCTAAGGTGAGGTTCATTATTTCTGGCCAGCTCGGGCACAAGCTAATTTGAGACTTATTTGAGAGGTCAGCGCCAATCATTATACAGAGTGGGTGCCATTACAGTGTACAGTCCAGTGAGTTGATATTACCCTTACATAAATATATGACTCAAGGGACTGCTCTTCCTCTCTGCTCCTATTTATCCAACATGCTACTACTCTTTTGCTCTCATCTTCCCTCGGACTCGGAGCCCCCCCCCCCCGTCTTATCTGTGACCTTCTCAAGCTCTGTTTTTTTTTTTTCTCACTTATTTTTCTCCCACACTTTTAAGCTAACATTCCTTTTCCCCACCCCACCATCTCCACCCTTTTTGAGGATGCCTAGAGTGGCGTATAATTGAATCTAGCAGAAAGTGCATGAGCAGGAACAATTATCCCAGTTGCTCAGAATGTGGATGTAGCTGTACCGCTGGATAAACTGAATGATAAAAAAAAAGGAAGGAAGATAAAGATGGGCTACATACACGCCAGGAGAAAATGAAACAAACAAGCCACAATGTAAATACAACTTTTTCCACCCACTCTACCTGCCTTTAAAATCCCCATATGCAGTAAAAGGCTTCCTGATTTCATTCATATGTATTATTGTCTGCTTATTCTGCTGAGTTTCCATTTGGTTCATACTAAAATTACTGGCAGGTTGGGTACATTCGCTAACATTCTGATGATCAGAACAAACTCTCTCAAATGTGGCTCAAACAGATGGTTGATTTCTGTAGCTGTCTGCTTAATAACCCACTCTGATGAAAATTGTTGTTTTTGGTGATTTTTGGTTCTTGCGGCATTTTTTTCATGATGGAAGACTTGTTAGATGTTGAAAGTTAAACTTAAAATTGCATTTCTGAGGTTTTTTTTAAATTCTAATTGTGGTAAATCAGGAGCAGACAAAAACAATAGAGTATGAGAAAGCTTGAGGGTGTGAAGAAAAACTACAATCGGTGGACCACAAGCTTCGCTCCAGACGACTTGTAGACGACTAGCTCCTTGTACGTCTTCCTTATCTGACATCCATCCCACCTTGGATGGCTACAACCTGGGTACAACAGGAGGACTATGATAGGCTGAATGAAGCAACCCCCCCTAGTTATAATAACTATCAGAAATCTAGGATTCCAGGGAGGATCCTGGTCTTCTGGCCAACTATAGACAAATATCAAATCTCCCCTTTATTTCAAAATTACTGGAAAGAGTTCTTGTTAAGCAGCCACCTACAGGACAATAGCCACTTTAAAGATTTTCAGTCAGGGTTCAGGCCACAGCAAAGCACTGAAACTGCACAAGTTAGAGTCACCAATGACTTGTTATTGGCCTCAGAAAAAAGACTAATCTCTATTCTAGTTCTGTTAGATCTCAGCACAGCTGTTGACACTATAGACCACAGGATCTTACTCCAGAGACTGGAGCATGACATAGGGATCAGAGGACCTGCCTTCCAGTGGTTTGAATCCTATTTATCTGATATATTTATCTGATAGGTACCAGTTTGTTAATGTAAATGGACGTTCCTCTCATCGCACTCGAGTTAGCCACGGAGTCCCACAGGGCTTAGTTCTAGGGCCCATCCCGTTTATGCTTTACATGCTGTCTTAAGAAAACACAATCAGAAACACAGTATTAATTTTCACTGTTATGCGAATGATACACAGTTGTATTTATCCATTAAACTTGGCCAGATTCTTGGCCAGATTCTTGGTCCTAAACCCAGAAAAACTGAAATTATTATACTGGGTCCTAAATACCTGAGAGATGGTCTGTCTGATCAGATAAAGCATCTACCTGAATGGCATAAATATAGCCTCAAATTCCACAGTTAGAAACCTGGGGTTTTTATTTGACCAGGATTTATCATTTAAGGCTCACATATCACAGGCTTGTAAAACTGCATTTTTTCACAGATGCAACACATCTAGGATCAGAAACATATTATTGAGAAGTGATGCTGAAAAACTCATCCATGCATTTGTTACGTCTAGGCTGGATTACTGTAACTCTTTGCTAGCAGCGTGTCCTAAAATTTCTTTAAAAAGTCTTCAGCTTGTTCAAAATGCAGCAGCTAGATTGTTAGCAGGAACCAGCAGAAGAGAACACATTACTCCTGTGTTAGCTTCACTGGCTTCCAGTTGAATCTAGAATCAAGTTCAAAATCCTCCTGCTAGCCTACAAGGAATTGAATGGTATATTAATTGTAGACCTCACCTCTGGCTCGTCTCGCACCCTCAACTGCCCCACAGTTTCATCTGGATGAAGCCCATCTGCTACACTACTCATGCATGTAGTTGTTATTTAAACATGTTGTTCTTCATTTAAACATGCAGTTGTTATTTTAAACATGTTATTTAAACATGCAGTTGTTATTCATACATGTAGTTGTTATTCAAATTTGTAGTTGTAGAGTTAGATAAGCAAATTCTTCTTTAACAGTTCTAGCAAATCGCTTATCCGTCCTGCGGGAGGATCCCTCCTTCATGTGGGCATCCCTGAGGTTTCTTACTTTTTATCCCTCCCCCAGATAGTTTTTTTTTCTATTAGTTTTTCCTCATCAAGGAGGGTCTAAGGTCGAGATTTCAGTTTAGCTTAGTGTGTCCAGTTTAGATTTGGCAACCAGTTATTGTTTATCAATTTTTGACAGACTTTAAGTTCTTTGCATAAATAGCGGGGTGAAGCTCATTTAAACAGCTATGGTTGTGGCATTGGGCTATATAAATAAAATTGAATTGAATACGAGCTGGCATCTCAAAACTGTACAGCTGGATAGATCCAATATTGCTCACCATTTTTGTTGCACGCTAATGTTAGGTTGGAGTTATGAGGGTCTGTAAACTAGAAAGAAAGAATGTAAACAGATGGATGATGGGGAATGGATGTGGGCTTACTCCACGCCAACAGTCCCACTCAGAAGAATTTCCAATGAAGTACTGGTGCTCTGCAAAAAACTATGTCCCAGAAAATGACGCAGGTGTTTAATTTTGGCTAAAAACAAAAAAATCATAATAATTAAAAAAACAATTTTACTACAAATCAAAAGATGATCAGAATAGGACTTTAAATGACAAACATTTTTTTAAATTATTCAGATTGAATTGGAAAATGTATTATTTATAGTTCTATTGAGAGATACAAATAATAGAAACCCCATTTGAGTGTTTTTCCCTTACCAAAGTCTGCACTGCACAGTGGCTTTGACATGATAAAAGTCATAGAAGATAAGATGGGTCAGCAGACAACGCCATCTATTGCTCCCAGTGACTGACAGGCAACACAATAGTGAGCCGTCACTGTGATGTTACCTGTCACAGCCTGATGTGAGACGGCAAGTTCAGATAAGACTTCTTTGTGAACCTCAACTAACTTACCCCACTAGTATCTATTATTCTGCAAAGAGAGAGAAAATCTAGATTTTTTTTCCTTGTTGGCGTATGTATTCTGCCATGTTTATGGTCTTCAGAACTGAATAATATTTGTTACGGTACATGCATTACTCCAGATATTTTAAAGCTTAAATCTGCAGCAAAAGTTGAGCTGTTAGCAAAAGCAAAATTTCCATCAAGTTAAATTTTATGCAAGTTGTATTCAGTGCAGCCACAAGGGTGCACAATCCAAACACAAGAGGCTTCCATTATGGTTCATACTCTGGTCACTTCACGCCTTGATTACTGTAATGCACTTCTCTCTGGTTTACCTCAAAAAACTCCTAACAAACTCCAACTGGTCTAAGATTCAACTACTTGCATGGTTTGCAGAACTACACCGTTTCAACACATCACCCCAGTCCTCCAGCAACTCCACAGAATACAATTCAAAGTTCTTCTCTTCACCTTCAAAGCTCTCCGTAACCTGGCCCCCACCTTATCCATCTTATTTTCTCCTTATTCTGAGCTTTCAGCTACTTGGCCCCCCAACTCTGGAACTCTCTCACTCTGGATTTTCGTATCATTGACTCGTTACCATGTTTAAATCTAGACTCAAAACCCACCTGTTTAAATCTGCCTTTTCACTCTGATTGTTTTACCCATCCATTCGTTGGCTTTTCTAGTACTCCTGTTTTATTGTGGATTTATTCTTGCTGATTTTTTGTGCTGTACAGTGTCCTTGAGTGGAAAGAATGTTGCTTTAAATAAAATGGATTATCATTTTTATTGTTATTACAAAATATTGACAGATACTTATGCGACTGGTGTCCCATGACTAATTGCAAAGTTTTGAAAATATAATATTTCTTTTTGTATGCATCCAAAATTATCAAGATAATTTATTTTAAAGTCACACTCTGCTCATCTTTTATGATCAAAATGTATGGATTTGTAAAACCAGTAAAATAAATATGACAGTTTTATTTCATGAAAAAAGAAAAACTATGAAAGAAGCTTTTCTTTTGTCATAAAAATACACATTGTGCTTTGTGTGCAGCTGAAACCAGCAAAGACCATAAATAGTTCATAAATGCCAATTACTCCAGGAAGCAAGCAGGCAGTAGGAAGAGAGCAGACATTTGAGCCAATTACCAGACTTCCCTCTCAAAGGGCGAAGAAAGACGAGTCTTCCCTTTCAAGCATCCCACTGAAAGCAGGAACCTCTGTCATGTTGTGGGGTCTCAATAATGTTTCCTGCACCTTCATGTCAGAGATGAAAGGCCCAAAATGTCCTTTGAATGAAATCCCCCAAAGACTTAACATGCATCAATAACATTTCTATCTTTGAAGATTTTTGAGGACATGAACAGACATCTTTTGACAAACTTTGAGGCTTTCCTCACTTCCCATAGCTTTTATTTACCCATATTTAAAAAAAAAAAAAAGGATTTTCAAACTATTCTAAAGGCTCAGAAAGACGCCAAAAGAAAACAGACAGCTCATGTGAATACCGCCTCTTTCAAAGTAGGACAGTTGGCTTTTGACGGAGCCATCATTCTTCATGGAGGTAGTCTGTCTTCATTTCCACCCTTGGCAAAGTGTACAGGGCTCAACACTGAGGTCTGAAGATTTGCAGAACTTGAAGGCAGCAGTGATTCCCTGGACTATAGAAAAAGAGAGTGCTGCAAAGTCACACAAGCCAAGCTGACCTTTTTAGAAGGATAAGCTAAGGAAATATTTTTATGCTAGAGCTAAGACGGTTAGATGTCAATAACAGATCGTGTCCAAATCTGCTTTAAGGGTTACAAGTTTTAGGTGTATTTATGCCTCAGAAGCTAATAAAAAGAAGGATTTATGAGGCATAACTAGCATTTTATTATAAGGACTTTTTCAAACTTCTTCTTTTTGAACAGTTCTGATGAAACATATAGAAAAATACGACCCTGTTATCATGACATTGAAGGACACGCATAAGAAACATTTACTTCTGACAAGCTAAAAAAAAAATCAAAAATATAAAAAGATGTTTTTATGTTCTTTGTAAAAAAAAATTGTAAACAAGTTGTGATGTTCTTCCCTTTTAGAACTAAATTTAACCTTCAATTAACTATAAACACTAATATTTAAGGATATTGCTCTAATATTCTGAAATATTATGTCCTAAAATAAGCTTTTATTCTTAAAAAAAAAAAGAGTTATATCTTTAATGTAGATACACAAATATACTGACACGTGCTGACAGTTTTGTCTCCACAAATTTCAAGCACCACAACAGTCCCACTGTTCTTATTTCTAGAATATTCAAATTACTATAATTACACATTTTAAAATAAAGTTGTCAAAGTTATGTGTAAACTTTGAGAAAAAAAAGAACTGCTTGCTTTAAACTAAGATGTTTTTCCTTGGCTCGGCAGCCCCCCGGGGGGAGAGGGATCCCTTAGTTCACTGGCAAGACCATGAGCAGAGGATCACATTCTATCTGAGCCTATGGGGTGTTCATATTTTTTACGGTGCTGGTTCTGGTCCTTCCCCTTGGGCGTAGTGCCTCTCCAAAATTCCAACATTGGATGAACCTGGTCGGGCTAGTGTGTGTGTGTGTTGAAATATTTTCAACAGAGCTGAGCACAGGTCTTGGCACAGGTCTTGACTCACCTTTGTACTATTGGTTCGCGTCACAGAATGAAATCATTTACGTGTGTGTGTTTGTTTGTATGCATACATGTGTGTGTGAGCTGTAGTTGTATTGTGTACATGTTGACAGGTTTGTATGTAAAGACTCTTGGAGCCAGCAGGTATGTTTGTTACCTATGAGTGTGTGGACAGGCCCCGCCCATTTTAGACTAACATTCACACCTGGATGCAATCATTATAAACTCCCAACATCTTGTCTGTTGTTTTATGATCTACCCCCTCCCCTGTAATCATCCTCCAATTTCTTTAAACCCCCCCCCCTCTTCTTTTCTGTCCAGTCCAACAAAAGAAAAGGATACAAACATAAATAATATAAATAAAGTTTAGTTTAAATTACAAAAGAGTTTAATACAAATATATACCTGGTGTGTCCAAAGATTAAATATATATATACATATCTGATGGACAGGGCAAGTAAGAAAAAAAAAACAAACAAAAAAAACGATATTTTTACGATCAAACGAAAAAAAAAATGTAAGAACAAGTGAAAAATTAGGGTTTTGATTTTTTGTTTTTTTTTTACTTTTGACAATAATAAAAAATATTACTCAGATTATCTGTTCACGTAGTGAAAATAGGTAAAGTCTCCACTCCCAAAAAGCTGTGCAGAAATACTTCAATGTTAAAAATGAAACTTTTCTTGTTCAGTTTTTGGATTTATCTTTAGTCAATATGAGTATTGTTTTTACAGGACTACAAAAAGAAATGAAGCAGCTACACCTTATTCAGAGCTCTGCTTTTCGGGTTTCTTACAAGGACCAAAATATTGGTCCAGTTCTTATGTCTTTACACTGGCTGGCTGAGAGTAGACAATTAAGCTTTGAATGGCTTATTTCCAAAATACATGATTGACCCCTTGACCCAGCATGTGCCAACCAGACCTCTCCAGTCATTTGGATCCAGTCTGCTGTCAGTTCCTTGAATCAAAACCAAACTAGAAGGCCTTAGATCAGCTGAAAATCTCAGTTTATTGAAATCCAAGTTAAAGCCCCACCTGTTTTCATTTGTGTATTCAAAAGTTTATATCCGGACTCTTACTTTAATTTCATTTCTTTTTTTAAACTTTATTTTTGTTCTAGTCATCACCCCTTTAATATTTATTTTAAATGTTTCTTTTAATGTTTTATGTAAAGCACTTTGAATTGTCTTATGAAACGTGCTATAGAAATACATTCCAAAATCTGTGTTAAATTGGAACAACATATTGATTTAAAAAACTGAATAATTACTGTTGGCATACATATTTATCTATGCAGATCAGATACGTTTACTTGCTGAAACTGACCTTATGATCTTTGATTATAGAAGAAAAGTTGAAGCTGATGTTCTTTATCGCATCACCTCAAATGCCACAGGGGGAGTCATTTGCAGCTAAACAGTTTACTGTGACAATGGAGAAGAAACATGGTGTGGGTGTGCTAATACAAAAGCACGATCACACTTTAGCCCACATTATCTACAGTCGAAGGGACACAGATGCCAGGCAGGAATTGTGAAAACTCTCACGTATCGTGACTCCGAAAGAAAAAAAAAAAAAAAAACATTCACGCAAGCTGAACCCAAACTGTCACTGTCTGTGAGCATAAATCACCAAAAAGCACATTTCAAGAAAGTAAAGCACCTGATTTGGAGAATGTGTCAGTGGTGGTTATGATATCTCTTCAAACCAGATGGTAGAAATGATCTCAAAAACGGGGGGACAGCTGGTTCCTCAGAGCCAAATGGGCATTTGAAGAGGGATGATATCTGTATCACCACGTCAGTGAGGCTGATCACCCCATCCACATTTTGCCTTTTGCAACTATTTAAAGACAGGATCTATTTCTACTTTTGGCAAAACACTAAAACAAAACCAACTTTGTCACATTTTACTGGAGGGACAAGACTGATGTTACTTCAATCAAAACAGCTGAAAAAGAGGCTGTAAAAAACTTCATGGAAAATAATAAACTGACACAGGCTTAAGTAGTGCATGAACGCCATACTGCACGGCAAACTGCTGTTGAGATGTTTTCGGTGCCAGATGTGGCTCTCACACTGCAGTAACTCAGAAAAAGGAGGAAGTTGGCATATGGTCCACTTTGAGGATAACTTAGCTGGTGCAGACTTCTGGTGAGCGGACTGAAAGAATTCCCTGAGCATGTTTGGCCTACTTCATGCAATATGGTGATGGTACGCCTGGACCACGATGATGATCCAACATGAACTGCAAGATGCTCCGTGATAAATTCTCAGGAGACTGGTGGTGGACTGCCTTGTGGCAGACCAAGACAGCAATGCTTGATGAGAAATGCTTCACTTCTCGCCAAGATGTTCATGAGGCAAAGACCTGATGTGCCGAGGGCTGTTACACGGAGCACTACCACGATTTTTTGCCTAGACTTAGTTGCAGGTTTAACAGGTTTATTGGTTTTCTTTTAAAGTGAAAAGCATGAAACTCTGTTGCTTTGCTGACTTGAAAAGTAATTAATTCTTACTCTATTTCTCCGTTGGCATCTGGCAGACTGAATAAGACAAAGTCAAAGAGTAGAACCAAGTAAGTTATAAATAACTTAGGAAACTTTGCATGCAGTGTGGTTAATGATCCTACTTTCACATCTTCACTACTCTCAAACACAAACTCATTTAGTGGAGAGATACAGCGCTCTCGTGACCTGGATAAGTTCAAGCTAAACTCATCAGCTTGGCTCTGCATTTGCAGAGTCCCTCCACCCAAAAATAAAACTTATTTTCTAAATTTGTTGCACAGTTTTTTGTTCTACCTTTATAAATGAACCGCTATAATAAACTTGGAGATCTTATTTATTTGTTGTCTTGCAAACAGAATAAAACAGAGATTTGAACAAACTCTTAACTGTTTGAAGGGTTTTTTGTCTCTTTTTTGTACAAAGCATTGTCTGCTACCACGAATAAAGATGTGCCGTTTACCTCTTAACTTAATCATTAAATACACGCTTTAAACATGCCCTGTAGGGCAGGGTAATTTCCAAAAATGTCCAATCCGTTTTGTTTTAAACATATTCTCTGACTATTAAAACGGATTCCTGAAAAGTTAATCGCTGTTAGTGTTGAATATGTAATTGGAGGTAATGAGAGCATGTTTAAGCCTAAAAGTAAAATAGAAAATAAATGATGAAAGCCTATGCTGAAAAGCTAAGAAAACAGAGAAAATATTAGATCCTGACATCTATGTACACTATAAAGCCATGATTGATTTTTTTACATAAAACCATTACAAAAACAAATTGACACACAAACTTGTTTTTTGTGACAATGAAAAAGGCACAGAAAGAAGAAAGCCAATCACATTCTAATGTATGTTTGACCTAAATTTCTGTGGACACTGACACGACTAAAATTAAGCAGTTATTATTCTGAGTTTTAGTGTTCTTTCCACATTTCAAGATACCTTACACCTGGATTTGTTGATCTAACAGATTTTTATCTAATTTGGAAACACATTTGTTGATAGAGACAACTTTTCCAGGGAAAAGAATTGTTTTAAACTTTTATCATGTATTTACTTCCAAGAAAGTGTCAGAAATCTTACCCATCTTAGTTTCAAATGTAAACTAGTTGGCAACGGAGATGAATGTGTTATGGAGTTATCCAACATCCAAATAATCTGCTGTAAATGGGATCTGGCTCAACTTATGCTTCATCAAAGTGATTTATGTTTTGGTCATGCTGGTTTGATGTGATCCACTCAGCGTGGAGAAGCAGCCAGAATGAGCAACACTGGTCTTTAGTGAAGCTGCCAATCCAGGCTGTCCACACCGGGACTGCTGTACACCTGCCATTTGGGCATGTTCTGCATTTCTCTCTGATTCAGTTTACCACTACTGAGAGGTTTCTGCACCAAGAAAGCCTTGATGCCGTCGGCCGTGACTCCTCTCTGGCTGTGGGTTTGTACAAAAACATTAAAATGTGGACACTTTGACTAAATCTGCTAAAGGGAGTTTCACTGAAAAACATTTTAAGAAGGGGAGTCAATATCCAAGAGCTTTGGATTTACAGCTCTACTTACAAAGGCATTAAGATTGCAAGCAGAGTTAAAAGGCATATTACTGTTGTCTTGTTTTGTTAAAGAAAATAAAGAAAGAATTGGCTGTTGTAATAGGAGAGGAATTCACTGGGTCTCTGAGGTCATTGGCTTGGCTGAGTCAAGTTTAGTGGTTTCTTGGCCTTTTCTACTGTCAGCCTCAGAGAAGAAAGTGTTTCAGGGTGTGTCCTGCCTGAAAGTTGATGACACACAGGATTTAATTCCCTTATCAACACCCATTTCCAGTCAAAACAGGTTAAAAGCAGCATGGAAAATAAATAAAAGTTAATAGGTATACTCAACAAGATTACAACCTCAATGCAAAACTGCTTGGGGCTGATGCACAACGAATACATTACAATTGATAATAGCAGAGAACTGTCCAGAGGGGTCTTTAGCACTGTGAACTCCTATGATAAGGGGTTTTACGTGGGGGTCTCACAGTACATATGTGGGGAATACTTAACCTGTGAACACAGAGGAAGTAGTTACCACAGTCTGCAATATGAAAAAAATGTCCATAAAAGTCACAACACAGAGGAAAATTCTACTGAAGAGATAGGAATGGATAAAAGCACAGTGTGAGTCATACAATGGGGATAGGATTTAGATTTTTCAAGGAAGGCAGCTGGCAGAATGCAGTCAACACAAGGAGAACCCCTTCATTGGTGGAAAGGTCAAGTGCACTTTAAAAGCTTAAGAACAAAGGGATAAAGCTGAATTTTCAGAGAAAATATGAATTTTCTTCTGTTTCTTACATATATATTAGGGCTGTCAATCGATTAAAAAAATGAATCAGATTAATCACACTTTTGGATTGTGATTAATCACAATGTTTTACAAGTTAAATTATAAATGAGCAACTTTCGAACAAAAAAAGGGCAGAGAGAATTTTTTTCCTTCATTTTTTTTTGTCTGAAATGTTTAAATGTATAAAATGTTAACTCAGAAGTGTATCCTGTGTGCACAAAACACATCAACAGTAAGGAAAGCAGAACTGTAAATACTTTAATGTCTGAAGTATAACTCAATGAAACAAAGACGCTGATATACAGCCATAAGAAACAAACATTGTGTTTCTGCACTTTAAATGGTCCGGGTGAATACTCTTTTCTGTTTGGTTGCGAGGTGTTCCGGAAGAAGTTAAGGTCACAATGTTCAATATGCGCATTGTGACAATCAGCACATATATTGCTTTCCTTTGCCGCTGAAGTCGAGGTCTGCCGTCTCAGCACCACATTGTGTAACTGTTGTCACGGTAACAATACATGTGAAAAAATAAATGTAAACTTCATTCTTCACGTTTCTTATGTACAATTTCCAATGTCACATGTAAAAAAAAGAATTTCCGTTGTACTTGTTATATTGACAAAATCCATCTAAAAACAATTCGACATTTACTTGTGACACTAGTTTTCTTTTACTTTCTACATTTTCTTTAAAAAAAAAAGTAAAACCCGAAAATCCCATCATCACCTATGGCTCTCCTAAAGCACTTCTTCGTTGATGCTTGATTTATCATTTAAAGTACATGATCCAGTCTGATCAGTACACACTGCCAAGTAAAGCTAAAAACATGAAAGCCTCTGCTGAAAGAGCATGTAGGAGGCATAGAATGCGTATTGAACACCCTACTTTTAATTCAGTACACTGAGGCAGACACTTGAATAACTACACAGTTCGGATACGCAGCACGACTAATCTATATTAATCCTACAATACAGCTGGGAACTACAAAATCAATGTTACTGATTGATTGCTGTCTAACATGAAACGGTGCTGGGGAGCTAATGCTATCAGAAAATGACCACCGACGGATCCAAAATCCTTCAACACAACTAATTCTGTTGGCTGTGGTAAGTGCAAAAAAAAAATCTTACAGACCTGTAATGCTCAAATACCTTTATCTCTTGAGGTTAGTTCAAAAAGCTGCTTTGAACTTAATGAGCATCAGAAGTTTCTGCTCTGCAATCATAAACCTGCTTTATATCTCTGCTGGAGGAGCTGATCACATGAAAGCTCTCTTCTGCTGAGTCATTCTTGAGGTGAAGCAGACCTCCTCCGGGGGGCAGCAGGCATTTATTTCCGAGACTTCCTAGGTCTCAATCGAACATTTGTCACATCTGTTTCCTGGCCTCTCTGCTTTGGTGATGAGAAGCAGATATCATGATTGTCATTTCGTTTTTTTTTTACCCTGCATTTTATCAGTTTGTGTGTTCATCAATTTCTCGGAGAGGAAAAGTGTGTGCTTGTACTCTGCCCACACAGCTATCAAAGCTATCAATCAACTGCGGATTGAGGCCAAAATTGCCATCTGTCCTTATGGATACATTTGCTACTTTCTCACTTCAAGTTGTTTGGCAGCTTTTGAAAAAGCAGCGAGCTCCGGTGCACCAACCCAGGGTGAAGGACAGCTTACGTCCAGCAGACACGGGGAGCCAATAACAGACTGGGGTCACGTGCATGAAATTCCAGTCCTTTCCTACCTTCCTTGAAGGCCCAACCTTTCACCAGAGGCAACGTGGGGCTCAAATGTTTGAATCTCAGCAGGAAAATGATTAATACTGCTTCGGTCACAGCAAGGTCAGAGACAGGCATGGACAATGGCGGGGCAATGACCCTCCAGATGCCCTGACTGCCCCCAAAACCTGACAGCCTGCAAACACAATTTAACTAAAAAAAAAAAAAAAAAATGACAACCAAAAAAAAAAGAGTAATACAAATAAAGATGGATGGACAAACATAAAAAGAAAACAAAGCATCATCGACAGGGCACAAACCAGTGTCCTGCTTGTACCTGTCCCAAGCCCGGTGAATGCAATGGGGGGTGTCAGGAGGAGCATTCAAAATTATAAGACATATCAAATACATCAAAGGAGAAGATAGATTATATGGATTATATGGACTGAAATGGTTTTCTAAGCATTTTCGGGGCTTGGAGGGATATGACAACCCCAACTTTCAGCATACCTGCACCCTATAGTGGGGCTGGCTAAACCTGGACCTGTGTCATAACAAATCATTTGGCTTCTGCTTATTTTTCTTCTTTTTTCCCCGAGTTAAAGCTGAGCTTCACCTTTGACTATCATCAGTGCAAGCTCTGCACAGTGTCAGCGTAATAACAAGCATCCGAGCAGATGCATTGCTTCCTCCATTACCCCATCTGTTTTCTACCAACCTGTGTCAACAGCTTGAGCAAATATAGAGCTGAGATCTAAACAGCCACTTTGTCCTTGACTCCACCGCAGAGAAAGGGCTCATTTGTGAGAGTCACAACATCCCTCGCTTCTCCCTTTGGAGAGCAGAGATTTCACTTTCTCGGCTTTGCTGATGTCTCCTGACGCTGCTCTGTTCTTCAAGTGGGGCAGCAACACTTCTGTTTCACGGGCCAAAGAGAGTCAGTTGCAGTGGATGGGGGAATCAGACTTGTGATGACATTTTTTTTTTGGAAACCTGTAATTGACCACAGCCATCAGGGCCATGTGCGCTCTTGAGAGTTGACACAGGGGAAATTATTTTTTGTTTTAAAAGCAACAGAAAACCTTTTCTGATGACCCATTTTTCCACGCAAGAGGAGTTGAAAGTTAATGCTTCAGAGTCAAGAGGCACAACTGTGACACAAACACAGCACTCAACATAACACAAACTACAAGTTTGTGTGTGTGTGTACATGCGTACGCACCTATATTTGACTTTACATTATTTCTAAATAGTACTGTAAAGTAATAGTTATTTTACAAATGGAACAAAAATCAGTCAAATGTCCGTTTTTAAAGGTTTGTTTACAGTTTTCTAACTTTCAGTGTGCTTCACATCTACTCCACTCTTCCTTCCCCTTGCATGTTGTGTGAGTATTCACTACAATACAACCTGTGGGTGCCTGCAGAAAAAAATAATGCATGAACATTTTTTGCGAAGGTTTTTTTATATTTTGTGCGGGTCACTTGCTCTTTAAAAGTTTGCCCGTATCCACCCGTAAGGGCAGCTGTGACTGAGGCTTAAGCTCTTGCTGTGAAGAAAAAGAAGTTCCAGATGCAGAAGTCTTATCTCAAACCAATCCCTTGAAGCAAATGTATCTGCAACCCTTTAGATGTAAAAGTGGACTAATAGCTAGGCAACTGGGAAACAGATCAACCAATTCTGTAGATCTATCAGTAACATTAAGGTGAAAGACTGAATAAAAATCCTAAAAATCAAGCCACCTCTTTCTTTAGTTCAGGGTCTTCCTTAAGCTCGTTGCCTGCTAGGCCAAGAAACAATTATGTGTGCCATTCAGCTCAAGAGGATCTCAAGTTTCAATTTCAGCTCCCCTCTGTCACCTCCAAGTGTTAGAAGACACTCTTCTATCCTCAGCAACAATGAGGGAAGGGATGAAGAACGTTTTAGAGGTGCGAGAGTCAGGTACTGCTTCAGTAAACATTTAAAGGGTGTCATTGTAAGAATCCTCAAATTACCTACATGAGTGAATTTTATACAGATTGTCTTCTGTCAGTCATCAAAGTGTCAAAATAATTTAATTGCAGCTAAAAACAGATCAAGGCTGCATTCAAATAAGTGCTGCTAAAGCACCTTCAGGTGTGCTGCCGTGGATCCAGGAGTCAAGATTCTAAGAGACAAGAAGTATTTATTTACTACTTATGTCAATTATGCACCAATAAAACCTTTTATTAGGAAATGAGATGCAGCAATTCACAACTTGTGTCAAAAAATCATCTTCATCCACCTTCAGTTTTTGCAAAGATGTGATTTGTGCTGCCATTGACTGAGTAACTCTTGAGCAGCAGGATTGCAGACTAATGCAATGCACTTTAACCTTCTAATAAAGACACACAGGAGCTGAAAGTCTGGTTTCTTGTGCACAAGTGAAAATGCAATGCTACACTGTTTAGTAAAAACGGCATGTCCACACTAAAATACTTGGTTAATTCAGGTAAAGAATGCAGATAAATTTCAAGCTTTTTTTGAGTTTATGTTTGTTTTTACACTATAACGTTTTCACTTTTCACTGTCACTTTTCAAAGTTGTCAATTTTAGCCATCTGGACAATGTCATGCAACCGCAGCTTTTGGTTTGTACCACATTACAAAAAAACCCCTGCACTATAAAGCACACTTATTTTTTTTTAATTAAAAACACTCTTGCACCTTATAATCTAGAACACTTTATGTATGTATGGATTAACTCTGATTGTGCTTACTGATTCTGATGCGATCATGAGAGGTACACGGCATGCTGGCAAAACGTTTTTTTTCTTTTTTACGAGTTTTAAAAAAGGTTGTGTGTTATTGTGAATACGCTCACGCAGATAATGTGTAGCTGTGTTGAACTGTGTTTTTTTTTTACGTGTTATGTACTAATGAGGTTGGGAGGTAACAACGTTTGCTCAGGTGGTATGTGTTGCAAACAAGGTTGGAGGTTACTGGTATTGTGAGTTTACTGGTGTGCCCTAAAGTGCAGAAAATAATTGATAAAATATATATATAAAACTATAGACATGTGAAAGAGTGTAGCTTAATATAATAGTATTCTGTAGGCAGTGTTAGGAGTAACGGATTACAAAGTAACGAATTACTGTAATTTAATTACTTTTGTCAGTAACGGAGTAACATAACGAATTATAGTTCAAATTCTGATAATTAATTGCAGTTACTGGACTATAGAAACCCTTGTTACTTTGGTCTTGTAGGCACTGACGTTTTCTCTCGGTTAATTGAAACGAAATGGAGATAAATACAATTTTTAAAAAAGAAAAAAACGCACGCATAATCAGTCTGAAATATCAACTTTACTGGCTCTGCGAGCTCAGATGACCCTTCACGCCTGCTCAGGTAACCAAAGACAACAAACTTAACTCAGGACCAAACAGCCTTTGTGTCACTGTGCCTTCAGAAAAACAAACCTGGGAAAGAATTTTGCTTTTTTATGTTTGTAACTCACAAAAGAAAAGCACAGCTATCTCAGCTGGTGATACCAAAGCCAGCGCGTCCAGTGTGTACAAAGTGGGTGGTTTGAATTATTTACTACAAAAACAAGTAAAAACACACCAAAGGCAACGGCATTTAATCATTACACCATTGTAGAACTCCGGTTCTCCTTTTTTTACCCATTGCAAACGAGCAGCTTGACCACCACTGTGTTCTCATTTCACCTACACCATGGGGTGACTCAACACTTGGACAACTCCTTGTTCTTTATTCTTTTTAGTTAACCTTCATAAATGTGACCTGCAGATCAAACCAAATTATCGGCGGCATAACTGATATTAGCTCTGTGATCCTCAGTGTTGCTGAAACCACTGTGAGCCAATCTGGACTAATGGCCACTAATGATTCTGTGTACAATCCCTGGCATAGCTTCCTTCATCCATCAAAAGAAAACCTTATAAGGATGCAGTCCCTGAAACGAGACACAACCACCATGTGATGCAATCCGATGGTAAACGGCAGACAATCTTAAAAAGATTTGGATTTCATATTTATGGTGCATTTTCAGACCAATTAAAGAGAGCTCATAGAGTGGAATCAAATGCAATCAACTGCAATCAAATGCTGAAATCCAGCATGTCTCTCTCCTACAGGTCTGTCATCGTGGGGTCTAATTAAAGCTGTGACCCCCAAGGTATTTTTTCCCACTTCTGCTTCGGAGCACTGCTGAGGGGAAGCAAACCCCACGAGTGCAAAGACAAACAGACTTATTAAGCCAAGCCTTTGGTGCTGTTTGATGAATGACAAGAGAAATGGGCAAAGAAAGCATTTGATGATGGAACAGTGGGGAAAAAAGTTCTCCAGCTGCCAAATCACTTTATAAAACTGCTTTATTAATGCTCAAATGGCAAGGCCTTGTACCTCAATTCAGATATGCCAACTAATGAAGGAGGAGGGGAGAGAAATGTTAGCTCTCAGGGCAACACTTTGGAGAGGGGAATTGTCTTTCTAAGCCTCGGCTGGCAGAGAGTCAGAACTGTAATTTGAGACTAAATCACAAGAAAAGGCAGCAGATGAGGGCAAGCAAAATGCACTATTTACTCTGTTGCATTTTCTCCAGTCTCCACAGAATGAAATCATTTATCAGTGCAGCAAAATTGGCACGCTGCCAGTCATTCGTCTTCAAAATAAGAATGCAGACGACACAAAGCTTACTTCCCTCTGCGTTCCCTGTTAGTCCTAATGTTTTCTTGTGGTGTGGTCCTGATTTGGTCGGCCTGCCGCGAGTATTAGTCTTTCAAAGTTCAATCAGTCATTTCACCTACTTCCTGGTGACAGGCCAAAGAGAACAACATGGCCACAAATCAAAGGTGAGCTGAGAGTCCCTCTCATATGAGTGGGACACAGGTGATGCATTGCTGGGAGCTTTGAAATGCAAAGGAGGAGAAGGTTGTGTTTACATGATGGCATTGTGTTTATCCATCAAAAGCAGACTGTAGAGAGAGGCGATGTTGCCGCACTATTTGGGGATGTTGGATGACTGAGTGCTCGGCAGAGTCTGGGTGGCACATTAATCTAACAGTCAAGTCCCACAGGTGATGGAGGGTAGCACTCATATTCGGTTCCACATCTTTCTCCAAGTTGCTTCTCCTCATTTGGCAGCAAATAGAAGAACAATTCAAAAGGCAGAGCTCCTGACCTGCTTTCTACCGCCATCAAAGGGATGCAATTTTTTGATTTTGGCTAAAGATGGTATAATCCTTAGTGAAAGGCCACTAGGAATGCTGATTGGAGTTTTCACATCTTACTGGCAGATGTTTTAACAGTTGTCTGGTTTTGTACCAGGCTCAGCAACAAATGAACCCTTTATAATGATCATTTCAAAAGAGCCCAAGACGACACATACTGTTAAGATAATAGGGATTATTCAGTCCATCTTAAACTGGCAGTTATTGCCAAGCAACAACCATTTGACTTCTAGCCTGGAGCTCAATTCAAAGGTAACTAGAAATACGTCATCTGCAATTGGTTACCACTAGGTGGTTTATTGAACAAGCAAATCAGTCACCATTTACTCTAATGTAGAATATATTTCACTTTTTAACAGAAATTAACATATAAGAGCCTGTTTTTAATTTCTGGAGTCAGGTTTATTTAAAATCCAACTTTTAATCTTTAGTACAAACATGATTTTCACATTTTACATGAACCAGTTTGTGGTCTTTTGAGCGTCAGATGACTGCCGCATTCTTAGCTTTGCTGTAGGATCATGAGGAATGTCCCAACAGCAGAATACAATTCAGTGACTTGTGTGACCACTCCCATCATTCATTTAAAAAGGTCATTCTAAGGTAATTCTGATGACCCAGTTCAGAGCCAGTTTGTGACACTTGAGGGCTTGATCAATGTTGGCTTCCTGAACTGCCATACATTTCTCAGAGGTCCTGATCACTCTGATCTGAAGCTGAATGGATTTTTGCATGGATTTTTGGGCCAGGTACTTATCAGGTGGCAAAAAAAAAAAAAAGACAGGAGTTTGGCCTTGTTCTGTCACTTCTAGGACTTTCACATCCCTCCTTGTGTCAACTATGAAATGGCTGTTAAAACATGATTGGGTTCACGTTCCAGCACATACATATATTAAACCCAGTGATGAAAAATATGCAAATGTTGGTTTAAAGCATGGCACATAAAGACAGACTAAAGTATAAGTATGGTGATATTTATTTACTGTGATATTTTATATTACGTAACTTCTCTTAGCACCCACCAGATGGCCCAGCTTTGCAGAAAAAAACCTCACCAGTGTACTGTTTACTACCTTGTTTCCTCACGGGTGTTGACAACTAGCAAATGGGCAACATAAATCAACTACAGCGATAAAATATAACTCTATACCCAGAAGCATATAAATGGAATCAATAGACTGTAGAAGACAGCGCATCTTCTATAAAAACACTGCATTCTTTATTAGTATTACTAGAAAAAAATGTGCCTTATCAGAAGTACAGATGGGATTTTTTTTAACAATCACATTTATTGACAAGAGACACAAGTCTTCATGTATTTGGTTTATTTCTATCACTCTTTTAACAGCTCCATGACGATTGCAGGTGGAATTTAGGGTTAGCTTTACAAAAAATTTCTATGTATTTGAGAATATTTCTATATTTCTTTACATTTCTAAGAACAAAGTTCATTCTTAAAGAAGTATATTAATAACTAATTTTAAAACTTTTTTTTTTTTTTTATTGGATAATGGTTTTAATAAACATGGATTCAGAGAGTGTTGGGAATAATGAATTACAATGAGAAAAATCTGTAATTTAATTACACTTATCAGTAACAGAGTAACGTAATGAATTACAGTTAAAATTTCAGTAATTAAATTACAATTGCTAGACTACAGAAACCCTCATTAGTTCATTACTGACATTTCGGTGCAGTGAAACCATTATAGGTCACTAATAAAACAAATTAACTTGTGTAATAGTTGGCTCTGACATTGTCTCTTGGTTAAATGAAACAAAACGGATATTAATTAAAAAAACAGAGTTCCTGATGCATGTGGACTAATGTAAAATTGGAGATTGGTCAAAGTAAGATGAAGAGAGCAGAAATATGGATGTGGATGAATTCATAGAGGCTTTTGGCAACAGGAGATATTGGAATTATTTCCAATTTGTTGAAAACAAAGATAAAAACATTTCAGTTAAGTTTTGTCCTGGAGATGAAGTGCTTTCCACTGCCCTAGTGTCAATGAGCAACCTGGCTATGCACTATGTTGGCTACTATACAATGTATATTTTCTCATGTTCGGTGGTGAAATTAAAGAGGTGGTGCTAAATACCCTGATTGCCCTTGTGAAGCCTCGGTTTTTATGTTGTGGATTCTATCTTGTTTGTAGCTTTATTCCCTTGAGAATTTGTAGGTGAGTGGAAAAAAGTAAGGAGTAGTGAGTTACTTTTTAAATTGGGGAATGAGTAAAGTAATTTAATTTCAATCTCATCCAGTAACTAAAGCAAAGTAATCAATTCCTCTTTAGAAGTGATTTACCCAACACTGCATTGAGGAAACACACGTAAGTATGCTAGATCAATGTTTGCATTTGAAGACAAAAACACAAGAGAACATGGAAACAAAATATCTCAATAAAAACAAAAGACAAGACAGTAAATTGCTGGGAAGGTATAATAAACAAATCAGCCATTAGTTGCTGGACTTGTTTGATTTGACCCTCTATTAGGGGGTTCATCTTAAAAGTTTGCTCAGTGAAATTACTCCCTTTAGAGACATCAGTAAACTGTTCCAAACTACTGATAGTTTTTTAGAGAGAGCATTTAGTCCAAAGGCTGTTTTTCTGTATGAGATGGCACAGTCTCCTCTGTGGCCAGCCCTAGTCCTGGGGTCATTTTGTGTTATTTGGAGACAGCACAAGAGACAAGACCATGTGACACCCTATACATCAAACAAGCAGGTTTAATATTTTTAAATTGACTTTTTTTTCATATATTGTAAATGTAACATTTGTGGTTTGGGGTCTCTTGTCTTTCTAGTTGTGGTTTTGTGCTGACGTTTTCCTTTTTTTTTCCTTCCCTCCGCAGAGTGGTGTGGACAGGGGGCGTGGCTGTCTGTCAATCTGGTGCTGCCTCCTTGCACACCTGCTTCCCATCATTAACTTCCACCTCTTATAAAGCATGTTCCTGGCTTCTCCTCCCTGCCAGATTATTCCTTTTCTGTTGGCCTTCTCCTAGATCCTGGTGATCGTTTGTGGGCCAAGCTCCCTGCCTCCACTGCCTGTCAGCGCCTTTTGTTCTTGTTGTGCAGAAACAAACAGTTAAGACTTTCCCCTCGCATCTGACTCTGCTCTGAGATCTACTTACCAGTTCCTGACACAATGACTGGTTGTCTTTCAAAAATCGAAAGGGATTTTTTTAAACATATACTAACATTTCATGAAACCTTATACTGGCCAGTACCCAACATAGTGTACAGTATTCACAATGTCAAAATGTCACTAAAGGTTAAAAAACAAAACAAAACAAACAAAAAAAAGAAAGTTCTGCTGGAATTTCACTCCATTAGGTATTCATGTGATGTGGCTCCTAAAACATAAAGTCGGTTCATTCTGAAAATGTTTTAAATTACTAACCTTTCAAATATTTCCCTGATTTTTTTGGTTAATTTGTCAATAACGTACATTTTTGGGAGAGGATTTTTTGAGCCACTCTTGTATGGGAACCATGGCTAAACTGAGATTAAAGACTACTTCTTGAAGGTTTTTGGCACGAGCAAATATGACAACATCGTCAGCATACATTTAATGTTTGACCTTTTCATGTGACTTAGACAAGCCATTTATATAAAGGATAAAGTATTGATCCCTGTGGTAACCAAACTGGGTTCTAAAGAAGTTCTGCAGTGGTGGAACAATTTGTGATGGTAGCAGTTTGGCCAGTATTAGTTTTGGTCTTGTAGGTAATCCAGATAGGTGCAAAGAATGTACTTTTGGGGAATAAGGTAATGGGGTGTTTTTAGTCCAGCTAAAAGTGAGGTTGGTCGTGTTAACAGCTGATGTGGCGTAGGTAGCACCAACTGGGAACCCTTTTGGTGAGGTTATGTTGGCAGCTGCAGCTGAAGCCAAGGTTGGACATGGTGTTGTCCAGTTGGTTTTATGCCCATGTACAATCCAATTAGCAGTGGTTTTAAGGCATGAAGGTAAATTGGGGTCAGGACTTAAACTTAGTTCAAAATCTCCAATCAAGAGAAGTACAAGCAGCCAAGGAACACAGGAACTTTAGTTCCAGTGTTGACATTCTTTCAACAACTGTAACTCTTCTACCGTTGACACCATTAACATAATTCTGGATGTTGAAGCAAATAAAAGTGGCCTTGCACCAATATGCAACACTTTACAGGAGTCAAGTGCTTATGCAATCCACATACACTACATCAGCTTATCCTGTCCCAGAGAAAAGTGGTTTTGCACCATTATGCAACAATTTATGTTTGCGATGTGTTGCATATCAGTGCAAAACTGGTATAAAAAGCTGTTTTTCTCTGCATCTGAATCAGCACATCCACAGAGATGAATGGTCAAAGATTTACAATATGTCAAAGAGCGTGCGTTATTTAGATGTCACCGGCAACACCTCCGGTGTTAAAGGGGTAAAAATTCCCAGGAATGATCTGTTTATGGCTGGCTTACCTGGCAAAAGCCTTAAATGGCCATCTTCTAGTACTCGTGCAAATAACAGGGTTTGGTGCCGTTTGGTTGGATCCGTGGTTAGACTATTTACTGTCTTTGGAAATGTCATCCAGATGAAGACTCAGATGAAATGAACTGAAGTATTTTTCCTTCGAGTAAACAACTGTCGAACTGTGTCTGCATCTTGGAAGACATCTTAGATTGTGAACTCTGTAATGAGGAGGAGCTAAACACAGCTCAACAATGTTGTAGGCAAGGAACTTTCATTATCTCACTTCATTAAAGTAATGGTAAATGGTGTGTACTTATTTAGTGCTTTTCTACCTTGATTAAGACCCAAAGCATTTATAGTCACAAGTCCCATTCCCTCATGCACACACACATTCACTCTCTGATGGCATCTCTGCTGCCGTGCAAGGCAATAACCAAGCCAGTGTCTAAGCAAATGAAAGTTTTCTTGCATGAGTCGCTGCATTATAGCATCTGTGACCACATAAGGCAAATATCTGCCACATGATCAATACCTAGCTGACATGAACACCGCATGATGCTGATTCTTCAAAGATGAGGGTGCAGTCAACTGTGAACAAATGTGATATGTCACATTGCTCATGCACGTTGGGAACGTGCTGCAGGCACACACCTCCTCCACGCAACATGTTTTTGCACCAAGATAAGAAGCTAATGTGTGATGTAATGCTTGTTAAGAGAATTCCTACATCAGAAGACATCTTTCCCTAGAGGCTTAAATGCACCATGTAAATAGACAGACATCCTTCTAGCAGTAATATGAAGAAAAGTAGGCTAAATCCCCAGTTCTTGCTCTGATGATTAAGTAGCTTAGTGTGTGTGTGTCACTGAGTGTGAGTGTGTTAGAAGAAGCATGAATGAGAAAAGAATTGCCATTCTGCATTTTTATCATATGAATGAATAGCCGTTTTACTGTGTAATGTGTAGAAAAAGCAGAAGAACACTGAGCAGAAGCCCAGCGTTCAGCTGAATGCTGATTTGTTCAATAAAAATCTTCGCTTATTTTAAAAACCAACAATCAAAGTGACCATACTTGGTCATATTAGTGGCTGAATGGCAGCACTTCATCATTACTAATCTGTACAGACGGTTGAATCACAGAACAAAAAAAGAAGTTCCTTACAGATTGGTAACAAGGACTCCAGTGCTTAGTAAAACAGATCTAAGGGAACATGTCCCCATTCGGGTGGTGAAACTGTTGTGTATTATTCAGAATTTGTTTACCAATAAATGTACTGACCAAAACCAACAAAATACACAACATTTTTTCAAATAGGAATAAGGTCTAACAGCCAATAATCAACAACTGCCATGCTCTGTAGAAAAAATATATTTTTGGCACCACTCCCTGAATGAATGCATGCAGCATTTTAGCTCAGCTGTGTCAGGTAAATGATGTTCACCTTTCAGCTTATCCTGTCAGGGGTCGCTACAGCACACCAGCTTTCACTGCTTTGCATTGGTGGTTTGGCAGAGTTTTTTTATGCTGGATGCCCTTCCTGACACAACCTTGTATTTTCAAGGCACACGGGGGCCCAGTAAGGCAGCAGCGTCAAGGGTCTTGCCTAGGGACCCACACTTTATTGGGTTTTTTGCACGCCCTGCATTTATTGCATATTTCCTGCGTAGCAACACTACATCCAGCCCACTGAGCCATCCAGATGCTTAATAGTCTTAGTGAAATAAGATCTAAAATATATACCTTATTCACAAACGTGGTCATACATTTACTTTTGCATCGGTATTCTTTATTGTTTTGAATTGGCCTGCTTTTAAACTTTGTATAGATGGTCTTGCATTTATTTCTAGAAGACTTTTGTAAACTGATGAGGCTCAATGAAAGCAGGATTATCACTAACAGACTCAACTGTTTTATTTAAATGTGGCATTTCTGCTTTGTACATCTAAAGAAAAAAATGAGTCTTTCCCAGCAAACTGGTTTCTCTGATTTTCTTGTGCCATAAAATGGCAGATATTGTAATATTTCTAGTAGATAGAACCAACATACACTTGACAAGTCTTTTTTGCAATGTGTACCTTGGTGGGAGCTTTTCCAAACACTTTAGCTGATTACACAAGAAGTCCTTTACATGCCTCAAATAAAACACTTGGTAAAAACCACAAAAGGAATGTGAAGGTTAGTTTAAAAACTGGCTGTGTGGTAAACAGATACATGAATGCAAAGAGAAGTGTAGAAGACTGTGGTGACAGAAGCCATGTTGTTGATTTAGAGACTGAGAAAAGAGACAGGAGGCAGAGCTGGACGTAGGAGAGATGAAGATGATGAGATTCTCTTTGGGAATGGCCTGGATGGATAGGATCAGGATGAATACATCAGAGGAACAGCTCATGGTAAATGTTTTGGAGATAAATGCAAGAAAGCGGATTCAAATGGTTTGATGGACACTTAAGCAGTTGTTTCCATGGACAGAGGGTAAGCTGAAGGTTCAAATGTATGCCAATGATAAGAGAAATAATGGTTGCTCTTCATAAATGAGAAAACTTCTGATATCTATATGGAAGGATGAAGACAAAAGGGATTAACATTGTGGGGTAAGAAGCTAGGACATGTGCAGCGTTCGTCAATCACACACAGCTATGTTTGCATGCCATCTGTGCAATCAGTAGCAGGCCTGACCTAGCCACACCTACACATCTGACCGTCATCATACAGCACAGCTCTGGCAGCCCAGCCGCCCACACTCTTCTTCTGGCTGCGCTATCAGCACGAGTACCTCTCAGTCTGTGTTCAGACACCTCCTAACCTCAGTACCCTGCAGTGCAACAATGCAAATCAGCATGCTGTTTACAGCACAGCTACGTCTTCAGCATTTCTGACACTGGTTACGCAACAAATATGTCTCCTGTCATGATCACCAGCGAAATTCTGATATACACGCCTAAATTTGAAACCCATCAATAGAGTACCAACAAACATGAATGTCGTTCCTAATCCTCTTACACTCTGTTGGGCCTGATAAAAGCCAGGCAAGCTTGTGTTAGAAGGGAGAGAAAAGGGCAGCAAAGGCAATTTCTTGAAGCACATCAGTGATTCATTGCAGTGGGGGAATAATGAAGAGAGGCAACTGGGGGTGAGGATGAATCTTTGGCCCTATACGTGGCTGATGTGAACAAGTGGGAGCAGTCCTGAAATGATAAGAACACAGCGTGAACACCGGCGTCGGATGGCTGGTTCCACTAGTGGAATGCTGCAATTGGACAATGGGATGGACAAGGGAACAGTGTTTATGTTCCGAGGACAGTGGGCTGTGCTGGAGGCATTGAACGCTTGGGCTGGGAGGTGGAGGGGGATTTTAAAACAGTAAGGTGAGGGTACACCGGGCGGATAACGGGGGCTTAAAAAGATCAAGCACTCTGTCACCAGATCTGTGCAAGTCAGGGTGAAGAGCAGGGCTGAGCGGAGAGAGTTTTCACTTTAGGTGACAGAGTGTGAAGGAAAACGTATTTTCTATTGTTTTTCTATTGAGAAAAAAAAAACAGGTTTATCAAGCTGTTGTTTCAGCCAAACCAGGTTATCACACTGAAATAGTAGAACTGAAAAGACTTACAATGGTCCCTCGCTATTTTCGCCAGTTGGCATTCTATTTCTTTTCTGGTGCATTACATTCTGCATCTTGATTGGCTTTGGAGCATTGTCCATCTCCCCATGTCGTGTTTTCCATACAGAATACGCTCAGTTTGCCAAATCAACATAAATCTTTGATCATCAGAACATAATTTTATTCATTCTATCATTCTGTTCAGTTTCTGAGTTTAAACAGAAGAGAATAGAGTGAAAATGTTATTTTTAACAATAATTGTATAGCAACATATTATATGTCTGTCTAATGAACATGTGTGACATGTGTAGGGAGGGTGTTTGTTGTAAAAAATAAATAAAGATTACTACTTTGTGGATGTCATCTATTGTGTGTGTTTTTTTTGTTTTTTTTTAGAATGTAACTTCGAGGGAGTTATGTGTTGATAATTTTGCATTTATATTGACTGGTTTATTAAAACACTGACAAATATCCATTATGTCCCTGAACTTTAGTAGACTGAGCAAATATTACCCCTTTTAAAAATTTTACTTTCTTTTCACTGATGTCCAACTCAAAAAAAAAAAAAAAACAAACACAAATTTTAACACTATTATTTAACTGGAGTGTAGGCCGTATTGCATGAAACCTGTGTGAGATTGTTGTCAAATTGGAGGAAAGTAAACAACTTTCACAGAAGTTTTTACACCAACCTAATTCTAATTTTAAAAACAAAAAGCAAGACAAAAAAAGAAAAGTGACTTTGTGCTGATATTCAACACTTAAACGTTGGTCACTTTCTGTTAGTAACGTGTTGCTACTTTTCTCCGTGTAAGAACCAGCTGGTTAATTGCAAAAATACTGCACCAGTGTGAACATGTTGCATATCGTTACCCCCATAGCTGCTTTTTTTGCTTCAGAATCTGTTGGAATTACATTAATTTCGTTAACGTTTGAAGAGTTATAGTAATTCATAGAATGTCAACACTGGAACTAAAACTCCAGAGTTTAAGAGTTAACAAAGAAGATTAAAATGCAGTGGTAAGACTTTATTCAAGAAAATGATGATCCCCTAAAATGTTTTTGAAGTTTTCAAACTACCAAACTGTTTTAAATCAAAAAAGACGTGGTTTTGGAAACCATCACGAGGTGAAGTTCCCTGCAGAGGTTTCAGTGTCTCAGTCATGGAGGTTTGCTCAAAACTGGCATCATGGCAGTGTGCCATTAACAAGAATGCATTTTAAGTTCTCTCAGAGAGGAAGCGAAAGCACAGTGAGGGTGTAAACACAGACCTGTTCCTGCTTTGAAACGGGCCAGTTCTTTGTAAACGTTCCCTGAGGGCAGAAGCCTTGAAAAGATCTTTTATTGGCGCTGTGATCTGCTCAGCAGGTGAGAGGTCATCTGCGTTTTCTTTGTAAGCTTTGAAAGATATGCGAGACAACAAATCATCAAATTTGTCTCTAAGATAAGATAAATAACTTCTTTGCTGCAAAAAGATAATAGATAAGACTGTTTCTCCCAGTGAGAAGCAAACAATCGGCGCTGGCGAGTCACATCTGATGCCCTCTGTGTTTTTTTCAACACTGCTGAGGAGAAACCAACTTGATTATAAATTTTTTTATCTTTAGATTTTCTTGCAATACCAATAAAATGCATTAAATATTTATAGTATCTGCTTTTGGCTTTTATACTAAAAGCAGTGATGCTCATAGAAGTGTGAGAATGTTATGAATAAAATATCTTAATACTGCTGTTTGTGTTTATGATTCGAATCCCAACGTCTTCAATAAAAAAAAGTCTTGAAATAAGGCAAACTTGGGAAACACAGATTGTTATTTCTACTGCTTCTTTTACAAAGTCCTGCCTTTTGGAGAAACATACAGTTCAAAGTAAAGGTTTACTGTCATGTTAAAACTTACTCTAAATGTATTGAAAGTATCTGATTTTTGTAACTCATGGATTGGGTCAAACATATGTAGAATATCCGCCTTATTTACTTCCTTTTTAAAAAAATATTAGAGATATTGATTTACCGTTTGAGAAAAAAATAAATGCTTAAAAAGTACAGTAACTAGTTTTTAGGCTGAAACTACAACCTGTAGAGGAAATCCCAGGATTGCATCTGCTATAATGATGTTGTGTCTGCACCCACCATCATGAAAACGAAAGCTTCTGCATAATTTGGAATAAAACGGAGTGATTACAGTAAAAGGCTTTCAGTAAATGTACTTCCAGGCAGCATGACGCCATTTGTTTGGCCAGTCTGAAAGCATGACTTTCTGTTTGCATTGCTGCTGTGGAAGATAAAACTCCTGTTTGAGTGAATATTACTCTGCATGATCTCCACAGTCACAACCGTGGATTATTTTGGCATTGCTTCCTAACCTAAAGATCTATTACAGTATTGTTTCTTACTGGCACAAAAAGATATGGCCGTATATGGTGGCATTTTTTTTAATCATTAATGACATTAACGGCTTAATTCTTAAAACTAAAATCACATCTTAATACATTTGTCAAATAAATCCCTTTATTCTTTAACGTTTAAAAAAAATAGTGAATGCAAATACGTTCAAGCTGGATGATTTGAGACTAAAATAAGTGGAGGAGGCCTTTTAATGTACATTTACAAACAGTTGATAAATGTTGGAAGGAAAGAAAAAGCAGATTTGCCCTCTAACTGCTACGGGGGAAGCAAGCTAAGAAGAGTTAATAAACAAAGTGAGAACAAAAAATTTGTGCAAATGAACAAAAAAGCATTGTAATCGATCTATATTCTCAAAGAAACCTGTAAGATTAAGGATGTTTTTTAGAGTATTGATTTACCCGCCGCTGCTGGGCTTCTTATCACTCCTGGCAAGCGTCTGCTACATCCTAATCCAAACTTTTAACAGCAAATAACTGAAGATCTGTGCAATGTAGTGGATTCTGCTGTGAGGGGCTTCCGCCACCGCAAACACTTCACAGGTTTTGCTGGAAAAAGCCTCAAAGAAGCATTTTCTCACCTCTGCTTTGAAAACATCAGATTTTTCATTAAGTCCAAGACTTCTAGTGAAACAAAAGCTTGTCATTTGACTCTAAATTGGTGATTTTTGAACCATGACACATGTTACAGACCCACTCCAATAAAAATGGCGTTTTTAACATTTTCCTTTAGCATTTCTCTCATGATAGAGGCCATGAATAAAAAACTCAAGCTTAAAACTGCATTTCTGAGTATGTCTTTATTCAAATCGTGTTGAGACAATTAAAAAATGCAGTTTGAAAAAGCTCTCAGTTGTGACGTGGAAACTGAAATGTGCGGGCCAAAGTGCCTGACACTCCGATTTTTAGTTTCTGATGAACTACTGCCACGCTGCACAAACTTTGTTCTGGTTTTTGTTTGTTTCTGTTTAAAAACTGCATAATTATTTTTAGAAGAATAGAATAGAATAGATCAAAATATGACTGGAGTGGGACTTTAAGTGGCCCAACCAAAAAACATGATGAACTGAAAAAAAAGAAGCATAATTTAAAGTTTTTCTGCAGAAATTTAGATCCAAATTAATCTTCTTTGTTAAGTACACTTTGTCATATATGTCAGTGATGATGCCCTTTGAGGTGTCTGTTATCAGAAATCAATGGACGACGCAGTAGCGTGTAGAGTACTTCCGCAAAGTCCTTTAATTTCTGATAATGGACACCTCAAAGGGCATTATCCTCTTTTTGCCATGGTCTCTTACGAAAAAAATAAATCAATTATAGGTACCTTAATCCTGGAATTGTTATTGTTTAAGTCGTTTTTCACAAGAAATAGACTATTATACATGATATAGATATGTGGTGTACTACGTTGTCATGGTAACGGCGATCAAGCCTGCATTGACCTCGCTCTGCTGCAGCTGGTCCAGCAAAGGAAAGAAGTATACAAGCTGAACATCATCAAGAAATATCCACTATCACCTCTGATCAACAAACAATTTAACTCAAAAATCAAAATTTAAAAATATTTAAATTATTTATAAACACTTTTTCTAAGTTTCTGTTGTTCTGGTTACAAAATAGGCCAGCACAACAATATAGAACATTCAAGCTATTTAAACAGAGTTTGCTTTTTAGGTGTCCATTCTCACTATTTAATAGACATCCTGCAGCCAATCAGAATCAAGCATTTATCTGGATTCTATTTTAAAGCACATTTCTATGTTCAAAGCAACAGAATGTACAGAAAAAAAGCTTCTCTATAATAAAAAAAAGTAGGAAGCTATCACTTTCAACCATCTGCTTTGGCTTTCCCACATTGTTTCCATCCGAACAGGAGAAACTATTCGCATATTCAAAAGTCCTCCAAGTCTGCTTACTTTGCATTTGCGTCGGATCGGCCTCTGTGATAAAACGTTGGATTGCATTGATTTTATGCCAGTCCGGCTCTATTCTGGTACGCTTTTTCTCTGTGCTGCCGCCGCTGCCGCCTGCCTCGTCTAGGTTTTTCTGCTTTGGACAGCACAAAAACAAATTTCTGCAGCCTCTTGACATTCATGTTGGGAGGTCACCCTGCTTAAGACTCCAGGTCAGCTTTAATTTTCAGAGACATAACTCAGCTGTGGCTTCTCATAATTCAGCACAAAGGATGAAAGACACCTTTTTTTCCTCTCAGCTTTGGTGCAATGTTATATCTACAGGATGAATGAATGCAAAACACTGATGCTCATCTTTCTTGCATGGAGACTCATTCACTTAATCTTCTGAGGTAAAGCGGTAAAACCCAACAAGAAGGCTTATTGCAGCAAACTCTTGACTTTTGTGTCTTAATAAAGTACACGCTTGGGCATATTTGCATTAGTAAGTGTTGAGGGTCCTCTTCAAAGCGTTTGAGTAAACATAGTAAACATTTGGAGGACTGATAAGCACGCGTGGTTAGCAGCGAGTCCACAGAGAGGTGCCGTCCAACTGCCAGCGAGAAGGATGCAAATGGACGAAGATGAAAGGCAAGCACCAGGGCGGGGGTTGGGGGGGACGGAGAGCAGGGCGGATGGATGGATGGATAGATGGAGGTTAGATGTCTGGAGGGAGGTGTGCTCCATATTGGCATCGATCCACAGGAGGGCCCATCAAAGACAGAGTGACATTTATGGCGCTGCAGACTGCCGTGGCCTGCCCTCAGCAGCCGGCACAGAAAAGCGTGACATTGTCAACAGCGCTGAGAAAACTCTCACTGCCTCCGACTACCGCTGAGCCATTTTCACTATAGATCTACAGGTCAAGGGCTGAAGGGTCTAGTTAGCTGGAGAGGCTGTAATACATGTTCCGTATTAGATTTGTGGTGAATTAATATTGCATTTCTCCCATGAGAATTTGCCTTTAATACGTAATGAACCTTTACATTAAAGAGAAATACGGCTGCTGTAGCGAGGTGTTTTTCAGGTTGTATGAAGTCAGGTCCTCTAATTCATTTTTAAAAGGCTCATGTGCTTTTTAGGGGCACCAACAACTGCCAACTGGAGATGAGTGGATTCATTTTTAATCCGACCGTGACACTTTCAGGAGAATATATGATACCAATCACTGTACGTTCCTGCTTACTGCTATAGTAAGTGACTCAAGGGAGTTCCTTGGATTTTCTAATGATTTGACTCGCAAAGACCTGCAGAGAACTAATCTGGCTGTCACTGTGCTATAGTACATTTACATTTATGTCACTACCAGGATTCGGTAGTGACGTACTTGAAAATAGATCACGGAGGAGTAAAATAATAATTGTGGTTTGTGCCTGCTAGAATGATATGACACAGAGTCTTTCATATATTGGAACAGAGCTGTGAAAAAAAACAAAGCCTGGAGCAAGATTCACCAAAATTGCACAGCTTTGACATTTCACATTAAGGTCGTATTTAGGCATCGGCAAAGAGAGGCAATCCCAATCCCAATGGCGGGATTGCCTCCCCAAACATGCCGCCATGCAAACATACCAAATTTAAAGAAATAGTTAGACAAATAGAGCGCTCTCTGCTCATTCTGGCATCCATTCAAAGTAGCTGCTGATTGCTAGATGAAAGAGAGGGGATGGTGGCCTCTTGCTTCACTCACGCTCCTCGTCTTCATCGCATATGCTCACTCAGTCGCACAGTCCCATCAGAGCAAAGTGTTGTTTATCAAAGATAAGTGCATGACAATGGAATAAAAAGGAGGGAAAATGAATATGTCTACCAGCACTCTAAAAAAACAATGATCATGTTAACAGGCTGAAAGTTCATATTGTGCCTCAATAATAATAAATTACCCAATAATGTAAAATTAATTGAAATACAACATTGTGTATTTTTATTTCCACTGTCATTGTTCTTTGAAGGTTTTTGACTGGCTTTGTTTCTTAATAACACTGTTTAAGTCCTTACGTTAAAGTGTATGTTAATAATCCAAATATTTGCAGTCATGAAATCAAAAGATAAACCTGTTCAACCTGAGCTGGTGAAGCAAATTCAAATGAACCCATGCTCGTTGATGCTAAATTGAATAGGTAATTATTCTAATAACTACTTTTAATTTACCTAATAAGTAAATAATAAAAAAATATATTACTGATTGTTATTTAACAAAAAAGAATAATCTAACCTGCAGCACCGGCACAGGTACATATGAGTAGGGCTTCAATAGGAAGATCTCATGACAGTAAAAGATAGCAGATTTCTCAGGGTAAAAATAAAGCTGTATGGTTGATCCAGCAGAAAAATCTGTTATTTAAACATGTAGTTGAGTTAAATAAGCTAATTCTTCTTTAACTAGCACTGTTTTAGCACACCGCCTGCTCGTCCAGGGAGAGGGTCCCTCCTTCATGTGGGCATCCCTGAGGTTTCTTATTCGCATCCCCAAGATAGTTTTTTTTTTTTTTAAGAGTTTTTTTTCACTGAGAAGGAGAGGTCTAAAGGCAGGGATGCCAGTTTAGCTTAGTCTGTTTAGTTCAGTTTAGCAACCAGCTATTGGTTATATTTTTATGATTGACTTTAGGTCCTTTTGCATAAATACCAGTGTGAAGCCCATTGGGACGGCTATGGTTGTGATTTTGGGATATAGAAATAAAATTGAATTGAATTGGGAAAAAAAAAACAGCATCCATCCATTCACCACTGGGGCAATTTGAGCTATCAGGGCCAAACAATGTAATCAAACAATTTCATGATTGTAATGCAGAAGTGCATTACAACTCTACAAACAACCTTCTTCTTGCTGCCATTGCAAACATTCTTTCCAAAATCGGAATGACGAAACAGCCTATTGAGTTTATTCAGCAGCATCGAGCCCAAGTCAGTGATTTCTGTGACCACAGCAGTTTGCCTGGAGATGCCCTGAGGTTTGCACATGCTTTCCACTGCACACCAGAAAAAGAATTTCAGATCCTTCTTTATGGACAGAATACAGACAAAAGAGTTTAACCAGAGGGATCACACATAGAGATACACGAAGAGAAAACGTTGACATCAATTAAAAAAAAAAAAAAAAAAAGTATAAATTGAAAAACACCAAGATGACCTAAACACAAAGTAACAAAGGGCATTACTGCTTTTGCTTGCAGTCTGTCACACCTGTGCAATTATTATCCATTCACAATGTCAAAGCTGCTGTTATGTTGCGGTCATTAAAACTACTGAATGTGAGGCAGATGGGCAGATGACAAAAATGACTTTTTCAGATTCATAAGCTCCTCTGTTGTGAACAGAGATGTGGACTCAAGTCATATGATTTGGACTCGAGTCAGACTCGAGTCAATAATTTGACAACTTTAGACTCGACTTGACTCGGACTTAAACCTCAATAACTCGTGACTTGACTCAGACTTTAGCCCTCTGACTGGGAAAGACTTGTTATTTTCCCCTAAATCCACGCCGCGGTCTCTCTGTCGCCCGGCAGAGAGACAGAATATTATTTAAACTATTTATATAATTTAAACCATCCATATTTCCATCATCAGAACATAGTAGATTCATAAAATGTATTCTTAACATTTCTTAGACCAACTCGGACTAATCACTGATTACGGTCTATGTCTGGTCCCAACATGGCAGCATCTGTATCGCAAAGAAATGGTAACTGAATTGACTTCATTTGGTTGGATCCAGAAGAAAGTCATATTCTATGATGTCACACTCACTCGCTCCAGTTCTCATGTATAGTCAATGTGAAAGACTGTTGGCAGAAATATGCATTGATGTCTAAAAGACTGACTTCAAGGTTCTCGTTTTAAGATTACAAACCTGCAGAAAGTCAGTTGTTATTCGTTGATTCTGTTGAGAGTTTAGAGCTGTCTGATGCCGTCTTTTTTCATGAAAAAAAATCTTTTTAATTGGAGGCTATCATCTCTCAGGATTTTTAACACAATGGAACTTGGCAGAAGCACTTTCCTAAAAAGCAAACATCAAACAAACAACATTCAGGAACTATTGTTGGTAAATTTACACAAGAGATTTGTTCGTTTTTTTTCCACTCGCTCTACTGGCTTCAGCAGGAGAAAGGTGACGCCACCGTCAAATGTTGGACTCTGTGCCATCTGCTTCTATAATCAGTCTAAGCAAATATATAGCTCAGTCTTCAGAGCCGCCAGAAGACACTTGTCTTCTTTTGTGTCTTCCAAATGTGTTTGATTATAGGCTTTCGTCTTGTTATTCAATGCAAGATTTTCAGAAACGAAAGAATAATACACAGATGCGAAGAGCTCTTGTCAATTGTAGAATCACAAAGATGTGGGCTTGTGGGAAGTGGATCAGTGGCAGAAAAAAAATTTATATAGTACTGCTGCCAAGTGCTCGCACAGACAGAATTGTTGGTTTCTTTGTGCAAAATCGCTTTCTTTTAACTGTGGATTGGCATTGTATAAATAAAACGGAACTAAAGCGAAGGCAGCAGAGTGGTGTTGTCGTTCGCTCCTTCGCCTCACAACAAGAAGGTTCTGGATTGGATTCCCAGCTGGGGCCTCTCTGTGTGGGCGCTTTTTTTTTTGGAATCCAAGGCTTCCTTTCACAGCCCAAAAACATGCATGTTAAACGAAGCAATTCTTCTAAACGGCCCATGAAACCGCCAGTGCACGGTCGCTTAGCCTGCAAGTTTCTGTCACTCTGTCACAGACTGGCAACATGCCTGATTATTTTACTGATTTGAACAAATTAAGCTTTAATGTACGTCAAATGTTTACAGTCACCACAAAAATGTCAAATGTTGTTGTGCTGTCCATCAATGCATATTTTCTGAAACTGCAGGTCTTTCTTTGACGTCACCAGACATCACCACGTGAGCCCAGACATCTATGAGAATTGAAGTGAAATTGCTTTGTACTCATGTGTGACATTGGATTTCAGATTTGATATGTAAATGCTTCAGTTTTGTGATTACAAACCTTTTATATATTTAGTACAGGGATATAAGAGCATATATATTAGAAAGGGGTCTTAAATAAATGGGTTTTGGCTTTTAGGTAGGAGTTTTAATATGCGTCAAAATAAAAGCCAAATTTGAGAGTGTAAAATTATCAGGAAAAGGGTTAGCAGCCACTGCTTTGTGTTTTTTTTCCCACTCATTAAAGTCCCACTCCACGGAAAATTGTGTTTTTACATGTATCATTTTTCAGTTTTTTACAATGGAGGACATTTCAATATAAAAAAATCAAGCTTAAAATTGGATTTCTGACGATTTATTTTTTCAAATTGTTGTGAATCAGAAGCAGACTAAAAAAAATGTTGTTTACAAAAAAGCAATATTTGGGATGCAGAAAAAACGCTGAGTGGACCACAAGCTCCCTGATCCGCTCCATTCTGATTCATTCACTTGTAGACAAATAGATCCATGTACAGCTTATCTGAGCTCCAAACTGTACGGCTGGATTGCTCCAATATTGCTCACCATTTTTGTTGCACCAGTAATGTAAGATGGGGGGGTGTGAGGGGCTGTGAGCCAGTAAGAGAGCATGTCAATAGATGGGTGAAGGGGAGTTGGGGCGGGGTTGCCCCACTTCGACAGTCCCACCCACAATGGCTTAATCATAGTTAAAAATCCACTGGGAATGTTTTGAAAATAGAACAAAAGATAATTGGAGGGGGACTTTAAATATTCTTTTAAATGGACTCTGTACTTAACGTCCCACACTGATCACTGCTGACTAAAACAACTACACACAAAAAACATGGAAGAAAATCCCAAAACAATTCGATGAACATTGTGAAATAATCTAAAATGACTTGTTGACACAGAAAATGAATGTTGAGACATTGAATTTGAGGCAGGAATGAGTTAATTTGATGACTTCTGGAGAAAAAGGTGCTTTAAGTCAAGGACTTATTTGAGATTATTAATATATTTAATATTTTTTAAAGAGGCGTGTGGTTGGACAGCTAAATCCATTTGACAGCAACCCAAATGTACATTAATAGAAAAAAAAAAACAAGATTGTATTGACCTTTAAACTTTTCCAGGAAATTTGACTGTGCTTAAAAAATTGGAAACTGAAATAAGGGATGATGATGAAGGTGTAAGAGAACATAAATATAAAGGGAGGACTCTGAAGAATATATCTGTACAGATATTTTAGGGTTTTGCTCCACTGAATCAATGTGGGATTAACTTTAAGGCTTTTTAGTACCTTAAACCCCTTTTGAAAATTAATAAATGTGAATATTAATATCAATGACAAAATGGAACTCAGAAAATGTGTTGCTTCTGGCTTTTGTGTTCATTTTTAAGTTAAGTTAAAAGTTAATTCCAAAATGTAATTGTATGAAACACAATGCAATTGTAAGTGATAAGGACTTATTTTAATGTTGTTTTTTTTCATGGCATTAAATGTTATAAGCAGTCAAAAGTGTTTTCTGGTTTCTGTGCGCAGGCCGCGTGACAGTTCAGAAGAAAATGAGCGTCACATGACATCAGTGGTCAGTAGGTCTTAGCAAAGAAAAGGAAACCTCCTTCCTGATTGCAATCCTTTACCTTGATGCACAAGCACTTATGCAAAGCAGGCCGGAGCGACCACACACTGCACATGAGTGATGAGTCTCCAGTTAGGATCAGCGGGCGGCTTGAAATTGGACAGGACTGCACTTTGTCACGCTAGCACCAGAGGGGGCATTTGAAACCGGATGACACCTCATGAATATCAAATGGCACCCCGCTTTTCAACGTGATGCGCTTACCACCTCCCAGCATTAATTATCAGCTGATAGTGTAGCAGCAGCAGGACCGCCCAACAATCCAGGGGTTTCAAGGTGCTCTGAAGAACGTTTTCCTCATAGTTTTAGAAAGAGATGGGGTCACTTTTCAAAAAGTTAACAAGCACAGTAACATGGTCGCAGCGGGAAAAGGATCCCAAAGATGTCGTCACCATTAGCTGGATTAATCTAATATTCTTCTTTAAAATCAAAGCCTCCTCCATCACAAAAGCAGGAAACTGGATCCTGATAGAGGAGTGCTTTGGCAGCCGTGCCAGCTGATTAACACTCCAAAAGAAAAACTTCTAGCGTGCAGGCTAAAAAGCTACTTCAGTACTCATTTCCATTCTGCAATTCACGCCAGTGTATAGCCAACTTCATTAAAATAAAAGGTGTTGGAACAGCCAGAGAGAGTCACGCCCTGACCACTTCATCAGTGCATTAAAGGACAGAGAAGGGCAGCGAGGAAAAGTAAGCCAGTATGTGTCCCGGCCCGCTTCAAAGGCTGCCTCTTGGACAAGATCAGTGGTGTGACCCTGTTCCAAGCCCATCAACAGGCTGTAAGCTGGCAGGTTTCTGGAGAGCACAGAGACCTTTAATCTTAGACAGATGAGAGGGAGACAGCAAAAAAAAAAAAAAAGACAGTGGAAGAAAAAGGTAAGTGTAGTCAGTGACAACATTCTTTCAACACTTTAAAGAATTGCACTAATATGAGCATGAAAATAGGATTACTTTATCGTTTTACCAGATAATTGGTTTAAAATATGAAACAATTTGCTTTAATTGTCTTGTTGGGCACCTTTTCCCATCTGATCAACTATTAAATAAAAAAATGTCTGAAGTTGAATTAAAATTGAGGGCAGACCATGGAATCAACCTGGCGCAGAATGCATTATGTGTTTTCGCAGGGCTTTGAACTGCTGTGGCGACACTACTTTGAGGTGTCACTTATGTGGGGGTCACTGTGGCTAAAGTCTGCACCGCTGGAATTCAAGGGCGGGCGACAGGATTAAACAAACACAGACTATGAGGAATGCTGAGGCGGCTGTTGGCGTTTATGTCAACGAAAGGCAGAGACATTTGAAGACAGGAAGGCGGGGAAATGGATTGGAGGAGGTGGATATCAAAAACAAATACAATGTTTTTAAATTGGAAATCAAGTTGGAGGAAGCCAAAAAAAATGGATCCATACTTCAGTCTCAACATCAAAGTAACTTCAGAACAAAATAAAGCAGAGCAATAAAGTTTTATCTCCACCAACTGAAATACGTTTAGACTGAAGAAAAAAACAAATTATAAAAGAAGACTAAAGATAAAAACATTCATTCAAACAAAAACAGCATCATAAAATGAAACAGAAAGAGATGGAGAAAGAGGAGAAAAATCAAATTCAGATATAAGCATATTTAATGACCCTCTCTGATGAAAACTGTTTTTGTTGTTTTTAACATGTTCTTGTGGCATTTTTCTGATGATTAAGGACATATATAAAGACAATAAAGCTCAAAATTGCATTTCTGAGTGTTTCTTTATTCAAATACTTATACTCCACTGACGTGGAGCAACAAGTGAGTGTGTTTGTGTTGGCTGAGGTGAGTGTGAGCAAATGCTGGTGCCGTTGTGCACCTGAATGCAGCAATAGCAATCACTTAATGAAAGTGTACAAGTGTGGAAATTCCATGCAGCCACTGAATGCATCTGCAAATGCCCTACAGAAACTATGTCCTAGAAAATGACAGTTTTTTTTTGTTTTTTTTTACTAAAAACAGAATAATCATCATTAAAAGACAACAATTTAAGAATAGATCAAAAGATGATTGGAGTGGATCTTTAAAATCGTATCGAGGTAGAGTCTGTTTGGACTTAAAGTTTATTCACTCTTTTGTGGTCCAGACTTTGAACTTCTAGTTTCCTGCTCAGACTGATGACGCGGACTATTTTCCCCAAAGATGCGGTTAACAATGTTTCTGAAACTTTGGAAGCTCCAAATGGCTTATCTGTGCAATTATCAACAACTGAGCAAAATCCTGCTTTTACCACCAGAAAATATAAGTAAAAAGCTTGATAAATGTGTGAAAATAGTAGAATGAGGATTGTTTATAAAAGTGCTTTAAGTGGCGAAGAAAGCCTAAGAAGTGCTTGATAAAAGCAGTCCATTTATCACCAGAAGAAGCAATTATATAACTTGGGGTAAAATGCTTTTATGGTTTAATGGCAGACGGCTTTGACTCTTAACAGCAGAGCAGAGGATCAAAGAAAACATCTTTATTTGCGATACTCAGAAATCTGAAAGAAATACTCATATTGTGAAAACAACCAGCAGATTAATCAATGTTAAGAAGTTTGTATTTGCAGGCAAAAACTGAACTCTTCCAAAATTTGGTTTGGGAAGCTGATCTGGTGAGAAAATCTGAATCATTTCCTTCACAAACTGTTAAAAAAAAAAAAAGAGTTTGAAAAACCCGTTCCAGACTAAGGATGCCACAATACAGTTTCTTCAGGTCATGGTTTTGTTTCGGTTCAATGTATTTTTTTTTTTTTAAATTTTATTTTTTTTGCTACTAAGTGAAGAAAAAACATTGAGCGGGCTCATACTAAGCCTTATATTATAAAACAGCAAATCCTTCTTAAATTTTGCACGATATAGACTTGACACTTAAAGCTTAGACCTTATGGTATGCAATGGGGATGGTACGGTGTGTTTTCCCCACCTTCCAGTTCAATGGTGTAACACACAATTAGGTTTTACACCGAGAATTGTGGACTATCGTTAAAAACAAGCCATCTTTTAATTAGGATTATGCTGTTTTTAGCCCCCAAACAAACAAACAAACAAAACCGTCAGTTTTCTAGGACATAGTTTCTGCGGAGCAGCAGCAGTTCAATAGAAATTTGCCTCTGAGTTGTGGGCGGGACCATTGGCATAGAGCAACCCCGCCCCTCCTCCTCTCAGTTCTCTGTTTACACTCCCTTCCACTAGCATACAACCCCCCCAAACCCCCCACCTAAAATTACCGGTGCAATAAAAATGGCACGCAATATTGGAGCTATCCAGCCAGTACAGTTTTGAGCAAGATGCCAGCTCAGACGAGGTAAACAAAGACATGTCATATTTTACGCTAGAAAAGGTGCTCTTAAAGCCTTGGTCTGTCTGTTTTCTTTCAAGCTGCAAACACGGTTGCTTTTGATACGTGATAACATGCTAACACAGCTAACGTGTTGTTTTCGTCCAAATTCCATGTCATTTCTTTCTCCAATGAACTGGATTACCAAAACACTATAATCTGCTCCTGGTCCAGCTATTCTATCAAATTTTAGAACCATCTTTGGCCCAGGAGTCAAAAACTTTGCCCACCCCTGTGGTAAATAGATCTAGTCATCTAAAAATTGGTCCATCTGAGTGAAGTGGAGTGGAGAACCAAGCTTGTGGCCCGCCCAGTGTATTTTGTACGTCACAAATACGCTCTTTTTTTGTCTGCTCCTGATTCACAATGATTTGAAATACTAAATTTTGAGCCTAATTTTCTTTAAAAATGCCGTCCATCATCAGAAAAACACCACTTTCATTGGAGTGGGTTTTTAAGGATGACCCCGAATCAGGACACGTCTGTGTTCTGCAGAGCGGCGTTTAAAGTGCATCCATAAAAACAAAAGCTGGAATAAAGCAAGACCGTGAAACGGCGCTGAGGAAAGGAAGAGGAGGGAAGGCAAGTCGATGCAAAGCAGCGCTTTGTGTTTGTGTGTCTGTTATGACAGAACTAAAATAGAGATAAATGGCGAAGCAACAAGCCTCTTCTGCCTCAGCGATTGAGAGTCACAGGAGAGTTGGTGCTCCGTGTGCACGGATGTATATATTTGGGGGGAAAAGCTGCAGAAGCTCTGTTTCTGTGTATAATGAGCAATAACCTACACGGAGTCACGCAGCGTCTATATTAAGCCGGGAAGGCAAAAAGCTATCACTCACTGGCTCGTTTACAAGCACCTGTGCATTTGCACCGACAGGTGACGAGGAGACGGAGAGAAACCGCTGCTGACATCTTTTCATACATTAAGACATAATTAGCATTTGAAAGAATAAACATAATGTCATAAATAGTGATGCAATGTCACTACAATATTGTTGCAGCCCTGTTTTAGGATTCTGTTGTGCTTGCTTCCATTTGCCTCTGATGTTTATATTTCTGCTTTGCTTTGTGGCGGCTCGTGCGCTGCCAAAACGCCTCACTGAATATATATTTACAAACGCTTTGTGGAAAGTGTGCACCATGCTAACGGGCGCCATCCTGGCAGGTTTCTGATGGCAGGTTTCCCAGGCGACCAGGGGGGAATCTAGAACGCAACATTTTGGGAAAGTCCTTATGTGGATTAAGAGTTATCCATTGGGGTTTTTTTTTTTAGCTCAAAGGTCGAAGGAGGAGCACGTGTCCTTCTCGCTCTCACGTTTATTATGGAGCAGCCTCTGTGCTGTGGTGATTTACCAACAATGTGCGCCTTTACAGATAGGCAAAGTCAGCTTATTCCAACAATGGCTGAAGCAGCGAGATTCATAAATTAAAGTCCCAATAACAAGCAGATCAGATAAGGGTGCAGAGTGGCTCCTTTTGGCAGCACAGCTAGTCATGATAAGGCTGAAGGTGACTGTGGAGCTCCTCCGCCCCTGCAGCATGACAGCAGTGCAGCAGCAGAGGTCACCATCCCAGCTGCAGAAACCTCAACCAGAGCTCAAAAAGTTGTTCTTGTGTCATGAATTTGTCTGAAATCACTGCAGCGTGCTCTGTGGAGCCAGCTGGGGTTCCCAGACACGGTGAGGCTACAGCCAGAGCGCGACTGAGAGGTCATCACAGGCAGAGTACCAGAAAAGAACTTGTTTTGTGGAAGGCCAGAGATAATCTATGATCGATTTAACAGTTTGGGTTGTCCTGACCCTGGTCACAAAACCTCACAGGTCAAAGGTATAGAAGAAAAAGAACCAGAAAGAAAACCACATTTTAGCTTGTGGTCATATTTACAGTGAGTATAGGTGCTTGTAAGCAGTTACATGATGGGAAAACTCCTGGATAAACTCCTTCACTCTTCTGTACAGGTTTGACAATTTTTTAGCCACCGACAGCCCGCATAGGTAATTCCCCCTCCAGCCAGACTAACAGGCCTAAAGGTCACCCATTCTTATTACTAAAGATTTTTTTACACCAGAAATAAAAAAAAAAAATCTGATGACTAATAACCTGTACAACAATATTTTAACAAAAGCATTAAAACTGTTCAGTGTTGGTGAAGTTTGGATTGGAGAGAAGAAAAACAAACATTAAGAATTACTTTTTGTATTAGTGTGCCTTTTGGAGTCACTAAATTAAAAACCAATAAATGTGAACTGAAAAGATACATTTACCTAAATGTTCCCTGCATCATGTAATTGATTTGACATCTTTGTGTTCTTTACAACAGTTTGGGTTTGAGGCAGCACCCCTCAAAGCAAACTTCTTTGAATTTGAAAACTGTGGGGAATCAATAGGTTTGTACATTTAAACTTGGTTCAGTTCCAATGAAAATTGTGTTGTTAACATGTTCATTTTCTTGATGATGATGGACATAAATAAACCAAATTAAGCTCAAAACTCAATTTCTGAGTATTTCTTTATCCAAATCATTGGGAATCAAGAGCAGACAGAAAACTTCAGTTTAAAACAGAGCGTATTTGTGAAGTAAAAAGTACGCTGTGGGTTCAATTGCCCCCTTCTCTGCTCTACATCGAATGGCGAGGGGAGGAGGGGGCGGTATGAACTACTGCTGCTCTGCTGAAAACTATGTCCAAGAAAGCAAGACAAAAACTGCATTATCATAGTTAAGAGTAAAGGTAAGTACGTACATTCAATTATAGTTTTTCAAGAATTCACACCAAAAGCAAACTTAACTTGTAGTTTTTTTTTTGTTTTTTTTTTAGCAATTTCTGTTTTCTCCATTTATATAAATAAATCATAGCTTTAAAGTTCTATGGCAGCATATTATGTAAAACTGTATAAATCTAAGTACAAAAATCCTCATTTTAAAGTAAAAGAAAAAAAAACAGGAAAAGAAATCAAATCTTCATGGTAAAAGAACAAAAACTATTAGCACTGCTTGTACTAGAATCATCCTTAGCACCTGATATGACTTTGCTCGCCTTTAGGTTAAAGAAGTAAATTAGTCGAGCCTCCAATGGGTTGGAAAGCAGCCCCTCACTAATTAGAGATTCAATCCCATTTCAGAAAGCTCTTTTGCATGGAGAGCACTTATTCTTACTTGAGAATGTTCGTCATGAACTATTAACTTTATCGACGGATGAAATGATAAACGGCATCCATCAAGACTTTGCTGATTCTAACAAAACAGCATTTGGGAGAAAGTGGGAATAAATAAAACAATAATAAAAGAGTTTTATAACTTAGCTTTCCATCAAGTCTGCTGGTCGGGGTTATCAGGGTGACAAGACATTCGTAACGGCGGTGGAAGAGGACAACTTGTGTCACAACTGTGACGAATGCGCTCGTTCAATTTACTGCTGCAAAACTTGCATCAGATTGGAAATCTAGTGATGTATCTGTCTAAAAGGATTCAAATGCCTGGGTGTGACGTTTACTAAACACGCAGAAGGCATGCAGCATGGAAGTGAATAGGTTTGTTTATAAAATACATTACTAAAACAGGACAAATGAAAATCACAATCAAGTCAGATCTGTTTCAAGAAGAATTAAAGCAACAACATTTGGTAAAATGAACTCAAATTCTGACAATAAAACGGCAAAATCGGTGTGTTATTATAGATTCTAGTAACACTGGAGAAACAACTGTGTTGTTGTGAATGACAGCCGTGATCCTGGCTTGCTCCACTGACCCACTTATTAAAAAAAAAAAACGCCTGGAACAATCTCCCAGGGACAGCCCCAGTTGGCGCCGCGGCAACAGTCAAAGCCGCAGGTCACGTGGCTTGTTCGGGTCCCAGAAAACATGGCTCCTTCCTGCATTAGCTGAACCTTTTCTATCCCATCCCTGGAGCCTGTCCCAGCTATCGCTGGGCACGAGTCGGGGTGCGCCCCAAACGGCTCGCCAGTCCATCACAGAGCGAACACAAAAACTAAATTAACCCAACACGCGTGTGCTTGAACTGTAGGAGGAACACAGAGCTCACAAAGAACACGGAGGACATGCAAACAGCACAAAGGGAAACCCCCCAAGGAGCGGGATACCTCTGCTGTGCTCAACACAATCTTTTTTATTTTCGCTCTCCTCCATGAACACACCAGATACAGACAGAAACACAGAGCAGACATGGAGCGCCAAAAAAATCCAACACATCAGGATAAGAACATTTATTTAATTGGTGAATTTATTAGAATGCATTCAATATAATCCTAAAACTATTTTCTTTATCATTTCTGTGCAACTGGAGTTTGAACAGAAATAATGGGTTTAGAGTTTTGCCTTACAATATTTAACATACAGTATAATATACATTTTGAAACCATGATTGGTTTCAAACTGCACTCCTTTACCCATTTAACAAGTGAGTTTGGAACAAAACAAATACTAAAATATAATCTTGTCGCCAATAAGGTGGTGTTGACGCGACAAGGGCGAGCTTACTGTTAGAAATTAGAAAGTTCGCCAGAGTGCAGTTTGTGTAGACATCCTGCAGGCCTCCTACAGTACCTATCACATGCACACCCCGTGCTAGTGGCATTTGCGCCCGGTCAGTAAGAGTCTTCTTACACCATACTGTCTAAAGTGTGGTGTAAGGGCATCTTATGACAGCATCATAAGTGCCTATGAATACTTCCCGATACACATAACACACTCGCGATAATGGTACGTTCCATTTTCATGATGTCCCTTAAGGTGGCAGCATGAGCCTTAACGGAAAGACACACCTGTGCTCCTTTGAAGATGTGGCCACTCCTCTTTATGACCCTCCACGGACCCGAACAACCCGAAAACCAGGAATGTGACGAAGGCTTAACACCTCGGTACTTCATCTATAAAGCCTGTAAGTTGTTGCTTTCAACAAAAGCTTGTGTAAACTGCTTTGTAACATAAAATCTTAAACATGCAACAGTATGCAGACACGAGCTATTTTGAAAACGCAGCTTTTAAAATTGATGCTCATCCACGTCTCGTCTCTAACGACTTGACTCCCATCAATGTCCTAAACACTAATTCTCTTTTCACTTTTTAAAGAAGATGCAAAGATTCCTACTGATTCAATGGTGACACATTGCGCTTCAAACACACCCTGCTTTAATGAGGAGTGACCCTTATGTCAACTCCACCAAGCTCTTTAACTGTTGTAGCTGAATATCACAAAGGTACATCCAAATAACAGTTCCCACGTTTTTATGAGATTTCTCCCAAAAACGGACCTAAAAAGAGGCAAGTTTAAATGCGGTAGGATGTGGTTTTTGACTGTTTTCTGTCTGGATCTTTACACAACGTCCTCCGGCTGGCTGGAATCCACCTGCAGGTCTGTAAATGTTAAGAAAGGGCATGGAGGAGCAGTCTGCCACTCATCATCTAAGGGCCAGCGAGCATGGTTGAAGTCTGCTAGGTTACCAGATCCATGTTTAATGTGAATGTGTGAGACATATTTTTATCTATGTGTGTGTGTCCTTTCCACCATTGTGGTTCATCTTTGAGCATCACTGCAGGAGCTGAGGATGTGTCACATCAACCACATCCCAGTGAACAAGTCTGGGGAATTGGGCTCTAACTGTGTGTGCATGTGTGTGTGTGCGTCCATACATCTGTAGGCAGGTAGTAATGTTTGTTCACAAGGTGGAATATAGAAAGGTCCTTTCTTTAGAAGTTCACATTTACACAGTATCTTCCTTTTCCATATGGAAGCTCCTTTCTCCACACTCTGATTATTCATGACTTCAGATTGTGCGTGTGCGGTCGGGCTGCAGTTGTAGCATACGCGGTATGGAGCACAACGTGTGGTGAAGTGTGCGCAGAGAGTTAACCATGACAGACAGCAGCTGTCATCAGCTCCCACACAGGGAAGGCACCTCCATCTTAGAGCTGAAGCCAACAAACACCCTCGTTAATTTCCTCAAATTTACACAACGCACGCAGGCCTGGCGCCAAGAGGTCCGATGTATGCAGATGAAGGTGCCGGATTGTGATTCTTGTGCATTTGCAAACAAAATAGTTTACAGTGTTCTTTATTAAACCGTGGGATGCAACAAATCGTACGAATCAAGCTGTTTGGAGGCAGCTTTTGAGCTCTAGTGGAGCATGCTGTCCTGCCAGGGGGACAAATACTACTGGAGGAAGATATTAAGATGTTTCATGCTCTGCAACAAAACAGAGATGTCCTAATGATTGCTTGGTATGTTTCCTGTTCCTTTAAGGACTTAGTCACAACTGTGCTTATCGGTGGATACGTGCTGTCTGCAGGCGAAAATTGGGCAAACCTGGACGGGGTAGACAGATGACCCACAGGGCATATCGAGACGCAGTTTTTTTTTCCATGTTTTAACCTCCCTACATCCTGCTGACTGCATCAGACAGCCTGTTAGTGCTGTTTACCTGATAAGTGCGTGCTCCTAGTGCGTTCATTGCATATAGCCTGACTTAGTATTTAGAACATTAGATAATCAGTGTGTGGTTTGTGTGTGTATCCTCAGGGCACTTAAATATCACTTGGACCCCCCATGCATGCAGCGTTTGTGTGCGGTCAGTAAGGAGCCAGTACCAGCACCTTACTAATGATGGTGTTGTAGGAACATTATACAACAGCATCATTCATATGCCATAGGCGACAGCAACTTACATTAGTGTCACAAATACTTCCTGAGACCTGAGACTTTTCATGGCGTCCCTTGAGGTAGCCATACAAGCCTCAAAGGAACTGCAAGACACACCTTGCTCCCCCTTCAATCCTCCATAAGACAGACGGCCCAGACAACCCAAAACCTTTCAGTACCCATACGGGTTAACCCTCTGGTACGGATTCATGTGGCACTGCATTCACACCAAACCATGTCAGGGGTGTCCAGCAAGCCGCAGTCACTCAAACGCAGCTCCTGCAGTAGATGGTGAAGCTCGCTGTACTGGGAGAATCTGTGAATGATCTCATGAACCCAGACACGTTTGTGATGCTTTCGTAGAGCTCTTTGAAATAAGTAAACCTGATCTCTCTACATCATCCGTGTCTTTCATTGTAAATTATACAGTTAATTCGCAGTGATGAGGCAAAAAACTTTACGAGGAGGGAGCGTCACGCTTATGAACACGTTTGTAGAAGCACTGAGCAGTGAATTTGACCCTGAAAGAGAGCAGTCTGATGCAAATTTCAAGAGCGAAACACATTTGAAGAGTTGACCTCTAGCTCATCAATGTTTTGTGTACAACTGATCAGATCAGTCCGACAGCAGCAAAACAGGCTATGCTCTCATGCATTTGCACACAGCATCATGGATGCAAAGAGGGACATTTTTCCAAATATTTGCGTGCTTTTAGCATCAAAAGTGCTGACTTTTCAGTTTAAATCATGACTAAGCAGCCTCAATACTCCACGTACTCAGAGCAAAAATCTATTATCAATTATTTATTCATCTGCATCTGATCTAATCTAATCCCGGTTAATCCTGGCTAAAGCCACGTCAGCAGCGTTCCAAGTGCTGAAGTGTGGAATCTGTGCATTGGTGCTCTTTGCAGGTGCGCTCCTGCGAAACCTTTCCACATGTTTTGCCTTTCAACAGCCGTCTGTGCCCACACACGCACATGGATAAACGCGTGCCTGGTTGGTGCGTCACACCTCCAAAGCAGAGCTATGAATAATAAATGACTGCCATGCAGAGGAGACGGAGCGGCATGAGCATGGCAAGGAAAATAGAGTGGCCTTGTTAACACACCTCCACCTAGCTTCCCTGCCAGTCTGAAAACCATCCTGGTCATAGGATGGATAACAGCTGGCAGTGCCATGGCGGCTGACTTAATAGAAAATGAGAGAGCAGTGCTTTCATGTGTGTCCATGATTGATAGACAGGCAAAGTAATTTGAAGGAAAGACAAATGTTTTTTTACCTTTCTAAATATTTTCTTTTGTTTGGACTTAATGATTTTGCATCCATAAGTTGCTTTTTCTATATTCAGTTAAAAGAAGAAGTTCAAAGAACAACTTGCTGGATGTGGAATAATTACAAATGAGAAAGTGGATGAATTTCCGAAACATGACCGAGCGACTTGAAATATGTCAAGAATGAGTCAGATAAGGTGGAGAACATTCAGTAGTTTTCCAAAATAAAACTTCCTTTAAAAAAATGGAGGTGGCATCCTTTTCTCTCCTGTTCCAATTGTCCCACAAAGGTTTGAAGACTACTGGTGTAACGTATACATTTTCAATGCTCGTTTGCTGAAATGGAATACATCCTTGTTTCTTGTATTAACTTAATTTTTTAAGGTTTTACAAAAACTGTGCACTTTTGTTTTGTAAGTACAAGTTAGAAGTAGATATTTGGAGTGCAGCACTCCAGAGCAGTACAACTATTTTGATTGTGTTATAGGTACATGTAAAACTATTCCAATCATCTCATAAACATCAATATTATTCCGCCTCAAAACATCTCTCAGCTCTGATGTCAACAAGATGTTGGTGAATCACTCAAGGCTTTCGGGGAAAACACTCCATCGAATAAAATACTGAAATAAATTAATGACTCACGATGAAAACTCTCCTCTCAGGGTCATTTCTTTATGATTTCTGTTTTAGAAAAGTTTACCATTAAACTATAATAGGATCTTTTAGATCAAGTGTGTGTTTTTAGGCCAGAATCTGACCTAATGTCCTTTTTTGTAGTTATTAGAACAACTTTTTTTTTTTTTTAAAGGGCTTATGAGACTGACAAGCCACATGGAACCTTTTTAAATTCTGAAATACGATAAATTAGTGTAGAATTGACCTTTTTTTTTTTTTTTTTTTTAAGGGCTATTAGAAGATCTTAAGGCCGGACTGTACAATCAACAAGTATATCCTTTATTCCTATTAAAACATTTTAGTAGTTTTGTTATGGTTGAGGGCATAATTTTGTTTTTTCGCTTGGATTGTCTTTTCTCTCTCCGTTTGTTTTTTCCGTCTTCTTTGTTTGCAGATTTTTCCTAAATGTCTAGAACACCTGACTGGGCAGGGATCTGCATGGCGGCATTCATACTCATTGGTTTGGGTATTTTTGTGAATAGTTGCTTTTTTTAACTTTTATTCCGAAGGTTATTGTGAGTTTTTGCATCATTAAAGTGTTTAATTTGTTCTTCTTCCCTCTTATGTTCTGTCCTCCTTTTACAATCCCCTAGACTGGGAAGTAATGGGCTTTTATCTTGAAAAATGATTCCAGACTTAAAGGTTGAGGCTTGCTGGTAAGTGTGAACTTAATTTTTGTGCCCCATATATAAAAAAATATTTACATATGTATGTATATATGCTTTTTTTAAACAAACTGTCATGATTTTTTTCATCTCCACTCATCTGTTTCTGTAAACGTTTCAGCTTCATAAAGAAAAGAAAAAAAGCAAAGTAGCAAAAAGACCATGCTCATCAGTGTCAAGGCTGTAAACAATCATGCCCCTGAAAGTTAATCAATTATACTTCAAAACATATTTTTTTTGGAACATTTAGAACTATTTTAAGACATTTTTATTCTAATTGTTTGTGATGTCAACAAGAGCCACATTTCCATTGGCTCCCAAACATGATGATGCCTTTCTCATCACTATCCGTTCTAGATAAAACACAGCCGTCCCCACATGGGGGACAAGCTGTCAGAACCATCTCAAACGCTAAAAAACAGATTCTTGCAAGGGTTCCTCAGATCCAAAGCAGACTTCAAGATGCTGAAACAAGTCTGCAGAGCAACAGCAGGGTAAAAAAGGAAAGTGAAACCCGGTAACGCATGTCATTTGGCAAGATGACAGCTCCTTAGTAAAGGGAATTGGCACTGCTTTTTTAGTGGGCTCCCCACCGAATATCACTGCCTCTGCTTCATCCCTACAGTTGTCGTTTTCATTCACTTTGAGCCAGGCAATTGTCAAAGCTGAACACCTTTCAGCCTCTGTAGAGAAGGTCGCAGCACCCTGTCAGTAAACAGCAGCGTTCTTTGAATAGCTAATGCGACCCTCGTCAGTATGAATGGCGACGTGGCTGAAAGCAGGCGGCAGCTTTTTTAAGCAACTTAAACAAGTACAGATGCAGACAAGAATCTCACATTCGAATTCTAATGGGTGTTTGAGCTGCAACACAAAGAAAAGATGCACAGATGAAAGACGCAAGAGTCAAGATTGACTTAATGCTTCACAAACACTAAAAAAAAATAAGCTATTGATATTACTCCTCCAGAATTAATGTAACGACTTACACCTAATTAAATTGAATAAATTTGTTTCAAATTTTGAGCAAAAAATACCCAAACTCAACAACAACTTAAATGAAGAATTTGTGATTTTTCCATTCATCCATCCATCTATTTGATCAAACCGATAAAGAAATAAATAAATAAAAACTCAATTTCAGTCAACCATAGGTAAATAATATCCAACTTTTTTGTGCAAACAATTCCTTTAAATTGGAAAAAGAGTATTTCAAAAAAAGTTTTTTTATTCTCAATTATTAAAAAAAAATATGGTTTATTTTTTTTTTTCTTAATTTTTTTTCTTCAGTTTTTATATAGATACAAATGCTTTATACAATTATTACAACCCCCCCCAAAAAAAAAAAAAAAAAAAAAAAAAAACAAAAGGAAAAAATATTGAAACTATTAAAAAAAGAAACATCAGTTTTTATATGTAAACATATGTTTGTGTTAGTGAATCTTTAGGCTATTTACACATTTATTTGTTGGTGACTATGTTTAGCTGTCAGTTTTTTTATAGATTTTTTTTTTTTTTTTTTAATCTTTTTCAAAGATACTAACATTGGGACAAAAATTGGTGGGCAAGTGGGGGGGTGCCCTCCCTTGCCACCCTGTAGTTGCGCCCCTGTATGTATGACACATATATGTACATTTTAAACAATTTGACCTACTCGTAATTGCACCTTTCTAAATTTCTTTTTGTAGGGCATTTTAGCTCTTTTTTGATGTAATAGTTATAGAATTGTATTTTTTAAAGCCAGAATTAGCAGAGCATCCTGCATCCTTAAGCAGTCTAACAGCCAATGACATTAGATTTCTCACAGGCAGAAAATGGCAGAGTGAGTGTCACCCGGGGAGGAAGCCAAACTGCTGAAGCATTGCATTTCAAGGCCTTGTGATTTCATATTAAAGCACGGCACAGTAGGATAAAGCTTAAATGAGGTTGGAGGCGGGCTGTGCATCAGTCCTTAAGAGCTCCACATGAAAAGCTGAATAAACAGGTAAAATCAGTCTTTCTTTATTAAAAAAAAAACTAAAGAATTGATTGTGATGCATTGTGAGATGAGAAACGTTAGTTTGCTGAAAGGCCCCTTCATTTTTCACACTTTGTTGTTTGTTTACAGATTTTCATTTTTATTAAATAAAGAATGAGGCTATTTCACATAAACAGGCTGGGACAAATAGATTTGAGGCTGCATTTGTTGTGTTTTGTCATTACTAGAGGGGTGAACTGCATTTGTTGTGAGGGTGAGGAAAGGGCTCGCTGCTTTAAGGGTGGACTTCAGGTAAGCAAACACTACAAAGCTACAACATTTGACAAAGTCATAAAAGAAAAACAAAACAACCAAAGAGAGAACTATAACCCTGTTGATTCTATCGCAACATAATCAGTACCCTGCAGGCTGTAATTGTTCCCAGTGGCCTTTAATTATGATTATGCAGTTTTTATTGTATTTTGTGTTGTTTTTAAGACTTTCTGTAGAGCAGCAGGAGCTCATTGGAAATTTGCCTCTGGGTTGAGGCCGTTAGTTTCCCATCAGCCCATTGTTTACACTCTCTCCCGCTAGCTTATAGCACCTGACAAGGCCAAGCTAACATTTGCAAATGAGCATGTTTTTTTTTTGCTAAACATAAGCAAAAGAACCAGAGAGCAATGCTGGAGAGATCCAGCTGTACATTTTAGAGCCAGATGCCAGCTCAGATGAGGAAAATGAAGACGGTAATGAATCTATTTGTCTGGAAGTGCAATGAAGAAAGGGAGACTCACAGTTGCTAAGTCACAAACCTGAGCTTTTTCCAACCGCGTGTTTTCATCTTCTCCTGATCCAACATGATTTAAATAAAGAACTAGTCAGAAACGCATGTTAAAAACACAATTTTCATTGGAGTGGGTCTTTAAAATGAACATGTTTGTGAATGTGGCTGCTGCAAGTTTAAATATGAACCAAACAAAAACAGTGACTTGAATTTACATGATATTCTACTGCTACACACCAGGCATATACTCAAGAATCCGCTGAACATGGATTCTGGAACTCACTTTTTGTAAACGGTGTTTACACGTCTGTCACTACCCAAGACTAGTGCAAGTGCCATTGCTGGTGAGCCTGGTTGGTCAGCCTGGTCTAACTTGCAACGTGGTTTACATCAAGGGACATATTAAAAATGGAACATACCATTGTCATGTGTCGTAAGTGTATCGTGAAAAAATTGTAAGGTTTTGGTGACTGCGCAAATGTATGACTTTGGGGTTACTTTTTAATGTTTTTTAGATTAGAAACTGTCACAAATATATTTGTATAGAATTAAACACAAAACTGGGTCATTGTAATATTTTAAAATCATTCTTGATTCATTCCATTCTTGCTAAAACCAAAAATTTATATTGTGATGTATAACAAAACAAACAGGCTGCAGAGTTTAGCCAGAAAAGCCTGTTATTCCACTACCTAAAAGCCTGTCTGTGTCTTCTGTCTGTGACTGAGGTCCAAAAGGAGGATAGCTGGAGGTGAGCAGAGGCGTAGATGTGTTCTCATTTGCTTGGGAAAGCATATGCAGTGAATAAATACAGAAATTAGCTTCTATTTTAGAGGTTTATTGCTTTCTCCTGTGTGTGTGCAGCCAACCCGTGAACAGAGTTTAACCTGCAAGAATCAGGGCTGGCAGATAAGAGGAGAAGCAGGCTGCAGCTTTCCTGTGTACAGCTCCCGGGTTTCTTTATTCCTCTACGGCAGAGGCCGGTGTTGCAGTTTTGTATCGCTGCAGATATGTGAAGCTAAGCATCCTGTGATGACAGAATGTGTGTCCCAGAGAGCTCTGACCCGATCTAACCCATGCCCATTACAAGACCGAGGCTGTGCTGTTGTGACTGAAACATGTATTAGAGCAGCAGCAAGCGCAGCTGATGGTGTGCGGCGGCCAGTTGGCTTCATTGCTGCTAACACTCGTGTAGTTGTGTTCCTATTTTGTGGCTCATTTGCTTGTGTATTACAGCTCTGCAAAATCAGGATCGCTGACTGATCTTGCTGGAAGAACCGCCACGATGGCCAGCCGTCCTCCACCAGAGGAGCAGCTCTCTGCGGGTGAATCCAGCTTTTGTCAACCTAAAGACCCACTCCAATAAAAATTGTGTTTTTAATAGGTTTTTTGTGGCATTTTTCTCATGATGGTGGACATATATTAAGAAAATTAAGCTTAAAATTGCATTTCTGAGTGCCATATTTTTTTAGTACTTTTTTGCATAGTTTGCCCAGGGGTGCAACTTATACTCCGGAGTAACTTCTTTTCCGATTGTTTAAAACATAATTCATATTCATATATACTCATATTTAATATTTCAACATTAACAACAAGTTGGCCTTTAGCATTTGTTTTCCGCTAAGAACAGCTAGACAGCAACGCAGAAAAAGAAACCACAACCAAAACAAACATTGAGTAGAATCTAATTATTCTGCTCATGAACTTCATATTTAGAGACATTAGATAATGAGACATTATTATTTTTTTTTTTATTATTTTTGCCTTCTTTAGACTAATGCAGGACAGCAGGTCATCAAACTGGGTTACAAAGACACAAAAGTTCTGCTGAAAGCACAGACGCAGCTCCTTCAGTATAGAAGACACAATCGACTGAATGATCTCATGAACTTAGACGTGGAGACGTGCTTATGATGCTGTTGCTTTTCAAAATAAATAAACCAGATCTCTCAACATTATTCGTGCCTTCTGTACATTGTAAATGCGGTATACAGTTGATGCTTCCATGTAGTAATGAGGATATTTGACGGCAGCTCCTCCAACAAGCGACAGGAGTGTCTAGTGCAGAACTGGCCAACCCTGGCTCTCAAGAGCCACGTCCTACATAGTTTCCATCTTTCTGCTGATTGGCTGACTCAAGTGCTTCTACATCCTGACTGACTGAACACACCTGATTTGGTTGTTAGCATCAAGCAGTCCAGGGAGAGCTAGAAATCAGGCAGTGTTAAAGCCCTTAAGGACCAGGGTTAGCCAGCCCTGGTCTAGTATATGAACACATTTTTTGATGAATTTGGTGTGCGTTAAAAGAGGCAGCGGACGTAAATTTGACGCGTGAATCGTGTCAGATGTGAACGCAGCATTTGGCCGTGCTTGGCTGATTTGTCCAGAAGAGTCTCACTTCTCTCCTAAAAGAGCGACTTATACTCCAAAGCGACTTATACATCTGAAAATATGGCATTTTTATATTCAAATTGTTGTGAATCAGGAGAAGATGACAAAATGCTGTTAGAAAAAGTTTGAAGGCGTGACAAAGAACCTACAACGGCAAATCACAAGTTCCCTGCTCCGCTCCATTTAAAGCTTGTAGACGATCTGTGGACGTCCTTTTACGGCTGGATAGCTTCAATATTGCTTGACATTTTTATTACACTGGTAATGTTAGGTTGGGGCTGTGAGGTCTTGAATGTTAGCGATAGAGAGTGTAAAAACAAAGGGATCATGGGAAGTGGGGTTACTCCGTACCAACGGCAATGCCCCACAACTCACAGGTGAATTTCGAATGGAGTTTTGCCGCTTTATAGAAACTATGTTCTAGAAAATGACAGTTTATTTTATTTTGGCTAAATAAAGCACAATCATAATAAATAACAACTGGGAACGCTTATACAACAGATCAAAAGATGATCGTAGCGGGACTTTAAATTAAAATGCCGTACAGCACAAAACACATACAGGACAAACAGAAAAAAAGATGGAAAAATTACAATCTCACTTTCAGCTCTGAAATATGAGCACTGCCTGAAGCCAGCACACAAACACAAAAGTGCTGACACAAAAAGTAAGAGGCTCATATTTTCTTGTTGAAAGGCATTGTGGGAAAGGCTAGCAATTAATAGGCAGAGCTATTAAACACAGCATATGCCGGACAGGGTTTGGCAGCACAACAGCTTGACCTTATGGTGTCAGTCTTGGGAGAACGAGCAGCGGTGACTGTGCAGAAGCTGTTTGGAGGGGGGCGGTCACTGCTGAGTCATGATTCTGGACTATCCAGCTGATAGGATCCTCTGCGATCTTTGAGTATCGTTGAGTGATTTGAATAAGACAAGCTTGATTGTGTCTTGCACTGTGAAGTCAATTATTCAAATCTGCTTGTCTTTGGTAGAAATAAAAGTAAAGAACCCCCACACCCCCCACTGTGATTTATTCTGGTATCAGAGCACTCTATGGGTCATTTATCAACTAAATGGCTTTTTGAATCCATACTCTAAAGTTCATTACAGCGTTTAAAGATTTATTCAGTCTTAGTTATAGATATTTCATCTGAGGCCTGTTTAAACTCTTTTGTCACAGTGCCATGGGGACAGTTTTAAAGGGAATCATGAATGCAAACCAAATGTTAGACACGGCCCATCAAGGTGTTATTTCTGCTTAGGTAGACAAACGTTTAAAGACACGGAGGAGCTCCAACTGGACACATGGGCGTCATAGCAAATGAAAAGTTCCTGAACTTTAAGGCTCCAAAATTCTCCTCTTGCTGGCTTTGACTGAAGTTTAGAAGACAGCAGGCATTTGATGACGCAGCAACTTTAGTGATGCGTCTCAGGTGACAAACTGAGAACATGATGGAATTCATCCAACTGTGAGACAGAGAATCAGCTCCGTCGTATAAATGTTAATGACACTCCAGATGAAATAAAAACAAAACACTGCAATCAGTCTTTAACTCTTTGATGGCTGAGCTGCAGTTCCGATGTTGAACCTCCGTAACTCTTTGGCAGTTTACGGATTTCCAAGGGGTTCTGCTGTCTCTTTGCGTGGATATACAACTCTGCTTTTCTCCACTTTGGAATCAGTTAGAATTACTTTAATTGTGTAAATGGTTGAAGAGTTACAGTCATTTGAAGAATGTGTCCCAGGTGACAGCTCTGGTGTTAAACAGTTAAAGGTGATTTACGCTGTCTGAATTTCCTCACTATACTAAATCAGGCCTTCGTCATTTTGTAGGGGGGTGTCCAAATCTACAATTCCAGAATCTAGTGCTTTAGAAATTTCCCAGAAGTCTTTGTGAAAAACTTGTGTGCATCAATGTTGTTAAATTTACCTTTTACCATCAATGTTCACTATTTACCACAATGCATTGTGATTAAGCAATTTGTCATTTAAAAAAAAAAAAAAGTACTTTTCAAAATACTGGGCCTTACAGGAATTGTTTGAATGCAGTGACTGTCTCAAAAAGTTGTACAACAAATTACTGAGTTTAGGGTAGTATTTCAACCATATACTGATTGGTCGTGTCAACGTGAAGTGACAGTTTTATTTATTGGCTTGATTTACTCCAGTAAAATAACTGGCCCAAGTTAAGTAAAATTTTGTTTTGATAGAGGCAGATTTAAAGTGTCTGAGAAAAACTAGGGTGCATTAATCCTCACTAAATTAGCAAATATACCATAATGCATTGCGTTTCAATGATTTGCCATTTGAAAAAAGTGAAAATAAAATTTCAAAAATCATCCAAGCTTTCCTCATCAGAACGTAGTTGAAAAAAAGACCAAAGCGACCAAACCAAGAGAACTGTTCAGGGATTCCTTTATGCTGTGGCTCCAGATTTGTGTTTTTCTTTTTTGGTCTCCACCACTGAGATCGTGTGCTTTGCATTAAGGAGTGGAATATTTGTTTGTGATGTGTTTGACAGGGAGGATAAGGAAACTGTACTGTACTATTCATAAAGTAAGATCAATTTAAGCTTTGGTTTTCCTAGAATTGTAAATGTTGCATTTTGTTTATTGGGGAGGAAAAGACTGAGCAGGAACAATCTTTGCCTCATCAATGTCACTAAGATAAAAAGATGGTTGTGGATTTCTGTGTGATGAACTGTATTTCTATCTAAGGACACAGTTTTCTGCAAGACGGTGCAGGTCTTTACTGGGATGATTTCCTTCACGCCTTTTCTTTAGACACAAGAACAGGAATATGCAAACTGAGGCCACGTGTGGCTCCTTTACTCCATTGTAGCTCTTTAGCTTTTAAGAAAATGTGAATAATTTGAATACATAATAGCTAAGTAAACTTTTGTTATTTATCTTTAGATTTTTGAACTGGAAAATGTCTTTTTTTCCTCTCCAAAATGCATACACGTCAGATAACGAAGCAAGTTTATTAGTAAAAGTTTTACTCTACTGTCTGCCTTGAAAAAGAGATCTAATCTCAATTGGATTTCCTGGTAAAAAAAAAAATAAAGGTTACTGTCAGATTGGCTTATTATTAGACTAATTCTAAACTCATACAAGTATATTATGTCTAGTTGCTGCTCAGAAGCAAAGTTCTTTAAGTATGATTGCTAGTAAATCTACTGCGGCAGGAACTTATTTGACACTGAATGTGTTTTATTTTGAAAGAAACTAGTATTTGCTGACGTCAAAAGCAATAAAATTGAAATAGAACACTGTTGGATTAAATGATTGTAAATACCTAAAAGCTACATTTTATAAATGAATGGCATAACGGCCACAAAAACATAAAAAAGTACTTTTTTCTAAACAGTGAGGTGGGACTTTGTTGTTCTTGCTGGTTTTGGAGAAACATTACTCCTCTTATTGCTCCTTAAAGGAATATTTCAGTCATTTTCTTACCATCCACATCAAAAACAGCTGCTATTTACCATCCGGAGATGGAAAAAGACCACAGTTTGCATCGTCAAACGCGGTTGCTCTCATGTGTACTCACAGTGGTAGGGATTCCCTCCTAGAAAACAATATAAGGAAGTGAAAACTTCATAAATCATGCAGTCTGACTTAGCACTTGTAATTTGCTGAACATTTAATAAACATAAAGCATGTTTTAAAAGTTTGGACTCAGAGCTGCAGCTGCAGGAATGACTAACAGGTGTTGACATGAAGACAAAAACTTTTATTATTGTGAATTAACTCTAAATGACAGCAAAATACCAGAAAAACCTGTTTATTTAAAGCTGAAATTCAACAAAAAATAATAAATATTTGCAGAAAGCATTTCTTACAAGATTTTTTAACCTTTTAAGCAGGAAATTCTCCCCTCCAGATAACTTTTTCAGCTCAGTTTTTACATTGACTCGAGCCAACGCTTCCATGTATCTTTGCCATCTTAAACTTTGGTGCTTCAGTGAAGTCAACACCTGACCTTTAAGAAACTAGGCATCCAAAGCAGGTGAAAATCTCTGTGGTTCTTCACCTTTGATAGATTCAAGTGTGTTTCACCATGTTCACAGGGTGAAGCTGAACATACATGCACACACTGGCAAATAAGTGTCTGAGTAAATAACCAAACCGTTATTTCGATCAAATAGGATCTGTCAAGGCCTGTGGTTTTAATTAAAGACCCACTCTAATTCAAATGGTTTTTAAAATGTTCCTGTGGGATTTTTCTCACAATGAAGAAAATACATGAAGAAAATTCAGCTTAAAATTACATCATAGCGCCATTTTTCGGCGCTTCTGTAACATTTCTGTAAGGGATTATGGGAAATGAAGGCAGGCCTTCTTCAAGCTAAGAGTCGGGTCAGGTACAAATTACAAATGACCTACTGTAGAAACTTTGTCCTAGAAAACGACACAGGTTTTTAAATTTTGGCTAAAAATTACATGATCATAATTAAAAGACCACTGGGAACGCTTTGAAAATAGATCAAAAGAAGATCGGCGTGGGACTTAAAGAACTTTATCTTGTAGTAAAGGTGTTTAGAAAAAAAGAAAGAAGTGATTAAAAAACAGAGTTGAAGAAAACTTAAATTCTTGAATTAAGATGAAAACAACATATATTTGATAAAAAAACAATCAAATCTAGTTGGTACTTGATTTTTATTATCCTAAGTGTAAGTTTGAAAGTCAAACATCTGAAGATATTGGCCACAAAAACATCTGAGAAAACCACCTTTGGAGGAAAAGTTCTGTGAAAAGTGTGCACATGTTGGCACATAGCTTATTTCGAGATCTTGTGCTACGACCTTCGTTGACTGACAGAGACGAGCAGCCAATGAGGTCGTGCAGTTCACGGAAGGGCAGCCGGCACAGACACGGACAAGGCGTTCTGTCACTTCTAACTTTCCCTCTGAGTGATCAGTTTACATGAAGATGCAGCAGAAATCCCAGCACAGCTGTTATTTTTAACTTGTGCAGATGGTGATTTCGTAAGGCGATGTCTCCGTTATGAAAGCAGGTTTCAATCAGAGCGGAGCGGCAGCTTGGAAAATGACTTGCTTGAAGGTCACCTGGTTAACATGAATTCTAGATGAGTTGCATCTGAGCTATTATTTCATGCTGTTGTCTCGCAACAGAAGCCGGGGAATAAGCAATGAGAGGGGCTTCATGTGAGCACACATCCTGACAAAGACAGACCAAAAGAGGAAATTGTAACAGAGGGTCAACCTCTGAAGCTGGCTGCACCAGCTAACTCACGTTAGAGTTCACTCAGCTTTGGGTACATGGCGGTTTCAGTGGCTAGCCCTCTGTCCAGGGCTCCCTTGGAAAAGAGGCTTTCAATCTCAATGGGATCCTCCTGGTTAAATAAAGGTTGAATAGGTAGTTGAAATAGATCAAAGGGTAGAAAAATGAATTCAATATGGCCGTGCAAATACGAGGATTATCGTCCTGAACTTCCAAGCCGCTGAAGCTGCTGAGTTGCTGGAGACTGTCCGGTTGCTGTTGGGTGAAGGCGGGATATACCCTGGACAGGTCGCCAGCCCGTCACAGAGCCCATGGAGCTGAAGCGAAAGACCCTGCTATGGTAGCCGGCCACCTGGCTTAGCATAGCAAGATCCGCCGCACAAGGTCTGGCAGAGCAAGCGATCCCCGTCATGACAGGGGGACAGAGTTAGCGAGACATTCTACTGCCTACCTCAGCCAGCAGACTCCGCTAGCTGCGAGCTATCCTCGCTATGCTGGCCCACGGACAGCCGCCGGCAGCGGAGAACCACCGTAGGTGCCGTTGTAGCAGGGGTGATCCCCAAGCTCCATGGGCTTATGATGGTTTTCTTATTTTCAATGACAAAAAGATGCCCCAGTTATATTTTTATTTTGTCCACTTGGGTTAATGCTCATACTGGGCCACAGACAGATGGAAGCACGGTTCAAAACGCCAGCTCTGCTGCAGGAGCATATGCTTTAGCCCCTTCTTCTTTACTAGGTTTTCCACACAACAAAGTCTAGCAAGTCTATATTCTTTGCATGTATCTGTGTCATTTCTAACTAAAGTAAATGTGCTTAAAGCAATTTTATTTAAAATCAACACATCATAATCTTGTACATTTAATTTGCCCACAAGCGAAAAGACTTAACCAGAGAACCATGGAATTAGCAAAACCACATTGGAGGACGAGTGTGAGGAGAATATTTCTATATTTATACATAGAAAAAAAGTTTCAGACGCAGCTTTGTGTACAGTTCCCTGCACATCACAGGTAGATCATTAATTCACAGTAGCTGGTTCATGTCTTGACAGTTTTCACTACAGAAGAAAGATATCTACATTGAGTTTGCTGAGGTTTTGTAAACATTGTTAAATGACCCAGATGGGTTTAAGTCTTACACTAAATTGTCCTAAAATAAAAAGTAAGTCAAAGCTGACTTGGCAGGTAAAAGCAACCAGATTTTTCTAAATCATCAATCTGCCACCACCATGCTTGGCAATGGGTATGAGGTGTTCATTTTTGATGAAATGCTGCATGAGAAAAGTTAACAAGGTTTAAAAATATATCATGCCTTTCTTTTTAATTTAACTTGCTTAAATTTAAATGAATGCCACTGTGAAAAATGAACAAATTCCAAAAGCAAAACTTTCACATAAAAAACAAAACAAAACAAGTAAAGTATATTTTCCAAATGTGGATCCTTTAAAAAAATCTTAAATTGGATTTGAAGAAAATTCTGGATAAAAAAAGTGTTAGCCAAAGAGGAGGCACAACCATTTATATACTGCGTGTCTCAGTGGGTATTCATGGGGGTGGAGAAGTCCATCTGAGCTTGCTCACAAGTGCCCATATGTGCCTCGTTGGTGTGCCATTCTCCATTAAAGCTGCAATTGCCCAGCAGGCATGACTTTCCACTCTGTCGAAAACAACACACGAGCCAGCATCTCCCCAACACGAGTCTTCAGCTTCCATTACGCCCCGAAGAGACTTCAATCACTCTGCTGATGACACTTTCAAAGTGCTGCTTCTGACAAAACATTTCCCACGGGGATCTGAGAAAAAGTCGGCCACTTAATGCGTAGGTGTTTCACACTGAAGGTGTAACTGAGCTGCTTACAACCTTACACCTGTCCCTCAGATTCATCTAGCATTTCTCTGCTCCTCTGCGCCACAGAGGGAGCAAAAGCACCAAACACTGCGAGTAATTAGTGGTCTTGATAATGGGGCAAGGCCAAGCAAGGTTGCCAATAATCTGGCCTAATTGCTCAGATGTATGCCAAAGTGTTCGCACAGGTCTGGATGGTAGATAATGGCTTTGGCAGATGCTGCCAGGGATATGCTCCTGGTGAGATGAGCTTTTAATGACCACTGGAGTGTGTGCATGTGGATGTATGTCAATGCGAAGTGTGGGCTAAGCCATTAGAATAAAATAACCAAAAATTGCTGGCAAACCCCGTTATATTCTTTTATAATTAGCTTTGCTGCTATCAAAAGGGTTTAATGAAAGCTTCCACATCCAAAGGATTTTTATTCTGTCAAGCATCTTAGATTGTTGTTTAAAAGAGATTACAGGTTTAATCCAGCTGTGATGGTAAAACCCAAAGAGTATCCCGCTCCAACAGTACTTTAAAGTTCAACAAAAACAATAAAATCAAACCTATTTAAACTACATTTAACTGTTGCTTAATATATTCACTGCTGTCAATAACGTTTGAGTTGTAACTCAGAAAATTCAATTCCTATTATTTGTTTTATGGACTGAGTTGCTGATGTCCTGCCATTTTCCTCATTAACATTCTAATTCCTGTGGCCAGGTGATCCAAAATTTTATGAAACCTGATTTATTAAACACAGAGACCTGTTGTGTGAACACACAATATTGGTTATTTACTAATTACTATTAGTGTGTGGGCATAATGATAAATGGGAGACGATACATTCAGATTTTACTGACATTCTGAGAGCTTTATTTTTACTAATCTGCCTCCACTTCCTGTTTTCTGCTATAAACCTTTAAAAAAGCAAACGCTAATGCCTACCTTTTGCAAGTTTGGTTCAAAAACTGTTTTATACAAAGCTTTTTGTGACAGTTTTTAGTTCGCAGGTCAAAATTTCAGATTCCAATTGAGAACCAAAGTGCATAAAGCCACAATACAGAAAGGGGGGGTTGATGCCTTTGTTGATTTTACCAATTTAACATGTACTGAATCCACTGCATATTTTTGTGAGGGGATTGTTACCCTTTTAAAAAAACATTGAAACGAACAGTTAAACAGTGCATTTGTTTGAAAGGCGAGTTTTTTAGAAAATATTCAAACTTCTTTGCATATCCACAGGGTTTACAATCGCCTCATGAGATCAGCTCTTAGTTTTTACAACTAATACCAGAGATAAAGTAATGTAGTAAAATGTTAAATGTTGTACCTGTGATATTCCTCACTGTATTGACAGTGATTATGTCTTTAAAAAAATTAACAATTAATTAAACAAATAGGAAACTGATTGTTACTCCGTCATTGGAAGTGAGAGGATGCTCCTAGAGTTAAACATGTTTGGAAAAGAGATAGGCAGAAGCTGAAGCTTATTTTAGCCTACTCCCTTTAAAAAGTTCTGACAGCAAAATTACACACAAAACCACACAATAATATATTGTTTTTAGTATCATTACCTGTATGAAAATGTATTAGTCATCAGCATGACATTATCACATCATATTAATTAAATAATACAATCCTAATACATGAATCCCCTGGCGTAGTCTTGTCTCAACATAAAAAATCTTAATCCTATTTTTTATTGATATTTGATCCTATGCAACATGCTAAAATATTTACAAAAGTTGGATGTCCAGTGTTGCCAACCGTATAAAGGGTCTCACTCTTGGGTCATTGACATGCTTCAAAATAAATAGGTTATAATCCACTTCTTCCAGTAATAGCGCTTGCTTAAAACAAAAAAAGTAATTTAATGTAAACCATGAAATCTGGTTTTCTTGAGTACCCGTTGGGGATCTGGACAACCGGGTTGACCAAAGCAAAGGTCCCATCAGGGAAACTTGTTTATTCTTAGCAAACATGTAGGCACAGCTGCGACTTTTGTGTGGGAAAATTCATCTTAGAGTCAGTTTGTTGTTAGACTCTACAACAGCCATGACCTCTTGATCCTACAGTATTTCTTTTCTTTGCACTGGTTGTCTGGTTCTGCTGAGGTCAAGTTTGAGATGAGACCTACGGATGTACAGAACATCTGAGCCACAATGTTCAGCTACGTTGGCCTAATAACGAGAAGCTCTATCCAAGTTGACTTCAACCATCTCCTATAGGAGACGTTTGAAAGAAGCTTCATTTCTCATTGGGATTGGTTCTCGTCAGATGCTCGTTTGGCATCACTGTTTTTCTGACTCCTGAATGCTGATGGTGCATTGAAAAGATTGCAGCTCTGAACGTTTGGTTTACCTCTGTCCTCAAAGTGAATTCCCTCTTTCTGTTCATAGAAAAACATCAACACTTGGTAAAACAGCTTGATGAAGGTCAACATTTTTAAACAGACTCTAGAACGCTGTAAAAGCAACAAAACATCAACACTAAACATCAGCAGTAATCATGCTACTGTCTCACACTCAGCAAGTGATTACTTTCTGTTTCCAGTCAACTGCAATCAGTAATCAGTCTGTACGCTTTAAACACTAAACGCCAGAAAGAACAACGCTGAATAACAAGCAGGCCAAATAAAACCTTCCTAAATTCAGTAGTTATTTGGTTTCCTGCAGGCCAACTCAGCCAACAGAGATCAAGTCCACCCGAGACAAAGACCAGCTCCTTCAGTCACCCCTGACATTTATCTAGCCTACTCTTATCTTGGTGCGGCCCGAGCCAGCACAAACCAGAGCTGTTGAGGAAAGACCACCGTGTAACTCAGCTGCGTGAGGCGCGTCTCTCTGGACACACTGGCTTTCATCTTTGATCTGAATAACAGCAAACCACCAGTGGGAAGGGGCAATCTTTTCAAACCTGATAGTAGAGTCATACAATGATGTGCAAGGAAAAGGCAGTGCCGAGGAACATAGCAGGAGTTCACAGCTGAATGAAATAATCCACCCTGGTGTTGACTGACACTCACCTAGAAAGAGCAGAGAGAAAGAGCAGAGGGAGAGCATGTTAAATAATGGACTTCAGCTGCAGTATTTACAAGGCGAGAATCAGAAAGCAAAAATCATGGAAAGGTAATTACTGTGAATGGTTGAGAGGCTCTGCTGGGCTGTGAGACAAAGGCAGACTTCTTTTGTTCAGTCTGCTGGCTAGCTTGACTCATAGTGAGCAGAAAGAAGGGAACTTTCTGACAGGTAGGGGTGTAATTAAAGAACAGATTTTGCATTGGTATTCAAGGTCTTTCGCCGAGACTGCAAGTTTGACAGGTGAGCGCAACACTGCAAGAGTTTAATGGTGCACAAAGTGATGCCACCCTTATTTGTTTACAGCCTGACTCACCATACCATCGCCTTCTGCCAATGCCCACTTGACTTTTACTTAAGTTGGTGCAAGATCACGTCACACAAGTCAGCGTACATAAGACTGTATCAAACAAGTGTTTCGGTAAGTGTACTTTTGCTCATTAAAGAAAATTTGACTTCATGAATCCGTGTAATCTGGTAAGGAGAAGGAGCTAAAAGCAGAGCTAGCTCATTATCTTGCTTTTAAGTAGGAACAGTAATGATGTGATTCATGCCCTCAGCCACTTTAAAAAAATGACTGTTTCATCCTCTACAATCTGCTCCCAAAGTTGGAGAACTGTGCCACAGGTCAGATTATAAATACATTGTAACAGACTTGGTTGTAAAGTTTGCAGAGGACACCTCCCTGGTTGGTACTGGAAATGGTTCCCGTTCGCAGCTATGTCTGTAGCTCACTGCTCCTGCTGCTGAGGGGATGGGTCAAAGGCAGAGAACAAATTTCACAAACCTATGGAGGCCTGGGTGCATTAAATCAATAGCAAGCAGACTGAGGAACACCCATTTCTCCAGAGCGGTTGAAGCTGAAGAACAAGGCCCAAATCCTTAAAATGCGCAACAACTGCAAAACGTAAATCCCCTCCGACTACTTTGTGCCCCTAGCCTTTCCATTTATTTATTTGAATGTATTTACTCCGAAGATCTTTGAAAGGATGACAATAAGCCTCTTGAATCTTGAACTGAATCTTGAATGTCAGGAGGGAGCAGATTGTTTTGGAGTCAATAGACAGAGGAAGACGCAGGAAGAACATTGACCTTAAAGACTCAGAGGGATAAAGTGCTAATTACAGAATTTCTGACGCTGTCAGGTTTTTTTGGGTCCTCCTGTGTGGTCACTTGCAGGTGGAGACACAGTGAGTGGATTCCATCTGCCTTTGCACGAACCAATGAGCTTGTTTTTGCCACATTCCTGCGTCTTGCTCAACCCCGTTGAGAAAAAACAAATCTTTTAGCTACAGAGGTTGTGACAGGGAGATACAAGTGTTCCCTTTGTAGGTGCTCACGGTTAAGTAGCACAGATCCATATACTTGACGGAGCTCAGCTGGCACTGGTACCTACTTAAACATTTACAAAACTGCTGCTTGAAAAATACCCATCAATGCATGAACCAGAGCCAAAAGCAAGCCGGCGCTTTATAAAGCCTGTTAGCTTATTGGACTGTGGATGCGGGGTTTCCCTGGATAAAAAAATGGCAGTGTTTGGCTAAAAAGGAGTCTGAAAACCAAGGCTATGAAGCTAGTACCATTTGTCAGTGGTTGAAGGCTTCGACAGCCACACGATATATTATACATTTCTAGACTTTCTGACTCACCGATTCACGCTGTCTCTTTTAACTTTGTCATTCATAACCCAGTCAGACCGCTGCATGCATAAAAAGCTGCTACTGTAAGTGTTAAAAGCCAATTGATACCATAATTGAATATTTAACAGGATTAATGGAAGCAGGTTTTAAACATTATTACTGATAACATTATTATTAAAGAAATTGGACCAATTCAGAAAAGGGCCAGTCACCTTCTACTGTCTTTGCACATTGTCTAGGTCATCCTTTAAGAAAATGACGGTGTTTGCCAGAATAGAATTAACCAAAAACTCACTTTACTAACTTAAACAGCTGTTCTTTTTCAATCAGAAATCTGTTTCTGCTTGCCTCCATTAAAAGTCTTTAAAAATGCGTACATGAAAAATCCATGTTCTGTTTTAGATAAAGTTGAAAGTGTGCTTGAGGTGGATCAGTGCTTTAGATAAGTTTGAATATAAAAGATTTTTGAGGCAAGAGGAAGCTTTTCTATCAAGCATAGTTATATTAATTCAGATATATAAACTATCCTATCCCCTTGCAAACAATCCAATAATGTACTCTGGATTATTTGTTTAAAAACACAATTTAAGGTGCACAGAATACAGTGCACAGTGGCTGTTATTTTCTTTCTTCTCAAAAATCTAAATACTTTGGATTTCTACATTTCTAAGTGAATGTTACATTGTAGCAAACCACAGCAGGATTCAGCTGCAAGTGAATGATTGTAGTTGGTTTACCTCAAAAGAACACTGATGCTGTACAGCAGAAGTCTGAATGCAAACTGATGATTCAGTGGACTAAAGATTTAAAGTAACCAGACCGAAATAAACCAAGTCTGCTGGTCTATCACAGTATAAAAGGACTGAAAAATCCGACTGTGAGATAAAGCTGAGTCCGGTATGTGGTCTTTTCACAGAAGCTGATGCATACAGAACAGCACTTTGTTCATTTAGCTGCTTCCTTTAAGTGGAAACAGGCCAGACATTAGTGGTAGAAAGCTTACAATCATTAACAAATGTGGAAGAAAAGGACATGTAAGGAAGAACAAGTACAGGCGAAGGCTTTTAAAACAATCTTCTCCATCCAGCAGTAACATTAAACCCACTGATTCCTCTCTGTGCTTTCATTTGTCAATTTCCCCCTGAAAAGTGTCACACTGAGAGTGCATTGGACAGGGCATCACAGGGAAAGCAGGGAGGAAAACAAAAGGGCGTGAGACAATGTCACAGCCCTAAAAAATTAGAAGAGTAAAAACAGAAGTGGGAGGATTGCAAAGATGTTTTCTGCCTGACTGGGTCGCATGTCAACATTTTTTTTTATTAAACTATATATATAAAATAAAATGATGTGGATAACATCCTGTTGGGAGCACAGAGCTGCTGGAAAAACAGCTTTGAAATTCATTGCAGATGACAAGCAAACAATTGCTCAAGAGTGGTTACAGCTGGGAACAGGCGTGTGTCAAGCTTCAAGCTGGCTCCATTTATTTTCCAATCTGACACGGTACACTAATAGTGAACCTTGTGGCAGAAAAAGCTTCTGAAACAGATTCCATGGAAACTTAGATTAGGCCTACAAAAGGCAATTAAGCATCACCTCAAAAATGATATTGTTTTTATCTGAAGCAGAGAATGAGAAGGGCACCTCAAAATATTTAGCTTAAACCAAAATAACATTACTTTGAAATGATTTTTATGCCAAACTGAAAAATAATTAAAACAAAGCCAAAGGGGAGACTCAAAGAGTGAAGGATGAAGCAGCTCTGCCATCCAAACAGTTACGGCACAGTTTAATGTCTCCCAGCTGCTCTAACTGAATGAGAGAGCAGATCTCAGCAGCCTGGCTGCATCCATTGTGTGACAGCTCAAGGCATTCTTGGAAAACTCATGTGATTCATGTCCTTTGCAAAGCTGCCGAATTGCCATTGCCACTTGCCAGGCTGCTGTTGTATCTTTATTTTAAGAGGTGGGGGGATGTCGGAGGTGACAGACAAGAGCTGCAGAGAGCTCTATTTCGTGAGACTTATGTGACAGGATCGCAGAAAGACGCAAAACCTGATGAACACCTTCTAGCTGACAGCACGCGCCAGCCTGCATATGCTGACTTCCTGAATGTGAGCTTTCACAGAGAAGCACAAGCTAAATATAGGATTACTCCATCTCTTGGCAAGTGTCTTAATCAAAACGTTGCTGGAGAAAAAGGTGGTAAAATGTAATACCTGTAAAATGTACCAACTCCAAAATGATTCTAATACTTACATATTACTTACTCAAACATTTTACAAAATACTGAGCTTTCTGAGCAATATAGATGGTCAGATAGATAGAGGGTGATAAGAAATCTAATGTTATGGCATTCCAGCCAAACAAAGGGCATTAAGCCATATGAAGACATATACTACGTTCACACCGGCTTCAGCAACCCACATTCAATTGACCAATAAAGTCAAGGTAAACACCAGTTCTGCACGTTTTGAGCTTCTGCGTTCAAAATTGTTGTATTCATGCAAGCTTTAAGTCCGTTTTCGGGCTCTACATTCTAACCGCGTGGCCTTTGAACGTGTGTAAAAAGTTAAACCAGCTCAAACTTTGACCAAGTAAGAAGCCAGTACTTGCACCTTACTAATGACTAGAGTGTGGTGTAAGGACACCGTACAACTGCATCGCTTGTACAACATAAGTGTGTTCATCTTCATTGTCCTTACAAATACTTCACAATATACTTACCACACGCACAACAATGGTACATTCCATTTTCATGACAACTCACAAAACTTTGAGTGCAAGAAAGGACTCGACAAGCCTGCTCTCAATTTTTTTTATTAAGATTGTTATGAAAAGTACATTTGTTAACAATATTCTTGATACTAGACAGGATACATGTTTATTTTTTGTGTAAAACTGGACTTCTTAAGACAGGAGTCAATGAAAGGACTGTTCTATAACCTGCTGTATGTACTTTGTGCATTTGGTCTTTCCTGGTTTTTATCACTTCGGTAAGGGAAGGTAGATGCTTGATCATATCAAACATGCTCTATGAAAGTAAATACTTTTTAAAAAAATCCTAATTTGGTTGAAACATGCATTTCTTTTTGTTCACTCTTAAATTTTTTCAGACATGACAAAAAATAGCTATTATCCAGTCCAATGTTTTTTTCTATAAAGGAGGCAATATCAAAGTGCTCCAGGGGAAGAAAGCCCAACTGCAGAGATTTAAAAATCTGATGTTGCATTTCAGTTCTGTCCAGTGCTTCACAGCCCAACATCCAATACCTGTGACCAACCAAGCAAGGAGTCCATCTATTGGGTTGCAGATTTAAACACACAACTTGCCACCAGCGCCCATCAGCAGTCTGCTTATCGCTGGCTGTATCAGCAAGTGGCTTTTGCAAGAATAAAACTTCTGCCAGCTTCTCATTAGTGATAATTCTCTTCATTTCTTTTGCATTATACAGCAACAGCAGAATGCGTAATTAGAATAATGGGAGAAAATTGTCACCATAACTGCACAAACAATTAGCAAAAAGGAGGAAAGAGGCAACAGAAATGCCAAAACAATTCCAGGATTAAATTAGAGATTTGTCTTCCCCTTAAACAAGGTGAAATCCTCCTCAGCTTTTGAAATGCGGATTAACAGTCACAAATCATTAACTTGGATCTCTTCAGATTTCATTTTCCTGCTCTAACAAACAATTTGCAGCATTTGCAGCTGCATGGGGTTGCACCAATTAAAGACCAGATACAGAAGATTACATTTTCCCAACCCCCAATCTGCTTGCATTTATGGGGGTAATGCAAATATTGGCATTCCGACGTGAGACCCACCTGATCTATTTACACAGTTTTAGCGCAGCGTGAGTCGCGACATACTTGGCTCTATGGAGAAATAAGGTGCTCTGGAGATATATGCTGTTTTTGAGAAGCCCTGGGTTACAAACACGGCAAAATCCATCCTCCTATGTTCCCCAAATGGCTTTATTTCAGGAGTCAGAGAGATTTAGGATGACATGAACTCTAATCCATGCAAACTGGGTTTCTTCTTCATTTCGTGCAATTAAAAGCCCTCTTCCAACCTGTCATGAACTGGTGCCACTTGTTAGTTACAATCATTATGGTAGTGTTCATAATCTTTGCTTGGCTGTTGGATTGATGATTATTCATCATTCAAGACGATGACAGACAAACTAATAACAGTTTAACGCAGCATGGTTCCACTTTAAGCTCTGCTGACTCAACGGAAGAACTCACAAACTTAAAGCGACGGCTGGGTTTTACATTTCTATGCAACAGTTCTGTCCTGTGTCCACTGCAAGGAATGCAGTGATGACTTTTTTGAGTTGTATTTGAACTGCATTAGAAGGACATTTCTGAAAGCTAAAACTGGAAACAAGGTTTCTGAAGAGGCTTTGTGTCTGTGAAAGGCCCTAGATCAGGGGTGTCAAACTCCAGGCTTCGAGGGCCGGTGTCCTACATGTTTTCCAACCAACCTGCCGTTGAAGCTCCTTATTGGCTAAACACACCTGATCCAGGGAAAGAAGCCGCAAATACAGCTGGATTTCTGGAAAACCAGCAGGAGGCCAGCCCTTGAAGATGCCACAGATGCCTCAACTCGCAGCAGTCACTAAAGCGTCCGATGGTGATTTAGGCCCAACGGGCTCTGAATATGTTATTCAATAGAGCACAGACTAACACGTCACACAGACACTCTGGATTGGTAAAAAATGTGATTGAATTACCTCTGCAATGTCTGAATTATCAAGGATTTCTTTTTTACTACGCACATGGCAAATTCCCATGAGACCAATGAAACTGAGGACATCTGTAATTATCACAAATTACCAAAGGTCCCCAGATACAACCCATCCTGTGTGAAGAGAAGTTCATGTGGTTCGTCTTATAATATTGGTTTAAAGATGTGGGATAAACTATCAATGCAAACTTTTTCACCTCAAGTTAATGTCTACTTCAAGCCTTTAAAGAATACAAATACTATTTTTGTCAAAGAGCTGTAAGGTTTGGGTATTTCATAATTTCGATAAGATGGCTCACCTAATTGTTGGATTTTAGTCACACAGAAATGTATTCTTTTGTTTTATTTTAAGACGGTAAAGATGCAATTAACTGTAATATTGAAGGCCAAAAATACTCTACAGTAGCATGTATTGAGAAGATCTTCTCAATGTTTGGGTTTAAGTTAAGGCCTACACATTTTCTAATTGATGATTTTTTTTTTTTTAGATTAACTAAACTCACTCAGCAGGCTGTTTCCATGCCATGTTGTAGATCAGAGACTAAGAGAGTTTTAGTCATTTTGGAGGCTCTTTTTTTTCTCAACATTTCTTGATTTCATTTAACATCTTCATAACAGATGTTTACCAGCAGATGAACAATGTGAGTGGCCAAAATAATCTGCAACATTTGAACCCAAAGCCTGATTAAACAGCATCTGTCATACAGAGACATCCTCATTTTGGTAGATTCCATCTTCACTGGTTTCCCTCCTTTTGTTTTCTGTTCTTTGTTCTTTTTTTTACTCTTTTTTTTATTGTTTAACCTATTTTTTATTTTACAGACTTTGATATCTTCCACCTGCAGGCATGAATTGCTAATTGGTGTCAAACTGAGGCAGAAACTGAACAGAAAAAATATTCCAGACTGAGCTATCTGAGAAAATTGCAAAACTGACACCTGATGTCTTTCAAAACAATCAATCATTAGCATTTAAAATCACGAGCTGACCTTTTTAGACTCATTTTTAAAAGGGGGAAATCTGGCAAAATACATCACTGAACTGGAAAGTTTGTGGGTTCTTTTCTTTATTAAAATGTTATATAGGCAATCCCTTGTGATTCCACTGAAGTTTTGGCATGAGTGTTTTGGTGCATAGCATCTCTTTACGTCAAAACTTGAGTTGTATAGTTTTAAAGTAGAAAAAGTTGGCATGAATTGTTGGCATTCTTTATTTGTGTCCCTTTTAGCTCCTACAAATTTGTGAAAGATCAAATCTCCTTGAAGTGACTTTAAAACATATATATCTAGCTAGTTTTTTGGGCATCAGTGAATATTCACTAAATTCATTTTCATCAGTGTGAATCAGGAGCAGTTGAAAAAATGCAATTTGAAAAAGATTGTATTTGTGATGCAGAAAATAGACCAGGGGGGGGCCCCAAGCTCCCTCCTCTGCTCCGCAATGGGAAAGGGAAGGGGGGTTGGGGTTGTTCCACACCAACAGCCCCACACACAACTCAGAGGCAACATTTTATTAAACTACTGCTGCAGAAACTATGTCTTAAAAAAGCAATCTTTTTTTTTTTTTTGGCTAAAAACATGATGATAATAATTAAAAGACCAGTGGGAATAGTTTGAAAATGCATCACTGCATACAATGACACTACAGGGGACTATGTGGGAGCCACTGCTAGAACCACCGACAGGAAGTCTGCAAAGTAAAATTATTTGTGTTCTGACACATTTTCTCTGCCAAGAATTTGCCTAAATAAATAAACTAATACAAAATCAATTAAATTCTACACAGATAGAAATATCAAAAACAAATTCAATGATTTTTAATCATATTTTTGCAAAACACTTGTTGTTCAGTGACGCTTAATGACATCTTGTTCATGCTGTGTTAAAATACTTTTAGTTTGGATACATTTGGTGACGGTCATGAGTCACCACCTTAATCTGCTCAAGTATTATATGTAAACATTTGATATACCCTCAGAGGACAAAACCTGGCAGGGCAGCTTTCAGCATCTTTAGCTTTAAAAAATGGGCACAAACAACAACGAGGGTCCTTGCATAGAAAAGAGAGAAGCATGCTCTGTCCACGCTGCACCTGATGCACCTGTCGCTTTGGCTTAAGCCTAAGAGTACACAGATGATGTCGTAGTTCCCTGCAGGTGATTGTGCACAAACACACACAGGTTGACACGTTCCACGTTAACAGTTGTTCCCTTCCTCCCGCCTCAGGTGGTGGCTCTCCTTGGCTGACCTTAAGTTGGACTGCCACAGCTACTTTGCGTCAGTAGCTCATGAAGCAGACCGCTTTATGACTCCAGCAGAGCTCAGGTACAGGAGTAGGGTGGGTAAAGAGATCATTAAGGAATGAAATATTTATGTACCGCTATAAAATCTGCCGATATACTGCGTCATTACAGGTACAAGATTATGACATGACTGGAATCATATTTTAAAGATTTAAAACCAAATAAAATGTTATTAGACAAGACATAAAAAAAATTAGGAAAATCTTTGGGAATATTTGAAGTGATTTTTCTAAAAGTCTGTGAGAAAAGTGGATCTACATTCAGGTACCTTCCCAACTCTTACAATTCCGACACCAGTTGGATTACAGCTCATGTTTTCTGGATTAAGAACTCAGCTACACATCAGGGCTACCCAACAGAGTTCCACAAACCCACTTCGATCACATTTTGATCTATTGTAAAAGCATGCCCAGTGGTCTTTTAATTAGAATTAAGCCATTTTTAGGCAAAATCAAGAAATCTATGTTGTTTTCTAGGACATAGTTTCTGGAGAGCAACAGTTTTCAAGCACGTATACAACACGCAAGGTTAAGTAAGTGTGACGTAGGTGAAATGAAAGTCGTACAGTTTTCCCCCCAAATCCTCTCCACAGTGCAAAGATTTTGTAAGTTCATGTAATAAGTGCAGGCTATTTGCACACCACCTGATATGGGGAAATGAGACAAAGCGTAGATTGTGTGGACATCCTACGTGCACTAGGGTTTCAACTGCACACCCCATGCATGCGGTATTCGTGTGGTTTAGTTAGGGGGCAGCACTAGCACTTTAGTAACGACAAGAGTGTGGTATAAGGGCACTGTATGACAGAATCACCCTCCAAGTACCACTAACTACAAGTCAAACCCCACACGGGTGTATTTGACTAAGGCTTTATCACACCATTTGTTCTCACTCAATGAGAACCACAAATCCTGTGATTCAGATAATTGGAACTTGAAAAAAACAATTATGGTTGACATTGAGAACGTAAGATGTTCACCAGTATGTGAGAAAAGAAATCTTCACGTTAGATGAGGAGCAGTTTGATAACTATGTCAGAAGATTTTCAAACAATTGCCTGCCTTCTTAAGAGCTTCCACAAACAGCATTTTTATGTACTGGTAAAAAATTATCTTGGCCAAATCTGAGTCATCGGTTTGATGCGCTCCCCTCATTCAGTCAAAGAGAAGATGCAGAGGCAGGTAACATTCCAGAACATTAATCACGGAAGAAAATGGGTTTTTACCAGGCCCCACGAGCAAATGTGTAGATATGGAGTAAAACTTAAAAAGTATGCTCATCTAACTTCAGGCTTGAGCAAAGAAGGGTGTTCTTTCAGAATGCTATTTCAGCTTTTTCTCCATGATAAAAATATTTACAGAAGGCTGAAGCAGCTATCTTTGCCATGTTATTTTCCAGCATCCCTTTGTAAAGTGGAGTCTGCCATCCTGCCTCACTAACTTTTATAATGTCACTGCACAACAGAGAGTGTCTCTGCATCTCCCACCTGTCCCCCCAGCACTTGCACAAAAACTCCGAGCATTAAACTAGCATCGCGGTTGTCGGAATATAGAGCTGTGCGTTGAAGACAATGTCAACAACGCTGTGGTCTCTTGAGCCTCTGACCTGGCTGACAGTCTTTGTGTTTGGGATCAAATACAAGGCTGCAGAGTGAGTCTGCAGGGCCAGCTATGATATAGCGCTGCACTGTCAAAACATACTGAGGCCCAAACTCCTACATTCCGGCCCACGGGGGTAATTGGCTGCTGCCTGGTAGGTGTACTGCTTAAACAAAATGCACCTCATTAGTCAAACTGCGCAGATGGATGTTAATATACTGCAAAGCCATTTATACCACACATTTATCACCACTTTGGCTTACATTTATAATGTATGATGTATTCATCTTTAAGGGTCTAATTACATACTTAACTATATGTTAGCCTGTATTAAAATTTCATTTAGCTTTGCCCGATCATCTTTTTCATGAATGAGCAAGATTTATAAAAGATTAAGACAACTTCATAAAAAAAGTTCTGCTTTCCTTAAAAACTCTGAATTGCATCATAGTTGAATAAATGTAGTAATTTTGGGTGAAATTTGGAGTCCAATCTAACATTAGGAGAACCTACAATGTTCCATTGTTTCTTGTGGGCTTTACTTTCTAAAGACAACACAGGACAGGTGAAATCCACAAAGTACAGATGTTTTAGGGCAGTAAAACCCCTCATACACACTTTTTTCTGACATACATGAACATGTTCACACATTTCTCTCTCGTTTAAACTGTCAAACTTCAAATATTCATAGAAAAATATGTCCAGAATTAATTAATGCAAACAAAGATTTGATTGCAATAAAAGATTTATGTAGATTTGGCAAACTGAATATAGCAAACTGGGGACATGACACATAGAAGATATGTTCACAATGTCAACTAATCAGAACGCAAAACAAAAATCACTGTTAAAAAAAATAGAAACTAGCCTTGTATGTGTGTATTTTTCAGCCCCTTCATCGCTGACGACTCCACCTCCTGCACAGCTCCTTAAAAGCAATATTCCAGCTCATCCAATTACTAGGCTAGGACGGAGCTCCCAGAAAACCCTGCTCCAATGGCGGCTGAATTCCTGAGAGGAATTTGTTCTTCAGTCTGCCTCTGCTATCGGTCTGGGTTAAGCTTGCTGGTTTCCCTCTGTTTTAGTTGATTTTCTGTCTCTCTAATCGAATGTAATACTTTTGATCCTGTGGTTTAGTTACTTTAGCTACATTTAGAGTAGTTGTGTCTTAGGGATTGTGTTTCTGATATTAGTTGCACTGAGCCTTTTTTGTTAAATTTTTCAGACATTAAGCCACACTTTTCTTTTGTTCCAGCTGTTTGTTTATTAGGTATCTTTGTTTTAATGTTTGCGATTCCTTCCACCAGTCACTTTATAAAACAGCTGTGTTGCATCTGAACCCTCCCAGTCTACATAATTTCATTGTTACCTATTTTCTCCATTTTCTTTGATGTAACCAGGGATGTACCATAAATGGGGGCTCGTCCAGGATATATTTTAAGGGATTAAGTGTCAGCTGAGATCAGCTGTGACCTTGAGTGACGCCTAAGCAGTATTGTGCTGATGTGTCCTCCCTTCATGTATTTGTGCGCCAACACACATAATTGTAAAGGGGTAAGCCATGGCATTCAACCACATTTTATTGCTCATCCAACCCTGAAACAATTAGAAATATGCCACACATGTGATCTGGTGCAGATTGTGAATCACTTCCCAGTCAATTTCTCCAATCCTATAATTAAACAAGCTAAAAAAACTGTACTATAGCGAGAGACTCCTGGTTTGGAAACAAGCTCAGCTGATCTTTTTCTTTTTGCCCGTTCTTATATCCGCCAACCCATCTATCTGCTCTAAGAAGAAAAACAAACGCAAGCCTTGTCTCACCACACAGGTTCATTTACAATGCACATTGCGCATGAATAGCAAAGATTGGGGAGGTTGACATCAGCTCACCAGCTGACAGATACCAGACCAGTGACCCATCCAAGCTTGCAGACCTTCCATCCAATCTAACTGTCACTTCTGCCAATGACAAAACACGGAGAAGTGGATACCAAAGCAGCGCTGCATATTGACAGTGACAGTTGCAATTCACAGGCAAGAAGCACCTTATCTCCAGCAAACAGCTTCCATTTCCTAGAAAGAAAGAGAGACGGCCTGACACTCAGCTGCAGACATGTCCAGACAGAAGTCTATATGCTGTTCTCACCTCCTCATCCTCAGCAGAAGTGTAATATTTGGTCTAAATATCTACTCTACCACCAAGGTGCTGGGGCTCTTAAAGAAAATAAGAGGCTAGGACAGGTGAAGATTGGAGTGAGCTTTGATTTTGTGGAGAGTTTATCTTTCACAACATTACAGGAAGAAATCCCAGATTGCAGCCAGTTACAAGTCTAAATCAAAAAGATTTTGTTAGACTTAAGGAAGTCCAGATTTTAACCTAATAAAACGAAGCACAGTTATAGTTTGAGAACAGAGTTTTAGATTATAAAGTAGGATGGCAGTGATGCAATTCAAGAATATAAAGCTAAGAATTCTGGGTAACTCCTCCATGTTCTGTGATGTGTTGCTGTTAGAGATGAGGTCTAAAAACAACGTCCACTTACAAAAGGATGAAATTGAACATATTAGCATGTGGACTAATGTGTTTTGATCATAGATCAAAAAGCTTCTTGAACTGCCGACTCATTTTCAGACACAAATTATCTGAACCAACAGTAATCAATGTGCTCTGCCAGTCTTTGTCAAGCATTTGCAGGATTGAACACTATGTGCTGTAGTGCCCTTTATTTCTTTACTGAGTAACTTGAAAAATAATGTCTTAAAGACTCACCCTGATCATTTTTTAATCTACTGTAAAAGCATTGCCGGTGGTCTTTAAATTATGATTATGCCGTTTTTAGGCAAAATCAAAAAGCTTGTGTCATTTTTTTAGACATATTTTCCGCTGTGTGGCAGGTCTTCATCAGAAATTTTGAATTTGCCTCTGTTGGTGAAGAAGTAAACCTACAATGACATTCCAACAACTTTGTTTATACTCTCTCCCACTAGCTTATAGCCAGTCACATTCTATGCACCAAACCTACGTCTCTCCATGGAGGGAAAACTCCCCACGTTGGAGCACACAACAGCAGTCTAAATACAAGGATTGAACGGGGAAAGCTACCAGAAGCAGAAGCTGACTGCTGCTCTGTAGCCCACGGTGACAGCATGCACAAAAGACAGAGTATTGATAACAGAAGAGAAAAAACTCCTGAATGAATTTATCCCTTGCTGATTCCTCTCAGTGGGTGGCTAACCAAGGCAAGTCGATGTGTTCAAAAGGTGTCCTTGATTGATGTGAAGACTTTTCATATTCATAGTATACTGACTCATGAGGAAAAATGCTACAGCATTCTTTCACCACAACACATAACACACCCTGGACTGTGATCGTTGTTGCTTATGAATGTATAACAATGTAGGAAGATTAAAAAAAACAATAAATTGCACGGCAGCGTATAAATATATCTGAATTAAGGCTGTTGTAGAAGACAGGAACGCCTTTACATCTTCATTTGAATAATGCAGTGAGATGGACGCCTTTGTTTTTGTCTTTGCTCCCAAGATAATCATATTATCTCATGTGGGTTGCATGCTCGTTTGTACTCTCAGCTAAATCCACAATTGATCTTTCCCCCCTTTTCTGACATCCCTTTTATTCCTCTATCAGTTTTAGTCTCACCCACAATAAGCCCCTGCACCAATCTCAGGCAATCTCTCAGGCCTGCAGAGATGGGAGGCAAAGGAAGGTGGATATTTAATCAACTGAGTTAGCTCCGCTGGTGCTGAACAACAACTCTTACCAGAAGTGGGATTCAGCAAGTGATCAGCATGGGTGCTGCTTTGAGTTTGGGCTATTGATCACACATCCCTGACTGCGGTGCTCCGCTCCTCTAATGAGGCCAATCTGCAGATTTAGAAACTTTAGGTGAAGGTGGCTATGTGGGCAAGAGCTAGTTAATGGGGAGAATGGAAAACGTCCTCCTTTTTAAATTTGATTTTCGAAACTTTACCCTACTTTTTTTTTCCATGTCACCAGAGCTGCCTCTGGCTTTAGGGACAAATAGCTTCCACCAAATGAGTTCTGCTTTGTACCAAATTAGAAGCAACTTCCCAGTAAGTCGTGAGGTTAATTGCATACCTTGAATCAGAAAAAAAAAAAAACAAACGACTAAAATTTAGTCCAAATATTTACTCTGCCTTCAATGTACATTGCAAAAAGTTGTTTAAATTGCATCCTCTGAGGTGTCTTACAGGCTGGTACCAAATATAGATCTTTTACACCATTTCTCTAGTCAGGAAAATGCTAATTTAGCACTACACTACAAAAGATGTCAGGCCACTCTTGTGACAGGATGGCAAAGACAAAAAGACAACAGCAATTGGCTCCCATGTTAATTCTCGCTTCAAAGCAGGGTGGCACATATTTTAGCACAGTGTCAAACTGTGCTTGTCACAGTCTTTTTTTTCTAAACCCAATCGGGCTTCAGAAGTCTTCGTATCTGCCAAGATCAAATGACACAACATCACTTTAAGACAAGAACAGAGCCACAACCCCTGCTTGTATTTCCACTGTGGAAGTGGAATAATGGCATGCAGAGCCTTCATCTTAAAGGAACGTGTTGGAGGGGGAGCTCCGCTGCTTGGCAGGAAGTCTATCGCTGTCAGGCAGTTACTGCCGTCTTCCCCAAATGTGTGTTACCAAATAAGAAAAGTACAGACCATGGTCCAAGGCCAATTGTTTAGGTGCAGTGTAATAGGATGATAAGGCACAACAAAAGCCTGTGTCCATAAGGACAGAAGCATGGGGAGCTCGACAGGACGATCAATCAGGAAAAGTTTTTCTGTTACAGTTCAAATCAATATCTTGGACTGAAGATGGAGGTACAAATATGGGATCTACTATGCAACTATACTTGATAAAGTATAGAATGGATGAATTCAGTAGGTTTGACAATGCAAGCCAATCCTGCTAATGCAAAGCCCTTTATACCTTTCAATCAGCAGATGGAATGCCTTAAAATATTCCTTGTCTGGCTCAGCCAATAACAAGCTCAAAACAACAATCTTTTTAGTAAATCAAACCAGGATTTTTGGTCGGTTTTCACTAAAGTAAAAAAGTAGAAACACATATTTGTTGTTGCAAAAACTGACTTGCAACTTTCGAAATTATAACCAAAAACTTATGTCCATTTTAGCCATAATCCAACAAAAAAGCTTGATATTTGTCGTTAAATTTATAAATGATGGCTCAGTAGTGGAATTGGTTGTCCTTTTATCAAGTGGGTTACTGACAAAATTCCCTTGAGGTCACAGGCAGAAAGTTGTATTAAACTATGTCTCTTTTGATTGTTTGACAGCTTAGACTCCATAACTAAGATTGTGTCTTTGCTAAGACCTAGGAACCTTTTCTGTTATATTTTGGATTAGACATTGCCACAATTATTAGGAGAGCATTTGTGCTCTGAAACCAAACTCAAAACCGACTGTATTTATCTCATGTTCTTCTTTTTCCTGTATGGGTTTATTCGGACTTCTTGCATTTTTATTGGTTTTTGTACTCATGGATAAAGTGTTGTGCTTTTTTTGTTTTGTTTTGTTGACATGTTAAAAGACCACTAAACATATTGGGAAAAAAGAATTGGAAAATAAGGGCAGATTGGCTACAGTAAGATGTGAGCGAATTAGCTTTTAGAGATTCATGAAATGAGTAGGCCCACTTTGGGATCACTGGTAGCTCTATTCATCTTGAAACCTTTAACTCCAAAATGATCTGCACGTTTGGGTTCATGTAAAAATGCCACCTAAAGGCTGATCAATTTCCTTTTAACAGATCACTTTTTTTCCCTTTAACACAGAGATGTCACCAGCAAAACCTACATAACACGAGCTTTTTTTACATCCCATAACTCTTTGACCATTCACAGTGAATCAGCTGATTCTGAAAAGGAGAAGAGCGGCTTTGCATATCTGCTTTGGATCAATACTAACTTTACTTTAGTAAAATGTTGCATAATAGCAAAAAAGATTGCATTTGTCTATGACGGAATCAGCTGATTTACGAGGATTGTGTATACACTCCAACGCTGTAAAGTTTTGTTGTAAAGTTTGCAAGGCCGCTCTTTTCCAGTTCAGAATCAGCTGGAATGTCCTTAGTTGCATAAACGGTTGAAGACCTGCAGTAGCCAAAACAAAGTCAACACTGGAGCTAAAGCTCTGGTGTTAGAGGGTTAACTTCTATTTTTTATCATCACCAAGAACATTCTTCTGATTAACTACAACCAGAAAAGAAAACCCAACATACATTTATGAAAGGCACATGACATTAAAGGATGGCTTGAGCATTAACACAGAACTGGCTTTGCCTCAGCTGATGCCCTAAAGCACAAGAAACATGAAGGCAATGTTTCCAATATGGCATCATTCATCCAGTACAGAGAGAACCAACGAACCAATGAATACAAACTAGACGGACAATGTGTGTGGTCACATGACCCAGTCAGTTGCACCGGGTCAGTTTGAAGTCAGCTATTTCGCTTCATCAACGTCTTTACCTATTTAGGCCTCTCGAACAATGACCTTTTAAAAACATGGAAAAATGTGCAGGACAAATGAGACTGGCAGCTGTGGGAACACTTTTAGTAAGATTTCTGTGTGGCTGTGGATTTTACGGTTGCCTATCCACTATTTACATACAGTTATATAAAATTACTGAAATCCAAAGAATTGATCTGTGACTGTGACTTGGTGGCTGTGAAAGGATCTGATCTGGCTCAAATTGCATTCCTTTTGAAATGAACTATTAACCAGGAATCAGTGTCACTGCTGCTATAAATGGAATGAATACAGCAAAGGCAACCTTACATGTTAATTAGTAAAACACATTCATTAGAAAAATATATAGAGTAACCTCTAACACAGTATATTTTCCTCCAGCTATCAAATATGAACAAACTCGACAAAAATAAGCATAAAAATGACGCACAATGTAGCAGAAGTTAATCTAAACATTTTGACTCACGTTTATTGTGTCATTTATTTGAATCAGCGTTGCATACTCATATTAGGTGAATGATGTATATTTTTAATCATGACTTCTGTTTGGAGAAAAATGTCTTCAAAAACAGCATATTTTAAAAAATGATTTAAAAAAAACAAAACAAATAATTCTGAATTGTTGAGCCAAGACTTAAAGGCTAAGATTAAAAATAAAATATCGTGTACATTTTGCTTACCATGACTGTGTTTTGTTGTACGTTTCCTTTTTTAGGACCCTGGCTGATGCTGACTTTTCAAATAAAGCACACTGTTCATCAGTTTATTAATTCATGAGTAAAAGCAGAGCAGTGCATCGGAGAGACATCATTATCTAACCAGATGCAGAAGACCAAACTGTCAGCGAACGCTCACATTTTGTGAGCACAGCTAGACCTCGGGGGATTACCAAATCCACATCATTTCCCCCCAAGCCTTCAAATCTCCTGCTTTTGCGATCATATAACGGGTTATGTGGCTTTGCAAGAACATATTTTAACATGAACTTTCAACATAGTGCCAAATTTCACAACCAAAATGCATGGGTGTCTCTATAACTTTTGGCTTGTAATGTATTTGTTCACAACAATTTATATTTCACTTTTGTGCAGAACTTCTAAACTGTACTGTATTGACTGAGACATCAGTTTGGAACTGCAGTTTCGAAAGAATAATCCATCAATTGCTACTTGGAAATTAAATATTTGTTTTACTTTATAATAAATGCATTAACCTCTCTGCAGATTTGGTGGGTGAATGGGACCGTGACTGCAAAGCGCTTTGGACCTTAAAAGAAGGCAGGAAAGCACTATACAAGTACTGTCTATGCCATTTACCACGGACCTATTTTGACTTCTGGAATAAACAGACTGTGGCAAGAGCCATGCTGGATACAAACTCTGTCAATCCAGAATTACATATGCTGAGAACATGACTAACCTCCACGCTCAAATTGACAGACATCATGATGGAATAGAGGCAAAGACTAACTCAAAACAAGCAGCAAACTCTGCATCTCAACTGACTCGTCAAATTTTTATCAGGCTCAACCCATGCAACAAAAACACATTTTGTCCTTAAGACACGCGCCCTCTTATAGTATGAGGTCTTTGGTAGCTTGTTTGTCAACGTTACCCTGTATGCCATACCCTCTGATAACACATTATGGACAGTATTCAGACAAAGTTATTCTGGATACTTTTGACTTCCTTTTTGGAACAATACTAGTTTTTTGTTTATAGTGGTTTCATCTTAACTCAATTTTTTTAAATATTTTTTTTCCTGAGATAAAAAAAAAAAAAAAAAAAAACCTAGAAAAATTGTAGTCTCTTTTTAAACATTGGATTTTGGTTAAAAACAAACCACCTTGGATTATTTTTAACTGTGGAGTTTTAGTGTGTACACAGCCTTAGTGTTTAGTTGACGTTTTTGAGCTGAAGATTTTTTGCATTTTTGTCTAGCAGATAAAAAGTTCTTCAAGAAACCAACTGCTAACCAACAGCAAGGAAAAATGTAATTTTCTCTTTGTTTAAAACCATCTTTGTGTTGTCTCATTTTTCACATTAAACCACTGCAGGCTGCCTTCACAACTGACTCATGTGAATGAAGACAGTAACAAATTTGAGTTTACTTTTGTCTTGAAGAAGACAAACATTTGAAGTTCATGATTGGCGTTTCGACCTGTTCTTACCAGCTTGGGTTGCGTTGGCAGACACAAAATACATAAATTCTTTCTACAAAATCAGACCAATGAACATGGTCAGTCTAACTGAAAATGTTGACCAATCATCATCGCAAACCATGTTATAGCATGGACCGCTTCTGCAATTTTTAAAGGGACATACTGAAAACAGGATTTGTGGAGGTTTTCAGTTCAGCCATGCATACAGAAAACAGGAGATTTACAATTTAATCTTGTTAGTGTTGGGTATACGTGACTGTTTTTTGTTTGCTTTTTGCAAAAACAGATTTTTTTTATTTTCCTGAGCTGCAGCTGGCAGTACAGTAATAGGCAGTTGTGTTGAAATGGTGCCAGGATGGACAACAATACAAGCAGGTCACAATCATCAATGTTTGGGCTCTACTGTGTTATAAAAAAGAACAAAACAAAATAAACAAAAAAAAAACGTATTGTCTTTGGATTTTAGTATTTGTTAAAGCCAAGACCATTTTTGGCCAAAGATAAGCGTTTGTAAGACAGACTGTTTGTTGTGTTGCCAAACGTTTCCATCTTTCTCTGCCAATGTGAAACTTAAATATGAGTGTTTAGCACATGCTACTGGCACCACTGATGCTGCAAAGGGTCTGCAGTAGACTGAAATTCTGGTGTTACAATTAGGAAATGGAAATACTGTCTGTGCAGACTCCTGCATATGCTTGAGCTTCTTTTTGATGAGTTGGAAACATTTACAAATATAAAAAAACATATTCAATGTTCAGGATGATATAATCCTCTTTCCATCGTTCCATTCATAACCCAAATACTAAAAAAAAAATTCTGATCAAATGTTCACATTCAACTGGAAAAACAAAAAAATAAATCAAACTTGGAGCCAGGCAACATCCTGAAGGGTTCGTCAACACTGCACTAAACAACACACACAAACACACACTAACAATTACTCAGATGATGAATTGCAGCGAGACTTCTTTGACTAATTTAAAGAAATCACTTGAGGAAAGAAAAAGTTAGTGACAAAAAAGTCATTTTCAGCATTCTACATCTGTCAGACTGTGTTTTAGCCTGATTAGTGCACACTAATTGACTCTGCTAATCACACCCCCAGGTGAGATCGGGAATGAGAAAGTGGGAGAGAGGCTGAGTGTGATGGAGAACACTGTGAGGCTGCTAAGCTGCAAAATGGTGGAACAGCTGCTGGAGTCTTTTATGTGCGGGCCCCTGAGAGCCGGCTCGGCCAGGCGCTGTGGACGCAGAGGAAGCGGCGGCGGGGCCACAGTTTGCTGCAGAGCAACACTGAATGCAGGACAGCCACTGTTACGTCTAGTGCAGCCACATAAACACATCATTGATGTCCTACATACATTATTTCACATTGGTTTGACTAAACTTTGATTTTTGATCAACAATTTAAACATTTAAACCAGGTTAAAATGCATCAGATTGTTGAGAAACAGTTGCTAAAATGGAAAACTACTTTACATTCAAAAAACTTGACTTGGTGGGGCTGCTTAACAGAGGCAAAAAATATTTTCTCTGAATATGTATATAGGATTTTTCTGCCAATTAAAATGGAAATTACACAGTTTATTGCTCTAGACTATTTTTTAAAGGTCTTCTTGAAAAAGGGTGATTTTTGAAGAAGCAAAGGATCTAAAATTATTCACCCACTGAAGAGTACCTTTGTTTATTCTTTTCTTTTACCTTCCACATGCCATTTTGTACAAAATCTCATTTTGCACCAGACCTCTTGTACAGTTATAGTTATTGTCTTTATTTAAATTGCATCTGCCCTACTGTCCAGTTTTGAGCCACTATGCGCTCCTTCTATTACTCTGATGTCTAGATGCTGTTTTATGGATGGGAAAACATTCCTTGGATGTTGCATCCCCAATGCTATCCACAAATGACAAATAAAGAATCTGAATGGAAACAAAATTTAAAAAAACATAAAATAGTGTTCTAATAATGTAATGAAAGATTAAAAAGACCTAATAACTTAGAGCCCCCCTCCAATGAAACATGTTCTTAACATGTTCTTGTGACTTTTTTCTGATGATGAAGAAAATTAAGCTCAAAATTGAATTACTGATTATTTCTTTATTCAAATTGTTCTCGTTCAGGAGAAGATGACAACATTCCACTTGGCCAAGAGTGTATTTGTGACGCAGAAAATACGCTGGAGTTTGACACTTGTGTAAAAGCAAACATAAAACTTTCTCCTTGCACAAGTGTCTGATTTTCATACTAGTTTGTTGGAGAGCTGAGGTTTTTTTTGTCAAAAAAATATTTCAAAAGATAAAAGACTCACTTTGCTCTGAAAACTGTGATTATAAAGTTGCCAACAATCAGTAAAACAAGAATCCATTGATGGAGGCAAACCATTGTATTTGACAAGATCTCGTTAATGAGATCTGTACATTTTTGAAGTTTCACAGCAGCTTTAAAATGTTTTCAACCATTTGGCCTCAGATAACTGTGGACTTCTGCTTTTGCCCTCAAGACTTCAGTCTACACTACTACTCTTTAAGGGTATAGCTGTTTTGCATTTCAGTAAAAATGTCTTGGTATTGAATGACGACAGAGCTGGCAGCAGCTTCCCTTTCCCAACACTTAGTTTGTTAGTGTGCAGCGATACTAAATAACTAATGACCGTGTCGAGTGCCTGGGATGCATGGGAGCTCGCACGGTGATGAAAAATCAGGGTAGAACATCTGTGTCATCCGTTTCCTGCCTGTGCCGTTGCGTTATTTTGCCTCTCTCCACTGAAATCATTTGTTAAATATGTTTTTCTCTCTCTGCCTCACATCCAAGAAACACATTTTGTCTTTACCAGCAGGATGGAAGTGTTTTTCACTCAAATGCGGTTGTATTCTTGTTTTTGTTTCCCCTTTTTGTCCGCCTGAGTGAGTGCATTGTCTCCGGGTGCTTTTTACACGCCCACCGTGATGCATTTACACACACCCTTAAACACAAAAACAGCCAGAGTAGCATTAAATGAGATGGATTCCTGCAAAAGCAAAAAGCATCCACTCATTCTTGCGCTGCATGTGTCTGACATGATGGCTGTCACTTCTAGATGCGAATAGTTTATTAATATTGTTTTTTTATTGTCTTTTTCCTGACGAGTGATAACTGAACTGAAGGCATCAGTGATTTCTCTTCTACAGGTAATGCTACATCACAGCGCTAAAACCAAAGGATGTGTGTCTGTGAAACGTGGTTTGGCCTGACACAAAAGGCAAATAAACACATTTGTAGTGACTATGACAAAAGAACTTCAGACTAAATCTGAAGCTCTGTGCTTGTTGGAAGAGTCTCTATAGGGTTGGTTTAAAGATCCACTGGAAGTGGTGTTTTTTAACATGTACTTGTGGCATTTTTCTGATGATGAAGGACATATATATAGAAAATTAGGCTTAAAATAGCATTTCTGAGTATTTTTTTAAATACTAAAAAGCTTTTAGTTGTTACAAACTACAATCGGCGGGACACAAGCTCCCTGGCTCCGCCCCATTCTGATGCATCTACTTGTAGACGAACAGATCCATGAATGCCTTTGATTTCCTTCAGTTTTCTTTTAGTGTCTACTGAGCTGGCATCTGGCTCAAAACTGTAAAGCTGGGTAGCTCCAATACTGCCATTTTTGTTGCACCGGTAATGCTAGTTTTGGAGGGTGTGAGGGGCTGCAATCTAGCCGGTGAGCACATGGTAGGCTGGGGTGGCCCCTGCCTTCTTCTCAAATGGGGCAGGTGGGTGGTTGCCTGGAGCATGTCTCCCTTGGGGGGGGCGCTGGTTTGTGCCTGGGGGGATGCTCTGAACTCCCAGGATGTGGTGGGCTGCTTGTCTGGAGCTAGGGAATTAGGGACGCACCTGCGCTGCCCTTACACTCCTCTTTATAACCCTCCACGGATCCGGACATTCACTGCATCCATACGGGTCACCCCCCCCCCATACGGCTGCATGTGACTAAAGCTTTGAATATAAAAAAAGAACAAAGTCCTACTCAACAGCTCCCTCCTCGTGTGAGGAAACACGGTTCCAGAGCATTTTCTGTCTACCTCGCTCTCTCCCAGCCTCCACTCATGCTACACTGAGTTGCTTTTGTTTTAGCTGTGTTTGAGAACAACCTGACATGGGCCAGTGGGCAAGCCCCTGTCCTCCCACCGCCTTGCCAATGATGAAGGTGGAACAGCCCACAGCGGTGCAGAAGGTGAAAAAAAAAAGCTTCAGAGAAAAGACGAGAGGAAGGAGAGGGAAAGGGAGGCCAGGAGGTTGGAGGCCAGGAAGTGCTGCACGTTTTTTTCAGGAGTGAACGGTGTGTCAGCACTGAATGAGGTTTCCATTGCACTTTTCTTACCTGAAGCAGCCAAGCATGCAGGTGGGGGAGGAGGGCCGCCCCTCTTCTGGCTCAGCTGGGACTTTCACAATGTCTCACTGCTGATGCTGGGGCATCTTTCCATTCAAGTTTGTGTCTTTATTAAACACTAGAAAATACCTGTACAGCTTACGTTTTTTTAAAAAAAAAAAACACTAAAATCATCTTTAAGAGCAGGTCAAACCAGCTTTCCTGGCCACCGAAACACTGACCTGGAATTTAAATCTGTTGTTTTTTCTGACAGGGATATGGAAAAATAAAAAATGTATGTGGAAAATAAAGCTGTAAAGCTTTATTTTCTTTATTTTTTTAATATTTTAGTCATAAAACTCTAGTTTTGCAGTTTTTGTCACTCTTCTTGACTATCGTTAATACACAATAAATTTACTGAATCTAATGTGACCTAAGAGTGTATTGCATGCATTACTGCTAAAGCTGAAATAAGTTTGATAAATATTAGGGATTATTTTGTTGTATTGTGTAGAATTAATCCTTGAAATAAACCAGTAAATCAAATGAAATCTTTAATCTTTAGCAGTATTTTAATCCTATCATGGCACATGTCTCTAATTCACAATACCCTTAAAACCAAGTCTTCTCTTATTTTTGCATCACTTTAAACAGAAGAAACATTGAATAATTGATTTTATTAAATTGCGAATAAGGTCGGACATGAAGGGGTCAAGTGTGTTTTCTTAATGAAAGGCCACATGAGGGTTCACAAAAGAATGGAACTTCTACATACATTTGGGGAATGTTTACTTTGAAGTTAAAATAAGGAATGTTTCTTGTCTGCATTGTTCAATATATAACTGTGCACATATATGAATAAATATTAATAAGACTTGGGAGCTTAAAGGTTGAGTGAAAATTTAAAGACATGATATGAGGTGGAGTGTTGGAAATATACCATTTATCAGTTTCTCCCAGACCCCAGAGTCCCTATAAGACATCCCTTATACCCTGAATTCAAACTCCCGGATACGTTTTGCTGACAAAGTGGAAAAGTCTATAAGTGCCATATTTTCAAGCATTCCTCGAGCTCAAGAAATGCTAGTCAAACTAATTCCTGCAATCTGCTCAGAGCCTAATCACTCCCACACGCCGCCCATTTTTCTAATTTTTTTGTTAAAATGCTGCATATTGCAGGTAAGAGACGCTCTGTCATTTTTCTTTCGGCAGATGGTTAAAATATGAGAGCAAATGCTCTTCCTATGGCGTCTCTGGAAGATACACATGAAAAAACCTACAGCACCTCCCCGTGGACATCTGAGTGGGAAACTGCTGGCAGGAAGTCATCATTAACTAAGTGAAATCGATAATGCACACAAAAAGAATTCCAGCCTTTGGCTTTTGATCAGCTTTGAAAGCACATGTTGGTGGCTCCGAGGCCTTAAGTCATTTTCTCTGAGAAGCTATATGAACTCTCGCAGTCACTTAAGGGAAGTCTTAAATGAAGTGACTGAAGTTTTTCCTAACCTTTACAATTACTCTATACTTCTCAAATGTAATCCCTCAAAGAGAAATTTGAATTAATATAAAAAAAAATGGAAACATTAACAATTCAGTTGCTTTTTACATTTCATTTTTATTTAATTTGTTTTTAATAATAAATGTAGAGTACATTTCTTGTTGGATACCTCAGCCTTCATTTACGCATTTGCTGGTTTGTTTCCTGAAACTGAAGTAAGCAAATGACCCTTTGATGAAGGACTCTGGTCAATTCTACCAATTTCTCCACTTTTTTTATTCTTCCCATGTGCCATTGAAGAATCATGAAAACAAACCCAAGAGTTTCTCTGCATAGAAGCCACACTTACTAATTAATGTCTGTGTTTTGCGATCATGCATTTGTTACAGGGAAGGGAAGTGACAGCCACTATTTGTCGAGGTAAGCTGGGGGACAGAGGCTAAAAACATGGTAAGGGAGCAAGAAAGCAGGAGCAGATGGGACAGTGTCAGCGAGTGCAGAATGAGGCATACCGTCATCCATCACGGTATGGGAGCTGGACACACACACAAACACACACACACACAACATTCTGGCTCACTGTCTGACTCATTGAGGCAACACAGCTCAGCATTGTGTTTCATGTCAACATCTAAATAAATCCACAGTTGAGTTTAACATCTCTAGAAAACAAAGATGTGGACAGACCCAAATCTTTCAGATACTTGTACATAAATACCCTTGGTTCAATAAGGAGAAAAGAATAAATAAGTGTCGACTTCTTCTGAATCATTTTCAAATGTGTAAACTGGGTACACAATTACACAACTCTATTCTGATATATGAAAGACTTGGTGTTATAGAATACCCGCTGGTCACAAACCGCAATTACCCATTTCTCCTTCAAGATCTCTTTTCAAATGGTTGGCACTTCCATGAATTAAGTGGGACCAAAGCCGAGTCCCTGATTGGTCAAAGTTCAACCTGGTTTAACTGGTTCAACCCGCATTAGCTAGATGTGCATTTTGTATGAGGTGCTTGAAAACCGTCATAGAAACTTGATTTGCAACACGTGAACACAAGAGCTTTGAACACAAAAGCCCAAAACACGCATTTATGCGAGTTTACATAGACTTTTCATTAAAAGCAGCCATATGAACATAGCTTTACATCACATTGCAGCCCCTAGTTTGAAATACATGTATTCCCATTCTAAGATTTCTGTATTCATCGGTCTTACAAAGTTGACCATTGTCTGCATGGGCAATTTGGGATCCTCTGAAATACGTTTCATAAACCAACATTGTTTTGAAGATATAGAGTCTTTAAGATTATCCAATTACTGAAGGAGTTTTCATTGGGTTGTTAGATTGTACATAAAACTTAACATTTAGCACACATTTTTTTCATTATCTTTCTTGCTCATGAAGAATGTCAGATACTGTTTTTCAGCTTTAATGGATACGAAATGAATCTAAAACCTGGCTGGGAAGGACAGACCCAAACATCAAGGAACTAGGGCTCCTCATTGTGACCCCGTGGGCTCCAGCTTTGCAGTGGCTTCTGACTCTGATGCAAGGCCAGCTGCCCCGTGAATTTCCCATCGGGAATGATGGGGATTAGCTGGGAAACTGTCTGTGAATGACTAAATAAACAATGAAAGAAACAGCGAGAGGGGAGACAAAAGACAGCATGATCATGACATTGTTTTTTTGAAGTCTACAGAGGGTTGTGAGGTAATAAAAGGTGACAGCAGAAAAAGCTGAAAGGAATTTTCAAAGCCTTAAATAAATCTAGACTTAGGGCGCTTGGATGTTTCTACAGATTTTAAATAAGCACTGATACGTACTGGAATGAGATCCATATTTATATTTTCTAAACTATGAGTGTGTTTTCTCCTTTTTGACAAGGGAAAATTTTCAAATTTCCATACAATACATTCTCCAAACAAGAAGAAAGAAGGCCAGGAGCCTTAAAGGAAATTGGCTGCATAATGCAGCTATTCACTTCTCATTTCTGTTACTCACATATTGGACGCGGCAACAGGAATGGCAATGGAGCTGATGTCTCCATACACCAATCCACGCTCATTTGTTATTTATTCATGAGAAAGCAAGAGGGGTTCCCTGCCTAATGCACTTTATATCATCCACTGTTTTTCAAGCCGGAATACAAATCCAGCTGAAACTTTTTCTCTCACTCTTATAACACAACTTCAATCAAACGCGCAAGTCTACGGTACAAGAGCAGATTCTTCTGAGTGTGCAAGGATGACAAAAGAAGGTCAAGCGAATAACGAATGTATCCAAAACTACTTCAAAACAACTGTGTGTGAATTGCAGAGATTCTGTTGCCAGCTTTTCCTCATTGGGTATCCATTTTGCTCCAGGATGTGCAGCAGTTAAAGAACATCTGCACATTATATTCAATCAAATGTTAAAGCCATTGCACCATTATGCCTCAAACGTCCCTCTCAAAGCAATTACTTTACACCCCATCGAGTGAAGATGTTTGTCTTTTTAAGAACATGAATGCTATTTCAGAAAGAACTTTTACTCTTATCACAACAAAGTGAAAGCATCACACCTCCCATGCAGCCTCAGTCGATGCTTAAAGTTCCACTCCAATCATCTTTTGATCTATTTTCAAAGCGTTCCCAGTGGTCTTTTAATTATTATTATTATGCCAGTTTTAGCTAAAATGATTATTAAAAAAGCCTGTGTTGTTTTCTAGAACATATATTCTGTTTCAGTAGTTCATAAGAAATTTGTTGGGGGTGGTGTTGGCGTGGCAGGCCCCTCACAATCCCAACCAAACATTTGCGGTGCAGCAAACATGACGAGCAACATTGGAACTATCCAGCCATACAGATTTGAGCCAGATTGAGCCAGAATGGAGTGGAGCAGGGAGCTCGTGGCCCGCTCGGGGTATTTTCAGCATCACAAATAAGCTCTTTTTTCAACTGTATTTTTGCATCTGATCCTGATTCAAGATTTGAATAAAGAGATTTCTCAGAAAGGCAATTTTAAGAATAATTTTCTTTATATACGTCCTCTGTCATGATAAAAACGCTAGAAGAACTTGTTAGACTCCAAAAACACAACTTTCTCTGGAGTGGGTCTTTAACCATGGGAATAGAGTGACAATGATGCATTAAAGTGTGACTGAGTACAAAAACACAAGCCGAACCAAAGGGTTCGACTGTCAGATGTGATGGATGAGCATTCAATCTAGAACTTCTGAGCAGGTATGATGCTCAAAATTGGACAAAAACCCTCGTGCCTCCACCTATTCCAACAGCTGAGACCACCCTCCAAAACAAACAAAAACAAAAAAAAGCTGCTGTGTTTACTTAACCTTCGGGAAGTCCTCATTAGCCAGCTCACTCTAGAGAGCCTATTGGGTTGTCAGTAGGGAGATAAATTAACAGTGGGTGAATTGATTTGACTTATACCTTGAGCCAGGATTACATCGGATGGTCAGTATATGCACAATGTAATTAGTTCAACAGCAAGAGGGAGGTTTTCTTTAGCAATTAATCAGGAGAGTTGTCTGACACCAAAGTAATGGTATGTGGAGTGGTGGATCCTCGCAAGATTGGTGTCCGTTTTGAATTGCTGAAGGAACCATTTGTTGTTTTGGCTCCATAAAATACCAGTGATGGAATTTGATCGCATGTGAAAATATCAGCTTAGCCTAATTGAAAAATCTTGTTGACACAAGGTTTCCTTTATCAATTTCCATGCAAGTGATGGCAGCACTCAGCTCCGGCTTCAGCTACTTTGATTTGTGAAAGAATCTGTGAACAAGGCTTTGTCTGCTTTTAGTCCGTATTACATCTACATGAGCCACATCAGGAAGGAGGAAAGCATACATAAAAAGCCATGACAACAGCAGCATGCCGGATGTGGCTTATTATATGTGTCCAGTGCAGTTTTTCCTGTATTCAGTTGATTGGCCACGAACCTGGCCATTCAATAATAATTATCCATGAGGAAAGCCATGTGGGTGGGCACACATGCAAAGGCCAACGCAGGAGTTCTATGTGTGGGTGGGGTGTTGACAAAGCCAATGAACATAAAAAGAGAAAATGCCACATCTGCAAAAATAAGTGACAGAAAATGCAAGACAACTGACAATTGTAAATGTCTAATAGGCATTCTGTTTATAGTCCCCCCCCCCCAAAAAAAAACAACATTTAATTAAATATATCAACCTTAACTTTCAACTCTCGAGTAGCTGCTGACTTTAAAGGCCCACTCTGATTAAAATGGTCTTTTTGATGTATTTAACATGTTCTTGTGTTCTGAGAATTGCATTTCTGAGTATAGTTTTTATTCAAACTGCTTTGAAACACAAGAAGTTTACATTGAGTGGGCCACAAGCTCCATGCTCCGCTCTACTCTGATGCATCTACTTGTAACTTTGACATTTTCCTCATCATATCTGGCATCTGGCTTAAAACTGTACGGCTGGTGGCTCCAACATTGCTCGCCATTTTTGTTGCATTGGAAATGTTAGGTTGGGAGTGTGAGTGCATAAACAGAGCTCTCAGTAACGTAGAGGAGACTAGTATTGGTACCTGAACTGATTAGCAGTACCGGTATTTCATATTTTGACATATATCGGGGTCTGCTTTTTTTAATTAATGGGCTGGACATTGACCTGGTTATTTTGGCTCAGGTGCATCCTCACCTTTGTGTCTCCAGCATTGTCCTGTGCAGTCTGAATAGTTATGCAAACCACACAATCAGTCTTCTGTACGTCATGCTACTGGCAACTAGGGGTGTCACTTTCAACACGTTAACCCAAATGTTTTTTAAGACTGCTATTAACGCAAATTTGTCCTCCCTGTATTGAGAAAAAAACTAAAACAGCAACTAAATGTTAGTGTTTGTACTATTCTAAATTTTGACGCAAAAATGTCAATTTTTACTGCAAATGAATATCAGTTCCAAATATCAGTCATCTTCCTTTTTTTCTACTAATAATCAGCATCGTATGGACCCTGGAGAGAAATTTCTGATGAACTCCTGCCAAAACCTCGTGCTAGAAAACGGGACAGGCTTTTTTTTTTGGTCTAAAAACAGCACAATCATGATTTAAAGACCACCGGGAACCCTTTGAAAATAGATGATTGGAGTGGGACTCTAAATACTCATGTACGGTTCCAGTGACCAGCTTGAGACACACATAAAATGACCGTATTCCAGTGACCTCGACTAACAAGAAAAACGAATGGACCTGGATTATGCTTGAAATCCTTTCAGGGGTGATGATACTACAAGGTGCCTTCAGAGATCTTGTATTGTAGTAGCAATACATCAAACTCGTTTTGACAATGCAATCTTTTTGGCTGATCAAAATTTTTGGTTAGTGGCTTGTTTTCAAGACCCAAAGGCTGGATTATTATTTATTTTACGCAGATCATCTGATGACCTCACTTTCTGAGCCAACTGCAGGAGGAAAATACAATATTGAACAGCAAGGATGCACCATTTGAATGAGGCCAGTCCGAAAGTCAGAAAGTTCAGAAACATTTGGAATCTCCAACTTTTATTGAATAACAGCATCACAACAGCAACAACCAAAGACGGGATTATCCAGGCTGATCTAACGACGGCTGGTCCCTTCACAAAAGAGTTAAGGGCAGGAAGCCAGAAGTAAGTGGAGCTGGTTGAGCTGACAAAGAGTGAGCGCAGGAAAGACATCAAATCTATAAGAAGGAGGACACGTGTCAGAGATAAATAAATACTGGAGAAAGATGGCAGCAGATGAAAGGCAAGGGGCCACAAGCAGACGAAGACGTGGGGAATGAATAGGACGCATGCGAATCGATTGTAAGATAAATGATGAAGCAGCTCCCAATGGAAAGTAATACTCAAAACGCACTAGTAAACAGAAAGAAAACCATTACTACCCAATCTATTGGTGCTAAATGAAAAATATCTACTAAAGGCGGCAGCTGTCCTCCATGGACAACTTAAGTTTTCTCCCATCTCCAAGCATGTTTAGTAGGTCAATCCCTCTGTGCTAATTGGCTAGCTGAGCTGCTGGGCCACACGGTTCCAGTGTCCATCCCTGGAGTGCTGTCATCCTGCTGCAGCCTACGCACACAGCTAGTTTTCTTCTTTGGTGGAAAGGTGCATGGCGGGGGCTGCAGAAAACAGAAGCCAGAAACTCTCCGGGGACACATCAGGGAATGGAGTGCATCGGTCTTTCAGTCAACACTGCCAAAAATACCAAGGAATGTGACTCTACGCTGCAAACTGCAGTCGCTGATGACAAAGATGTTTGGATGATGATGGCAGGAAGGTGGCGCTGGGTTTTACAGGATCATTCGTGCTCAAAGATGCACCTGCAGGGAGATGTGAGTATGGAACAGCATACAAAAAGAAAAAAAAAATTGTAAAACTTTGGCTTTAAAGTTCCACTCCAATTGTATTTACATCTATTTTTAAAGCGTTCCCAGTGGTCTTTTACTTATGTTTTGATGCCATATTCAGCCAAAAAAAAAACGGTGTCATTTTCTAGGACAGAGTTTCAGCAGAGCACCAAGACTACTTCAGAAATTCAACTCCACTTTGTGGGTGGGACCATATGCATGGAGTAAGCCCATCTCCTTCCCATCATTCATTTGTTTACATGCTCTTCTGCTAGCTTACAGCCCCTCAAACCCCCAACCTCACATTACTAGAGCAACAAATGGCAAGCAACATGGGAGCTATCCAGCCGTACAGTTTTAAACCAGATGCCAGCTCAGATGAGGACAAAAAAGATGCACATGGATCTATTTGTCTGCAAGCAAATGCATCAGAATGGAGCGGAGCAGGGAGCTTGTGGCTTGCCATAGTACCCTAGTTTCTCTGTTACATAACCTTTTTCTAACGGCAATTTTTATCTGCTCCTGATTTACAACAATTTGAATCAAGACATATTTAGAAATGCAAATTTAAGCATACATGTTTTGATTAATGTCCTCCATCATTTGAAAAATGCAACAAGAACTTGTTAAAAACACCAGAAACACAATTTTTGTTGAATGAGTCTTTAACCTGAGATCTCAAGATGGTGGTTTTCCTCAGGAACTTAAGTCTCTTTTGAAAACGTTTGAAACTGAAATATTTTCATCAAACTTGCTTTTAGAGTAATGCAAATGGAGTTGCACGTTTGGTCACTGTGGTCCAGGTTGATACAGTCTACTGGGACTGGGATAAAATGGTAGTTTGAATGAGGAGAATTATGTTTTAACTGTTTGTTTGGGAAAAATAAATCATGAAAATAAACCTTCCAGGAAAAGTGGCCTGGATGCAGTCAGTCAGTCATAAGAAAAAACGGTGTTTGACTGCAGCACTTGTGAGTCACATCCTTCACATAGTTTTAACAGCCTGCAAAAAGGCAACAGTCAGTAAAAACTGAAACTTAATTAGCCAGTTTAGATACGTTTTAATAAAGGTTTTTTTTTTTTAAAGGGTTGAAAAGGAACCATTGTTTGGCCCAAGTTGACAAAGTCTATGGTGTGCTATAAAGGATTAGGACAAAATGGTAGTTTGAAGGAGATGAGTATTGTTTAACTGTATGGTTTGGCAAGAATAATAAAATAAAAAAAGAACATGAAAATCAAACTGTAAATAAACTGGCCTGGAGGCAGTCAGTCAGGAGAAAAGACTGCTTTTGTCTGCGGCACTCGTGAGTCACATCCTTCACATAGATTTAACCGCCTGCAAAAAGTCAACTGTCAAAAAGAACTCAGACGAGTGAGACTCAAATATATGGTTGAAATTCCAAAAGCAATGATCAACACTTATCATAATTATAATAAAACAAAAAAATATATACTGTCTGAGCTACATTTGTCTAAGCTCCAAATGAGAGTGTACAGCTTTGTCCCCTTTTAACTATCAATAAACTTACAACTTTTTTGAATCTGTGTTTCTACAAGTTTCTTCAAGTTAAGATCATTTTAAAGGACATTCACGTCAGAAGTTAAGACAATTTTTTCAGTTATTAATGTATTCCCATTTTTTTGAAGAAAAAAAATTCTTATTTTGTTGTTTGTGGTCCATGCCGTGATGCTTTAGAGCTCTTCTTTTACTTCTTTTTTCAAAATGGCAGTGGGCATTTAGCATATTGGTGGATAACAACTTGTTTTCCCCCTATTTATTTACATCACTTGATCAAAATAATCGTGGTGAAAAACTTTAATTTGGACATGAAATGTGAAACAGTGGAGTTTCAAGCAGTATAATTGTTCAGGCACAGTTATCAATATTGCAGACTTTTTAAAGGTTTTTCAAGGTATTATTTTCAAATTCATAAATTCAATGCTTTCAAGACCCCGCGGAAACCCTGATACTGCTTCATTTCATTTAACACTTGACAAACAGAGATAAACTAGACCGTGTTTAAGAAAAAAATCCTTTTATATGAAAATAAAGTTGTTTTTTTCCTGCCATCTAAACTGCTGCATAACTGTACATGGAGATACTAAAACTATTATTTTCCTCACTATTTAAACACACACTAAAATGTTTTAATGGCTGAGATTTTCTGCTTGTGACCACACTAATTTGGCAAAGTCTGTGATTCTCTGGCCTAAACAGCCAATTTGAGACGTTTAAAACCATTTCCACTCGAGTGACGCTGATAAACCACAGGAAATGTTGCAACGGATGCATACCAAAAATTACAGCTGGGCAGTCAGGCAACTAAATGACCCACAAAAATCAGTCAGCTTCAGTGTTAGCTATTCTGTTTGGAGAATGATCTCAAGGTGATGCTGAGCATGCAGCCCTCATGCTTGACTGGAAGAAGCTGTTAGAATGTGAGGGTGGGAGAAAAACATCTAAGATTTGGAGTAGTCTGAGTCGTTAAGCCTACAATCTGTCAGATGTAACCAAAGCTGTCATCTGAATGACGCCGTCGCTAATGGACCATGTCGTCTTACGTCCAATTAATGCATCAGCAATAAATCAGTGTACCTACCTAAAAATGTGCAACATCTCCAGTGTTGAGGGTGACTACACAAATCTTCTGGAATGAAGGAGTGTAAGACATTACCAAAGCATTTTAAAATTTTAGTCTACATATGTATATCTGAGACCAAAAAGCATCAATACAACATAAAATGCTACCAATAAAACCAGTTTTTACTTGTCAGTCACTTAGAGACATTTTTTGCAATTTTCTTTTTGCATTCCATCTTGTAGCTAACTCGGACAACACCGCTCATTTCATGATTTTCTGACCACTATGCACAATTTGTTACATGTTTAGGATGAACAAGAAAACACAGGTAGACCCAACCCTTGATATCCAAGGACCATAAATAAAACCTTACTGTACAATGACTGGCATTTAATGGTTAGATAGCTTACAAAAAAGTCTAAATACCTACAATGTGTAGAGATGGTTGGCATGAGACAAAAGAATCAACCAAAACAGAAGTTGGCAGTGTGACTGATTTTCTTAGAATTACATCTACCCCAGAACATTTGGGACGGAACCATCATTCAATTCTATAATTCATTCCACTTTGCTATTGTTTTTTTATTGGCTCAAAATGATTCTTTAAATAGCATAAATCTGAAAATTCTAGAATTTAGAAGCAGAGCACTTCTTATTCCGACTGCAGAAGTATGTATTCCTACAGTCAGGTTGCAATAGGAGATTTGGGTTTTTAGTTGTACAGCTTCTTGCTCATTGAAACTCTTTTCATTTCAGAATGGACGATAGGTTACACATCCCATTTTTTTAACTGAGTTACTGCAACTCTGACTGTTGCAGAGCCGCTTCTCTCTGCATCAGAATCAGCCGGTTTCACGTTGTGTAATTTTGCTGCTGTAAAGTGTTCTCTTTCAACGCAAAGCTGCTTTTCTTACAGCTTCAGAATTTTTGTTAGGATTATATGAATTGCATAAATGGTTAAAGAGTTACATTAATGCAAAGAATGTTAACACTGGATCTATAGCTATGGTGTCAAAGGTCTTTCTCAATGCAAATGTTTCCGTGTTTCTGTCAGTTTTCTGATCCGGTTTGAGCCAAACCAGTGAATACACATGGCTACCTGTACTTGTTCAAGCTTAATCTTTTACAGAAAAGTACTTTCACATCAAAGCAGAGGGAGATGATTACTAAAACGTTTGGTGTGATCCGTGGGTTCATCAGAAAGGCAGTATCTTCATCACAGATATAATTGGACAATCTCTCATGTTGGGTGTTTTCTAGAAGTATGGTCTGTTTTGCCTTCTATGTATTTGTGGTACTGATGCTCCCACGCTGACATTGCAGGTTTTTATACATACTAAGTCATTGAAGCTTTTAACTTTAACAGGTTAACAACCTGTTGCCTAAAGCAGACTTGTTTCCTTGCAGTTTTATTTATAGTGTTTTGAAGTTCCTGCAGCTATTTTAGAATATTCGATTCACTTGTTGTTATATCTGCAACCTCAATGGGTTTGGTATTAGGTATTACATTTTTGGTAAAATAGACCGCCACCAACAATCTTCTTTAACCTTACAGTTTGATGATGCACATATGGGCTGCCAGTGGGAGAAAATAGGCATTGCCCAGGGGTTAATGCTGCTCCAAGTCAGTTGATACAAAAGTTTTTTATGTCACCAGAGACTACTGTGACACTTTTAAGAAAAAAAGACAAAAAAAAATAATCTAGTTATCTGAAGTTTATCTGATGAAATTTGCGACCATGTCACCATTAAGTTTGATAAAACGCTACATTAACTAGTGCCCACATCTGTGCTTTAATCAAGCTGCCATGATGGATGAAGTGTTATCTGTGTGACAATGACCGTGTCCCTCATAGCTGCACAGCCACAGCTCAGTAAAAAGGCCTCTTCCACCAGGAGTCAGCACTTTCTTAAAGCCTCTAAGCTTCAGAATAATAGCCACTTTGGCAACTGTCAATTTTCTTCTAGGGCAAATTGTTGATGCTGTGCGAAACACTGAAACTGTCATTTTCTTCAATCAGAGCCACCTTGTTTACTTCATAAAAAAATGGGCAAATGGTGACTTAAACTCCAGTGTAACATTTAGGTTTCTGCTCTATTTAGTACAAAAACCACTGCCACCTAAGGACGCACTCTGGTCATTTTTGGGCTATTATTGTGCAGTCTTTAGCTAAAATAAAAAATCCTCTTGTTTTCTAGGGCAGTGGTCCCCAACCTTCGGACTGATACTGGTCTATGGGGCAGATGGTACAGGGCCGCATAAAACCCCCCCCCAAAAAACCAACCTATTGTTTTTCCTGTTTTGTTTTATTCTGGAAAACAGTTAAAAATGTTAGCCAAGAATGTTTAGCATTAGACTTCAATCAATTTCAGGCTCAACGATATATTGTATGCCAAATGATAGAATAGGAAAAAAAAACATGACAAACACATAATTGTCAACAAAAGAGCTATATACATCTTCCTCCCCACTTCCTCTGCTGGACTCAAAACACAATAACCATGAAATGTTGGCCAAGGCTGACGTCCGATTCCAGCGAGACAACACATGTTAAGACTGTCCACATGTGATCGTGCTACAACACAGTTGTTTGTTTTTAACCACACTGGCTTGATAAGCGCCGTGAGACTGCACACAAACACAGATGCATCCCTGGATCCACAATTATAAGCGTCGCTTGCAAGAAGAGTTGCGGTCTCTGAGAGACCATAAAGAGAACAGCCGCTCCAGAGATGGTTATTCATTAGTACTCCCCATGTCATATGTGATTTAATTATTCACTCAAAGACTTGGTGGTGGTGGATAATTGACTTTTGTGGGACGAGTCTCTCTGGACAATCCAACCTTGAAAGTCCAGACCGGAAAATGTAGCCTTGAACAAAATGTCCGCATAGAGTAGAGACTGGAAGTGTGGATAACCAAAGTTTACAATCCCAGTCTTGTCTGCTGGTTTTTTTGATCCATACCACATATTTGACATCACATTGATGGACTACAGATTTGACCAAATATTTTAGGTAAAGGCAAATCATATGATTGAATTCTGAGAAATTGTATGTATATCAGTTTAAACCTGGCAGATGGACTTCTCCACCCAGAAAAAACGATGAGAAGTGAAGGGTTCCTCAACAACATTTTTTTTTGGCAGATTTAAGCTTTAAAACAAACAACTGCATGATAATTGAAGAACTTTTTTTAGTTTACCTCATGCTTGTGCAATGGAAAACTTTAAGAAGGAGGCGTCCATGTGTTTCTGGAACAGTCTCTTCAGGGAAGTGACACCATTTTCTGAGTAACTCTTAGAATCCTTGAGGACCACAGAAAGTGTGATGCTGCGGTCACAAATCAATGCGTAAGTCAACACACATTTTTCCTAAACAAAGTGATGGTGAATTTAAAGTTTGGTTAGTGGACTTCAAATGGTCAAAGTATTGGTTAGGGGTCGGTGGTTTTGAAATTTTTGTTTCCACGTTTCATCCTTCATTCTACTGCGTAATGTTGGATTTAATTCATCATGAGCAGAGTTCTGTTTTTTAAGCATTTTTGTTTGGAAATCAGGTTTTTAAACTGGAACAAAACTAAATAGGTTTTGTACAAGGCATCATGTTTCTACTCACTTGTCTTGGTTTGCAAGTTAAAAACTTAAAACTAGGCTTTCACATTTACACTTTTACATTTTATTCAGCTAAAAAAGGTCATTTTATATAATCTTGAGTTGAAATTCTGATTGATTGACAGCTCAACATATTCTAATTAAAACAGCGATAAAACAGGTTAAACAAAAAATAAAGTAACTTGCTCTACTTATTGGATTAAAGCAAAACACAACAAATGCCGGATTACGAAGCTGAAAGCAACAAGACACTGCAGCAGAAAACAGTCCTTTTGTGCCGATGTGATTAATCAGGAACACTCGCATCACACCATTAAATAACACATCTGCTCTCCCTTAAAATGTTTACCTCGTCCACTTCAACACCACCAAAGGCTGTGATGTCCAGGGTCAAGACAGAAACAGAAGATACACAGAAATTTCAGAGCTGTTTGACTATTCTGAAGTTAAAAAAACAAACAAAAAAAACAGGAGTTGCAAGGTGAAACTGTCAGGCTCTGCACCGACAAAGGGAAGCCAGAAAAGAATCCTGTGCAGGCGTTTTCCTGGCAACAACTATACAAAACAAGTGCAGCGAATGAATTTCACTGGCAGAAGTGCAGAGTGAGTGGAGTAAACAGGAGCACTGACTGAGCTGGAAATGCAATATTCACTGCTGTGGATGTGCATTTTAAAGCAGTAAAAAAATGCTGGATAATACATGTTGGAGGTCAGAGTCTCACAGCAGGAGCAGGAAAAGAGAACCCTTTTGTGGGTTTCATGTTGATAGATTTTTTTTTATACTTTTCATGCTCGCAGAACCTTATTTTAGTAGCTTTAATAAAAAAAAAAAAAAGTTATACTGACGGATCAGTATCTACCTGGAAAGCATTTTTCCTTTTAAGGATGCAGATGATCTCACTCATGGTTTTAGTTTGGACAATCAGTTAAAGACCCACCTCAATCAAAATAATGTATTATATATTTATATATAATTATTTTAGCTAAAAAAAAACATATTGTGTGTATAGTGATAGGAGCACTTGAGGTCAATAAGCTTAATAAATAAAAATGACTAACATACACATATGCTAAGGCATATGTTAGCTAAGAGGGGAAATCACTAATTTCCCATCAGCCTGTTTGTAACAGGAAGTACGATTTGAAGGACACGTTTTTCCGCTCCTTTTCACAGCTTCAGAAAAAGGCACACTATTAGATAAAGCAATTAAAATGGATGATAAAAAAGGCATTTAGTCCCTTTATATTTTCTGTACAATAAAATGTACAGAGTGAGTGTTTTCTTTCAGCACAGACAATGTCCAGCATGTTGATTAGCTTCACTTCTGGAAAAGTTAGGACGGCTTTGATAGTTGGCTTCTGTCCATTGGATGCAAATAGGGTGAAGAGCAGAACTGTCAATCAAAAGGCGGACAGCATGCTGATTAACCTGCCACTGTTTCTGTTGTTGAGCTACAAGGATAACAAATGAACAAAGTTTGGAATAGAAGCAAAATCCCTACTACAAGTACTTACAACTGATGCTTTAGTGACTTCTAAGAAAAATGGAGAAGGCAGGTGGCGGAATCTGCTTATATGAACACAAATATTTTGCCTGCTTTTGTCCTTTTTTTTCCCTAAACAATTTCATATCCCAGCCAGACCTGAAGCTTATGTCCTGCAGTCAATTTCACTCAGATTTTGTAGGCAACCTTTGGTCCACCTTTGTTCAGTTTGTATTGATGAATTGTGAAAAATGTTTCTCATGGCCAAACAGTTATGATTTAAATTTGAAAAATAAATAATGTTTACTCCAACTGGACCAAATTAGAATTAGAGTGAGGAACTTGTGAATCTGAATCAAATCATTTAAATGTTTTAGACCGTGAAATCCAACCCTGGTAATTTCAGACTTCTGTACTATTTTTGATCTAAATTGAGTCAAATCAAATCAAATCAAATCAAACTTTATTTCTAAAGCACTTTTCCTATGAAGCATAACACAAAGAGTCACTGTGCTGCACATGAAAGACAAAAGGCAGATTTACTTTTGACTTCTTGAGGATTTTTGATGAATTATTTCATTCTGCACTTTTGTTTGATTTCAACTTTGATTAAAGCCAGCGGACGCTGAAGAGAAGAGGACCAGACCGCTTAAAAAGGATCGTCCCACTGGTTACAACCCAGCGTCTATGTGTTTTCAGTCCAGGATCCGGTCCACGATAACTCATTCCTGTCCTGTTTGGTTGTTGATAAAAGCACACAAATACTGACAATGCATCTGAGGAGAAAAACATAAGATGAGCCCACTAATGCTCAAGAATAAGAGGAACTCGCTTACAGCTCAAGGTGAAATTTCATTTTCAGATTAGGAGCAAACTGTGCGACAACTTCCATAAAAAGCCATCTTGCCAGATGTCTTTTTTGTGCAAAGCCTTGATTTGATTAGCTTTTAAATGCTTTAAAGCCTCCTCAGAACAGAGTGCAATTAGATTTCAAACAGTGAGTCAGTGATCATCTTTACAGCTTGATATCTGCAGGCTTATGTCACAGCAGAATGCATTGCAGTGGAGAAATATTACTGTAATTATACTGTAAATAGAAACCATTATTAGAGAAAGGGGGGTCGCTCTAATGTACAGCCAGAATCCGTCTTAAAAAGAAGTGAACGCCTGCTGAAGGTGAGCAGCTGCATCAGCAGAAATGAAAAAAGCCAGGAGGCGTGCACTGCGGCGCCCTGACCGAGCCTGAAAGAGAGCGTACAAGTACATCCTCAAATAAACAAATGCAAGCAGTAAATCATCAAAAAAAAAAGCCCCATTCAAGTACAAAATAGACTTCTAAACTAGCAAAAAAACTTTCATGGTAGGAAACATATTGGGGCTGTTGTATCTCAGCATCCACAAAAACATTTTTACATGACAAAAAAGTCCTATAAAAAAGATGTCGTGTTAATTGTACGCACCTAGTACTGGGCAAAAATGAATTTTGGGCAAAGTGACCACCCCCGTGCCCCCATCACAGCAGGACATCACGGCAGGCAAAACTGCCCCAAAAATGAAACGGGACGAAATCGCTTTTTGGAGCTCAAGAAGAAAATTCAAAATCCACTAATGACCAAAACACAGTTGTTGGGATATCCTAAGGAAGTGTCAAAATTATTATGGGATGGCCACACAACCCATGGCTTGGCAGCCACTTTGTGGTAAAGAGTAGATTTTAACATTTTTGCACAATATGAAAAGACAGAACTTTTATTTGACAGATTTTCGCTACATTTCACACAAAGTTAAGTCTTCAATAACAATTGAAGTTATTGGACCTTCGACCTCAGGAAAAGGCAGCGGTTATGACAAAAATGTGTTTTTGCTGATTTTGATTGACCTGTTCATGCCCCCAGGTGACCAAAAAAGAAAAAAAAGGTTACAATGGAGATAAAACAAACAGAAAAGCTGTCATTTTGAAAAAAAAAAAAAAAAAAAGTGGTTTATTATCAAATATTTTCACATGCAGCTCTGACCAGGCTGCGAGCCAAACGACGACACAAGCAGCTTTCATTTTCTTTGTTTCTAATGGAAAAATGTCAGTGACTTGGGTCATAAAATTCAAAAGAGAAGTCAGGAAAATGGTTGCAGTAGAAGTGTCTTCATCACTTTAAGCAAGCACTTTGACTCATGAAGATGGATGTGGTGTGAAGCTCAGAGGGGAACAAAACCTAATAGAGCATCGCTACAGTGCGACACAAAATCTAAACCAAAGGGGAAGACAAACCAAGCAGAAATAAGATTTTGGACTGTTTTACCGCTGTGTCATGAATGCAGCTGCATTTCCATCTGTGCAATAAAAAAAACAGAAAAAACATGCAGCTGTTCAAGCTGAATCTGAAGAGTCTGACATCAGGCAGGGAAGTGCTTCAGCAACATTAGAGGCTGCACAAAACCTGCATCAGGAGTCAGTTCCTCCAAAAGACCAAAAGGAAAAGAAGAGTTTCTAAGCTAAAGAAGACATGAGACAGAAAGCAGGACACATGTTGTTGAGGTTCAAGGGAACTCCAGGCCTCAAGGGCCACAGTGTCTGCATTATTTCCAGACATCCAAACCCTAATCATGACTGATTACTTGGTTCAGGTGTGTCCAGCCAATCAGAATGGAATGGTAGAAAACATGCAGGAATCCAGCTCTCGAGGCCTGGAGTTGCCTATCCCTGTTCTAAATGGCAAGATCAAACCTGTGTGCTTTTATTAATGAACAGTAGGGGCAATATGAGTGAAAACTAAAATTTTAGTTTATTTAAAACACACCACCATTCTGATTCCAATTTTAATTCATTTGTTTTCTTCTTCCTTTTACTTTCTTGAACAAAAATGACAAATAACAGAATATGCTTCACAAAAACTTTTTAATTGTAATATCTATCTGCATTCTGTTGAATACACTTATAGACGAATAAATTCATTAACGTCTTTGTTTTCCTCATCTGAGGTGGCATCTGGCTCAAAACTGTACAGCTGGAAAACTGGATGACAGCTGGATTACAGCATTTTTATTACACTGGTAATGTTAGGTTGGGGTTGTTAGGAGCTGTAAGCTAGCGGGAGAGTTTAAACAAAGGGATGGGATATTAGCAAAGGCTTACTTCTTAACAGTTTCACCCACCACTGAGAGTCAAATTTTCTGATGAACTCCTGCCGCTCTGCACAAAACTTGTCCTAGAAAATGACAATTTTCCGATTTTGGCTAAGAAGTGGCGTAATCGTAATTAAGAGACCACTGGGAACTCTTTTTCAGCAGATCATAAAAAGGTTGGAGTGGGACTTAATCTGTCATCCCAATAAATATTGTATCATTATTATATGTAGGCTGAAAAAATAGCAGTGGTAAAAATGTGGTTTTTTTTGGTCATACATAAACCCTAAAATAATCTCTGGTTTTAAACTCTACAATTTCTAAACGTTTGATTCAAAAGAGAGGTGGAGAAACCTGGGGGCGGATCCTTTCTAATGAGATTAATCAAATCTGACGAGTTTCACTCATTTCTAGAGTTAATTAAACAAAATAAGCTCGGTTGACTTGCTGTCACTTCATCCTAAAAACACTTCCTCTAGAGATTTACCAGACAATCTGCAAAATAAACAAAAATTATTATTACAATAAATCAAAAAATGATGTTATTTTAGTGTGGCTAACTAAAAAAAAAGTTCCTAACAACACTCCAACTAAAACTACCTTTCGTCACCTTTTCTTCCGGAGCACATTCATCATCAAGAAAACCTCCCGTATGTAGCATCTTAACAGGTTAGTGCTTGATGTAATGCATCATGGTCTTGAAGGCCGCCTTAATCTCGCTTTGCCTCCAGGAGGCTTAATGATTGTAGGCGGAGTAGAGGAAGCCATCTCTCGCCAATCTGTAGTCTCCGCCGCACGAAATGATGCTAAAACCTTGTCAGAATTATGGGCACCAGATGCTGTCAGTCAGCTGCTGAGCGCTAGAGGTCTGGATGGAGTTGGATCTAATGGCTCTGATCTAATGCTCTTCATTCACACCAGCTCTGCCAAGCATTTCTAATTCATACAGGAGCAGAGGCTGTTCAGAGTTTTTGCTATGACAGGTAAGGTCCACAGAACTCCAAGATGGATTGAAGATCTTAATTACGGCTGTTAATGTCAATACGCAAATGGATTCCGATCTGCTGTCTGATAAAAGCTTTCTGGACTTAATGGAAGAGGGCCCTCAGCTGCAAAACAATCTGATAACATTTATGGAATGACAGTAGCTGCTGGAAACCCTATAAAAGGGTCACAAATGCAGAACGTATCAGTCGTTTTCCTACAATTTTCCCTTTACCTGGTTATGATTAGCATCTGTCATAAATCTCTAATGCATGAGGGAAGAAACCAATGCAGGGATGCCAAGCAGGTGTCATTTTTACTTCTTAGACCCCAAGAAGAACAATAAAAATAAGAAACGTGCAAATGAGTCTCAGACTCTGCATGAGTCTGAGGCTCAATGAGGCTGCTTTATTCCTGCAAAGACACCTTTAGTTTGAATGTTTTAAGCAGGTCACCCAAAGTAGTTTTGATGCGCTCAAAATATGCACCAAAATTGAAGAGATACTTGACAGGTGTTAACGCGCTGATTCATTTCTTTTCATTCCACACCTCCCGACCCACAGAATGCAGGTCTCAGACAATCATCAGATGTTGAAAAATTGAGCTCAAGGAAAAACTATACACCCTCCAACTTTACAATATCCTTAGTGGCTCCAAACCCGCTGCAAGGTTTAGCATGGATGTTATTTTTACACGATAGTTTGTGATGAACACACGTCGGGTTTCACTCTCGACAATTATAGGTCTTGGATAGAAAATCGCAGGCAGTCGGAACGGGAACAAACACTATGAATTTGGGGAGGAAAATTGACATTTCTGACTAAAATGTGATGAACAGAGACTTCGATGTGCCACAGTGTAGAAGAATGACTCCGGAAATAAAAATTTTTACACAAAAAAAAAACTTTAAAGTAAAGTAAGGAAATGGCAAACTTTCCAAACTATTATTGTAAAAAAGGAAAAAGTGTGTGTGTGCTGTGACAATCTCAATGTGCTTTTTGACCAGAAACAGTTTAAAAACTCAAAGAGATGCTTTGCTACAAGGACGGGGCAGAAGGTTTTCACTCTGTCAGCTTAAGTAGCAACAGCTCTGCGGCTTGATGACAGAATAAGAAACACAGCAAAGCAAAAGGCTCACATGATGCTGTCACAGCCAACCGTCACAACAGGACTTCTGACATGTTAGCACATAAAACTAGACAAACATCCAAAGCAACAGACGGTTCACCGCATTAGATCCCCTGGAAGGAAGGTAAATTTAAGATTAAAAATAAATAAATAAAAAAAACAGTCAAAGCCCGACATGCACCTGGGGTTGACCTGTCCAGATGCTGCTAACCAACCTGCATCCCTTATGTGTTTTCAAGTTTTCGCCACGACCTGTCACCATATCCATAGAAAAAAAAAAAAAGTGTATTAATGTTCTACTCTCACCAAGCGGTGTAGGACCTGAAAATTTTGTGTGGGCCACCTGTGTGCTCTGTACAGGTTTTCCCATTTTTGCTGTTTTCTAACAAAGAACTACAAATAAGCAGACTGAATCCCACAGACCATTCTTATCTGCTTTTTCTCTAAATCACTGTAAACCCTTTCATTTACTCAAAAACGTGAGATAGAACACAATCAACATCTCTCGCATGAACAGTGGCTCAGACCTTCTGCAGCATGACACCATCATACATGATGTTTTTTCCGTTGTACAACTTTATTTAATGACTAAAAGACAGTTTACAAATGAGTCAGACTCTCATGCAAATGAAAGGAAGAACAATCCCTTTGAAATCAGAATTATGTGGTGCTGCTAAACATGTAGAAAACAGTTCAAATTCTGATCCCTGACCCACTAATCAGAGCATCTCTGCCATTATTTCAAAGGGAGAGCTCTGTAATGAAATGCTTATCTAAGAATAAAAGAGAGGACCTTGTTGGTGTAATCAGGGATTATCAAGATAGCATCAGGATCTCTCCAAATAACAAGAATAATTAATTCATCACATCCAGATTGCAGTTCTTTAATGAACGCCGAACATTGAAAGGGTAGCGATGACACTCTGTCGCCCTTGAACTGTAACATTATTCAACCCCAACTGCTGGCGTCTTACTGCGAAACCTTCACATGAGTAAATGACATGAAGCAGGATAATAGGAGAATGTGTGAAACCATTTATTGCTTGTGGTTTACTGATGCTGAGATCACAATAAAAGGCCTTTCTGAACTGGACGCCAGCGTTCAAAAGACATTGTTGGTTTTCTCCATCTATCTCAGTGCAGCTCTGTCAATGGCAGTGCTGTAAAGGCGGGCTCTGTGTCTCTGTGGACAGCTGGAAGCAGACTTTCAAGTTATGTTTCCTAGGTAACAAAGCCGTTGAGTCTGGAGCTCTTACAGCACATTCCCATTTGCACTTTGTTGGGTTGGAAGTATAGGATTTAGCCGGACAGAGGGGGATCATGTCAGGGTTTGGCTTGAAAAAGTAGTTTTGACACATCAGCAGTTGAATGGTAGGCTCATGCCCCTGAGATGCACCATGTCAAAAGAAAATAAAAATAAAAAAAATAAAATACAACCTCAGCTGAATTTATGTAGCAACAAGAAACACAAAGCTGAGCAACAGGAGCGCTCATGGAGGACGCACAAACCACAGTATGAGTTCCCTACCCCCAAGTGTGAGGGGTTCCTGCAAAATATAAAATACAACAAACACTAGATATTACATAATATTCCTTTTGCTGCTGGGATAAGCAGTGACTTTACAAAAGTTACCATACATCTGGGTAATACAATCTGTCACAATCTGTCAGAGTCACAGTACTGTTCACTTTATGTTAGTTTTATGGTATTCAACTGCGTAAATGGTGCTGAGCATAATCACAATTAAAAGACCAATGAGAAAGATTTTACAATAGAAAAAAATATTGTTGGAGTGGGAATTAAACTTTTTCTTGGAGTCTCAACCAGCTATTTTTTTTTGAAAACCTGCCATGCAGATAAAGTGTATAGGAAAGATGGAGCTCTAGACAATCTCACGGTGTACTTTAGTGATAAGTCAGAGAAATGATTGAAACAGAAAAACAGAAGCCAGATTGTTAAAGAGCTTAAGTAGAACAATCCAGATGTTCACAGGGGCTGGCCAGTCCTCTGTTCTGCTATACTGTCACAAACAGGCAGACAGCTCGTTCCACTTGCAGCAGGTATATTCATTCAGACATGAATCAAGCACAGCAGCAGAAGCAATAAGAGTAGTCAGAGTCCGGGCAAGGGTCAGGGCAGGCGGCAGGCAATCAGAACACAAGCAGAGTTAGAGAACAGAAGATCTGGCCAGGACGGAAATGCTTGGTAACGCAGGTAACAGTCTACCAAACTGAATGATCACATGAAACATTGTGTTTCCATACACGGAACTGGAATAATGACTTGATTACTTTTTTTTGTTGTCTGCTGTGTTGGTGCTGGGTCATGACATCACATAGTCTTTATCATAAAAGTGCTTCAAAAACAGATCTACAGCAAACCTACCTTGCCCCAATCCAAAAGGTTTTCTTCCCAATATCAACATCATTGACTTATTTAATTTTATAGTGATATAAGTCATTTCTGATAAGAACTTCTCTCAGACGCATCAGTGTGGTTGGGTCACTGGAATAAAATTGATTCATGGATGAAGTTGATGAAACGTTACATCCCTATTTGATTTAGAAGAATCAGGAAAAGGTGGAATCACGTGACGTTCAACCCATTCAGAAATATAAAAACAAATCTGAGGTTTCATGTTGATGGACGCTGACCAATACTACTAATACAATAATGCTTCATGTGTTTAATCAGTAAAATAATGTCCTTAATGGATCTGCACATTTTAATATGGAGGGAGGAGGTGGGCGTTGTGATAAGCATGCTAATAACAACTGCGAAAGCCAGTATGAATGTTGCAGAAAACAGGAGCCTACAGCGTTCTGAGCTTCAGTTTGATCTCTACTCATTCTGTCCACGATTCAGCAGGGGCTGTGATTAGCATATCACACACCACTAACAAGCAAGACCAGAAGTTATCTGCGGGAGTTTGATAAGCAGAAGATAGAAATCTGCACCGGCAACTTGTTGGAGGAGATAAGATTTGCCCATGTTGCACTTTAGAAGGGTCAACCATTAATAAACATCCTTCAGAAAATATTGTTTTGGTTGTTTTTCAGTCTTACGAGGCTACAAGATAAATAAATCGAATGGAGGTGAGGTGAGAAAAAAAAGGATTCTTTGATTTGACAATGAACTGAAGAAAACATACAGAAAAATGAACATGCCCTTGCAGCAGAGGTTCGTGGTCCCGCGAGGAAACCAACGATGTCTTTACTAATCAAAGTGTTTAAGAAGAAGCAAGCAGTGAAAATGGAACTGTCAGTGTGGTTCCCCTGAGCTGCACTGTGTAAGCCATTCGTGGAGGGAGAAAGCACAATGCCAGACATAACAGTAAACATGATCAATTCCTGCTATGAATCAACCGTTTCAAGAGCAGCCAAACCTTTCATGGAGAAAACCGGTGCTGATCATTTAAAAAAATTCAAAACTTTGATAAAAACTTTATTCATAAATATATGTTAGGGCTGTAGCAAGTATCCCAAATGTTTGGATATACGTGACCTGTTCCCCAAAATTTGGCTATGACTATTTGCAATGTCTCATGTTGCTGAATCATGATCTTTATCCTTATACCAGAGCTTGATAAACTTACAATTAGGACAATGAAACTATTGCTGTAATATGCAGAACTAAACAAATCAGATGGTCACCAGATGCAAATAAACCTTCAAGGTAAATTGTTGGCCAAAGTTCTCACTTTCAAAGTAAAAGTACCAAGTAAGTTAAAAACACAAGACTTCACTTCTCAAAATAAGTTCCAAAGAAAATTTATTGGATTTAAATATTGTTGACAACTCAAATAAAAGAAGATATAGTGATTGTAAATGTAAGACTATTACAAAATGTGACTGTCTGCTAGCATGTCGGAGAATCTGTATTGGAATGCAAAAAGTTTTTGGGGATTTCAATACAAATCAAAAAACCTGAGTCGACATAGTTTCTGCAGAACGGCAGGAGTTCTTTAGAATTGGAGTTTTGGGTGGGACCATTGATGCAGCATTAGCCTGCCCCCACTTCCAATGTTGATAAGATGTAAATAAGAGTATAACAAATAATGATTAAATACATTTTATTTTAATATTCATTCATCTAGTAAAAAGATATAAATGTAGCAACCTTCCAGACACATAAATAGGAAGAATTGTGGTTTGGTCTTTGAATCAGATCAGATCACCACCTCAGTAAGGATCCTCAGCCTTAAAAACATGTTGAATAATTTCTACATTTCATTGACAAATTGAAGAAAAAGTAAGACATTTTTGTTTTCATATGTGACAATTTAGACAATGAGCTCACATGAACTGACTGAAACTATTATTAATATTTCAGTGTGAGCACATGTGCAGAGCAATCCTCAGATGAGGAAAAAGTGATGGTAGCAGAAACTGGGTCAGGGATTTAACTTGGTCCCTGCCTCCTTTGAAAATGTGGCTGAGTGGGAAGAGGAATGACGTCTCAATTCCCTGATTTGTCATTGCTTTCTATTACTTATTTCATACCAAAAATCTTTGCAAAATCAAAGCTTTTGTTTTTCTCGCCTTCTGTTTAAGATGCTGAGAGTGTAAGGGCATCGGGCTAATAGTGTGTAGGAGGAGTACTCAGAACTTAACATAGCAGTTGTATCAAAAGGGGCTTTTAATTTGGAGTAGAATCCTCTCTCATATATGAAGAATAAGATCAGATCTATAAACTCATTTGTTTGTCAAAATGTTAAGTGTTTAGTTCACTCAGAGCCTTTAAGAGGCTAAATGGGAAAATGTCAATTTCTGTGTTGAAAAAGGCCTTCATTTCAAGTTTTTCATTTTAAGTGAAAATCTGTGAACACATTCTAACTTTTTTTAAACAGCAAAAAAGTAAAAGTAAGCAAAAAGAAGCCTGCGCAGTGATATAGAGCGTGTGGGCTTTGTGGCCGGAACTTCCTTTTGTGAGTGTGAATAACTAGCAGCCAATCAGATTTGAATGTTCACCCGGACCATTTAAAGTGCAGAGATACAACCTTAGTTTCTTATGGTTGTAAATCAGTATATTTGTTTTATTGGGGTAACACTGCAGACGTGAAAGCATTTACAGTTCTGCTTATCTTACTGTTGATGTGTTTTGTGCACACAAATTACATTTCTAGGATATCTGAGTGAACACTTTACAAATTAAAACATTTCAGACAATAACAATGAAGGAAAAACAATATCTTTGGAATTTCTTTGGTTCAAAAGCTGCTATTGTCTAAAATGCACCTAGTAAAACATTGTGATGTCATTTTTTTTATTTGATTGACAGCACTAGTTTATACATGACAAATGATTTTTTTTTTTCTGTGTGTGTGTTTCTATATGTATTTTTATTTATACATTTTTATGTGTGTTTGAAGTTGAATGTGTGTGTTTTCATTAGAGAGGGAACAGGATTATAACTGATAGTGGGTGTATCAGGTGTACATTTGGTCTAGGGCTTTTGAATGTTTTTTTGTTTTTTTTTGTTTTTTGGCTTTGTCCTATGTTCCACTAAAGGTTTATGTCCTAAAAATATCATGTGAAAACATGTTGGGATTTAAAAGCAGGTAATCTGTTTCTATCGATCTGGAAGGATTGGTAAACAAATAAGTAAACAAAAATAATAAACATTTAGATTTTTATATAGGCTTCTGGTGATAACATGAAGTAACAAAAAAAAAACAAAGAAAAAGAATTATTCTAAACCTACTAAAGGCAAGTGTTGGTGAAGTGACTTTTGTCAGTGATCCACTTGTTTTTTTTCCATATTTATAAGACATATAAACACAGAAATAAAGTTCACCAGAGCATCTTTTTTGAGCCAAAATATGCATGTAAACTCTAAGTTTTATACATCAGATACAACAACGTACCAACAATATGCTTCTACATTAATTTTAAATTAGCAAAAACATACAGTAACTGTCTAATATTATATTTTATTTATCAGAGAAAATGTTTCAGGCATGAGAGCACAAAACAATCAACGCAAGGAGAAGAAAAGAGCAAATTTGAGTATGTATGTCAGATAACAAAAATAGAAACGAAAGCAAACATGCCAGTAGGCGTAGATTCAGAAAAAGAACCAACCATGTGACACTGTCTGTGTCATAACATTAATGAAGCCGCGATGCAAAATAATGATTATGCATTTCTGCTGGGCTTTGACCTGCAGAGCCTGATGAGGTGGAATGAGGGGCCCAGGCTGAAGCTGCGGGCAGCGGTGCTGACAGCGACAGCCAAGAAGAAATAAAGCAAACAGCTGCAGTTGAAATTAATTTTAATGATTAAGTTATCATGGCTTTACGTCTGCATTTATCCAGCAGATACATTAAAAATAAACTGTTCTTCTTAAATGATTACTTAAAGGCATTGTTTACTTTCTTCTGTCATCAGTCTTTGGTTTTTCCAGCCTCACATTTGATATTCTGCAAAGTTTGATATATATTTGAGGAGACATGAGCTATTTATGTAACATGACCTGAATGACTACGTAAAGATCTTTCAGCTTCTTGTACAGGTAAAAGTTTAGCACAGACAATAAAAAGAGAGAAGGAGGAATGAGAGGCGGAGCGTGGCGGGACGGAAACACATTTGAGCCATCCAGGACAACTTCAACATTTAATGTTGATTACTTCCCTGAATGGTGCCATTTTAAGGTGGGCTTAGAAGAGAAACGCTGCAGATTGTATAGTTTGGCAGGAGTTCATTAGAAATTCCCCTCTGACGTGGGCAGGACCGTTTGCGCGAAGCAGACGGGGGCGCAGACCCTACCCATGGCTAGCAGCTCGGAAATAGGAGCTTTTTTAAACTGCATTTTTTCGTCTGCTCCTGATTCACAAGAATTGTAATAAAGAAATACTCAGAAATGCAAATTTAAGCTTAATTTTCTTCATATAGTATATCCTCCATCATCAAGAAAATGCCACAAGAACTTGTTAACACAATTGTCATCAGAGTGGGATTTTAAGCATAACAATGGAGCTTTTTTCGTTTTAAAAGCTTTGCTGTTCTAGTATTTTTCCTTACCTTTTTGACTACCAGAAGAAAAACAAATGTCATCAGGATTGTTTTAAATTAAAGAAAAAACAACAAAAACTACAATTCCCAGAATTGTTCCCCACCCCTTCACATTTGGCATCGTTGAAAAGTCCAAAATGTCCTGTGTTGAAGCCAAAAGAAGTCAATTTAGCAGTATGGAGTGTTTGGGAGATATTTAGGTTTAGAAATGTCTTCTACAGATCATAAACTTGCATTGTTTGTAGTCAGGAGGATAAAGATATAACAAAAAAATGAATAGTACATTTTCAGAAAATGTATAAAGCTGATTTTTCTTTGAAATATTCTTCAGGTTGCTGATCCATCAAGAGATTTAACTACACAGACCAGGGAATTATTGAGGCACAAAGAAATGCTGAAACATCCAGTTTACCTTGAAAAAACATATGAAGCTGCTTCCCGGGAGGAGTGAAAGATTCCTGCAAACCCCCTCTCCACACACCTCCTGTATTTTCAGAGCATGTCAGAGACCTTGAGAGGTTAATTATTTGGTGCATGATCTGTTTATTTATTTAGTTCAGACCACGTTCCCACTGCTCTCATCTATTCCTTCTCAGCATGTCAGGAAGTGGACCGAATCCTAATAAATGAGATTCCTGTCCAGCCATGAGGAGGTTTTACTATTAAAAGTAATGCAGTGGATTGGCTGAATGGGATATTCTCGAACACACAGGCTTCGGCCACACACCCACTGCTGTCAGAGCACAAACGCAGCTATTGGTAACCATCTGAAATGATTTACCTTGAAAGAAAATAAGAGGGAGATCTCACAGGCCGCAGGTACGTGGTGACAACAACATCCAGATTACAAATTCTGCTCGTTCCTCTCCCCGCCCCAGGCACTCGCTCTGTGTCAATCAAAATGTGAAGAACAGCTCCAGACAGAGGTGGAACTGCTGCTTTACTTCTTCCTCATCTCATTTCTAACAGGCTGCGCTAAAGCTGTGCAGTCAGGAAGGAAACGGCAGCCGGAGCACAAAGCCACAGAAGGAGAGAATCAGAGATCCACCGTGACATGTTCTCTAAAGTCCAGTGAAAGGAGAGCATTCCACTATGACATCACTCATCTGGTATCAATAGCTCCAAAGCTACGTTCACACAGGACAATCTTGTATGTATAGTCCAAAGACAGTCTTAAAAATGTGCGTAGTGACGAGTGAACACAAGTTCTGCCTGAAATGCACATGCCTACATCAGCTTTTCACTGGAAGTGGCCACCTGAACACGCGTTGCTAAGGGGGGTGTGAACGTAACTTTAAAGTTGAACAAAGACTTGCACTTGTTTTAAAGTTTGTTCTTTAATGAGAATGCTCTTCTTGCAAGAAGTCGCACATCTTTCTTTTGAAATTTCAGCTAAAATTTGGTGAAAAATGGCAGAGACTGTGGCTCGAATGCTTTCTTTGACTTGCCTTTATTTCTCATTTTAAACGTCAAATTTGAAGTCCCCCATTTGCTGAAGTAAAAACCTAATAAATATAAACATTTTACAAAGACTATTTATGAATCCACTCTGTAATGATGATGAAAACTTGGATGATTTGTGAGAAATAACTCTTTTTTTCGATTACAATGCTTGTGTTCAAACACAATGCATTATGGTTTGTGCTCAGTAATCTAGTGAGTATCGGTGCATACTAGTTTTTAACAGACTTCTGGGAAATTTCCAGGGCACTGGACTTTGGAATTGCAAATACACTCCGACAAAATAGAGAAAGTCGTATAAAGTGCACTAACACAGAACTGTGAAAGCATTCGGACACAATCTAAAATACACTTAATTAATGAGGCTCACTAACGAAAAATCAAGACAGCTGTAGATTATTTACAACTGAACCCTGGTGAAACTGTGACAGGGGAAACACACGAAACCTAAAAACAGAACACAACAACAACAAAAAATCCCTCACACTTGGATCTAAGATGACCTTCCATTAGTTCAGCAGACTCCGGACTCAATAACAAAGGAATCGATGTCTTTTGGTGTCTGTGTTTGTGTTCAAGTTGTGTGTAAGAAAATCATCCACGTGGTTCCTGTAATTTAACGCATCATTTCTGAAGTATTACCAAGATTCACAAGTGTAATGATATGTGCATGTGTCGTGTTGTTTGACGTAAATGAATTGTAGACAGCTTGTATGACTTTGTGATAGTTCTAAACTTAAACAGAGTGACAAATGCATTAATTGTCACTCCTGAGAATAGCAGCTGGCTCTGAAAGGAAATTTTATTTTTTTAATTTTTGTTAATCCCACTCTGATCATCAATTGATCAATTTTTAAAGTGTTGCCAGTAGTCTTTTAATGAGGATTATTCTATGTTTTGTCAACATTTTAAAACCTGTGTTGTGTTCTTGGACATAGAGGGAAACAGAGAGGACTGCAGAGCGTCAAGAGTTCATTGGAAATTCCCCTTGGAGTTGTGAGCAGGACTGTTGGCGCGGAACAACCCCTCCGGTGATGACAGCTCTCTGACTATGTCTGAATTCCCTTACTATACTAAAAACGATAAAGAACGATGCTATCCAGGGACTTCTGATTTTAAAAGCAATTCGGACACATGATCACAACTTTTTCTTTTTTGAACAGCAAAAAAGACGCTACCGACTTCCCAAAGTAAAAACCACATAAATATGAACACTTTACAAATACTTTTTGTCAATCCACTATGTTCTGAAGATGAAAACTTAGATTTATATAAAAAAATACACTTAAAGACAAATGTTTTCACATGAAAAAAAGAATGTTCAAATGCAATGCATTGTGGTCTATATTTGCCAATCTAGTGACCATCAATGCACACTTTTACGAACAGACTTCTGGGCACTGAATGTTGGATTTGTAGATTTGAACACCAATACTGCAAACGGATTATACAGTGTGCTAAGTAGTGAAGGAATTCAGACAAACACACTGCGCAGAGCAGAGAGCTTTTGTTCAACGTAGTCAATAAGATCACTTTTCAAACCTTATTTTTGTGTCTGCTCCTGATTCACAATCATTTGAATAAAGACATTTTAAAAAGCCACAGAAAGACGTTAAAAACATCAAAAACACCATTCTCATCTGAGTGGATCTTTAAGTGAGATGAACAGTCAAAAGGGACTTGAATATTTCTAACGCTGCCCAGTTAAAACAGAAGCCTTTAATGAGAGGCAAAAACCACAGAAATACACATTATATTTGATCTACAAAGTGCTTAAGTGTTAAGAGAGTTGCAGTTAACATCCCTTTATGAAGACAAGCTTCTGGGAGCCATTAGACTCGTCGTGTATTTGACTTTGAGAGTAGCGGGACGTTTAACAACGCATGGGATCCCGAGCAGGTGCCAAAGTGATAATCCTGCTGCCCTTTTAACCACAAGCCACGTTACCATACACACACACGTGCACACACACAGGACAGGCAGGCAGGCAGAGAAGCGACAAACCAAACCACCGACATTTGTGATAAGATATTCTGCATGACAGCTGTGGTTCCTGAGAGGAAAAATAGATTTGTCTAGGGATTAACAAAATCCAGTTTGCTATAAGCAAAGAACATAAAATACATCCTATTGGCTTTAAAGGAATATTGCTTGCCTTCATCTCCCACTGCGTTTTTTTTAAAGCGTATAGCAGTAAAAGAAGTCCAGAACCTCTACCCGCCAGCTACTCCAGCTTCCCTCTCAGCTCAGACCTGGTGGCAGGAACTTCAGGAACCTCCATTAAAATACCGTCTCCAGAGGTTTGGTTAAAACACTGTTTGATGCAGCAGTGTTTTGCTTCGCACCGCCTCTTTATGGGGAACATTTTCCCTCCAGTGTATTAATGCTGTTGGAGGTGATTGTGGGATTTTTCAGTTCATTGTAGTTCTGCGGATCTGCTGTTAAAACTCTCATTCGGTTTAGAGTCGCCGTCAATAAAAGTACTCAAAACAGGGACTTATGACTTAATGAAAAAACTCATAAAGCTGCATCAAGGTAAGTAAAAAACAAAACATTTGTAACTTAAACCTTGGCTATAAACTGGTTTATGTTGAGTAAGTGGGGACATAGAATAACCATGAATAGAAGTATTGGCACAATCGTGGGCAGCTCAGTGCCGCAGCCTTCAGAATAAAAGAAATGCCACTGGCATGTTGTCAATACAACATATCTAAAGAATATTGTGGATGGTGACTGCCTGAGTAACTTTTGAAAAAAAAAAACACTTTATAGCAGAAATAAATAAAGCATTTCCACCTCTGCTGCTGCTGTACACCGACTTTCCTGTTTTCTCAGAGTCACCGTCAGCCGTACAAAATCCTAAACTGACAGATTTCTAATAAATCAAATAAATGTGTTATACCATTTACTCTAGAAAGAAAACTATATTTTTTTATTTACTTAACTCAAACTTCTGTACTCTTCAAAATAAATATTCATATTTTTTCAAAAGAAAGCCTTGAAAAAGTATTTCCTATTTTTTTTTTTAGAATCTTTATGCCACAATTTGAGGTTAAACTGCAAAAAGTTGACAATACAATCAGAATATTTGCAGGAACACCAGGATGATCATGAACTCTGCACAATATCTGTCATCACATATTGCACATTGGATCAAGACACAAATATAAGGTTACGTCATGTGTGTGTTCAAATTAACAACACATCTTAATATGAGACCCACTCTAATGAAAATGGCTTTTATTGACATGTTCTTGTGCCATTTTCCTTATGATGGAGGACATATATTAAGAAAATCAAGCTTAAAATTGTATTTCTTTCTTCAAATTGTTGTGAACGAGGAGCAGATGAAAAAATGCAGTTTGTAAAAGAACTCATTTATGACATAGAAAATACACTGAGCGGGTGTGAAGCTCCATCAGAGCTTTCAGCAACAAGGTGGGGAAGGGGGGGGTGGGGTTGCTTTGAGCCAACAGTCCTGTCCATCACTTATAGGTGAATATTTAATGAACTACTGCAGAAACTATGTTGTAGGAAATGCAAGTTTTTTTTTTTTTTTTTTTTGTTGAAAAAAAGGCACAATCATATTTAAATAATCACTGAGAACGCTTTCACAATGAATCAAGAGACAATCTGAGGTGGACTTTAAGACATTAAAATTTAAACTTTAACAAAAAAAAAAATCAGGGATAGGAAAACAAATGCAGAATCATTTTGGTGCATGTTTCTTTTCATTGTAGTTTACAAAGTTGGTGCTTCAAGTTTGAATCAGGTGTAAGTGCTTCTTTAAGATAAAGCAAAACCAGAAAAAAAAAAAAGCACTTTGATTCAAAGAAAACAAAGCCCAGCATTTATTATTTTGTAGCAAACCCTGCTGCAGCTCTGCTGCAAGTGCCTGTCATCTGTTCTTAGAAAGTTACCAGCTAAGCATGAAAAATACAGCGCTCCATTTAAAGGCAGAAAAGCCCTTAAAAAATGCAGAGCCGCTCATTGCTCGTGTGTTGGCACCAGCAGGTTCTCTCTTTAAGTTGCTCATTATTCCTGTTCGACCCATCAGGAAATTTAACACATTTCCCCCGGGACGGAGTGACTTGGAGATCCAGCTGAAATGTGATCCAAAAACCAAGTGCACGCCAGCACCCTGGAGAGCGCCGCTGCAGCGTTTCATCCTGCATGACCCCTCCCCACTGAAGTACCATCAGAAAGAAAAGGGAGGCCGGGCTTGATCCAGACGGCAGGGGATTTTCTAAATAGGCTTGTTTGATTGATTAAAATAATTTAAGCGGAGAGATGAGAGCAGACATATGAAAGTAGCGAGGGGCCGTAATGAGGATCCAGGCAAAGGCGCAATTGTTTTTTAATCTGGTGGTGATGAGCGAGGTCACCAGCAATGATTAAGGTTTAGAGGTCCATCACGGTTGCGCAGGTGCCTGGATTTTCTGTTTGCGCCTTGATGAGATGAAGGGCTGGGAGCATGAAGAATGGAGTGCCATGCCGCACCTTAATCCGTGATTTACTGCCTTTGGCACTCAATGATTGAAAAGAGCAGCGCATCGTGGCTGATCTGCCTAACAAGGAATGGGTAAAGGGGAGATTAAAGAGTGGGTGTTTGCATGTGAAGCCTGTGAAGTGAGCCACCACCTACACACCCAAGTCATCTAAAGTTGGGTAGCAGACTGCATGCTGATGGGACGAAGAAGGAAAAGGAGCTGGAGCCCGAAAACCAAAGTGAATAAATATGCCAACAGTTTGTGCAGCTTTTCCCCCACTGAGCTCCTGTTTACACGTATAATGACTGCGATACGGACATGCACAGTTCCAAAGAGGATCGCCCACATACAAAGAAGGCACGCACCAAGACACACACATCCAATTTGGCAGGCAAGCTTGAGATAGGCACGCTTTAAAAGCTCACAATCAGGGAAGACTGACTTAATTAAGACTCCTACATACTGTATCTCTGATGGTATTTGGTTCCCTCGAAGCTACCGCCGGCTGCACAGCGCATCTGAGCTCAGCGGGGGAATATCCAGTAACTTCAAGTTCCTTGATGAAGTCTGGAGCTCCAGTGACAGCCCTCTGTTCCTAGTAAAAATGCTAAATAGGTTTTGATACACTTTTGCTCATTTTTTTTAAATGAATAGTGAGAAAAAGATGATGTCCCACGTGACTAATCCAGAAGAGCCTGCTCAGACTTTCAAATGAACACACCCTGGCAGGCGACAGTGTCACAAATGAGGGGGGTAACCTGAGACCTGCAGAGATGTGATCAAGCTCAGATGCTAATTGGTATCCTCCAACTGATTGTCACCTCAGGATCTGATTGAATGACAGGAATATTTCACTTAATGATGGAACAATTTCCCTTTTTCTTGAACTTTTATTATTTCTTCCACAAAAGTGAGTAACATTTTTTTTCTTTTTAAAGAAACCAACAAACAAAAGTGATCATCCCGCAGTCTCTGTGAATACTCAGTTCTGATTGGATGCAGGGTGTCCATTATTAACTGGTGGTTACCGGAAAAACAGAAACTTGGAACATAGGAAGACATGTTATTCCACAGTTTATCACAACAGCAAGACAGTAGTCTGTCCTTCAAATGGCTCTATGGAAGACATGAAAGCATCTCTAACAAATGTTACCATCAACTGCAATGTTGCCTTTCATTTTTAATAGTGTGTTGCCTGTCTTTCTGACTTTATTGCATGATACAGAGTGAACACATGTTAAAAAATGAACTTATTGTTAATGATTAAATAAATGTATGATCCAGATGTAGTTATTAAAGTTACTAGTGGATGTTTCTTGCAACTAAAGTGATCTAAGAAACTAATTGTGGACTTTATTTCTTTTGCTTCGTCATCTGGTCAGAAACAAGCAGTAATGTGTGAACTTTCCTTCTGAAATTATACTTTTAAATCACTTAAAATAATGTTTGGCTCATATGCCACTTTCCTCCGCTGCCGTAGAGCGTGGTCAGTGCAGGCTGGGTAGCCGTTACCATCACGTGTCACATTGTGCATAAAGTCGCGTGCTTAAAGAAAAAAAAAAAAAAACAAGATTAAAGTACCAATAATGGATTTAATATTCATTCAATTTGAATGTGACCATGTTATAAGCAGGATAACACCTTTGAGGTGTCTCTGATCAGAACACCATGGACTTAGCAGATGCAGCTGTCCTTTGCTTTGCATTAGACAGTTCAAGCCTCCATGTCATTCAGTCTGATAATGGACACGTCGCCCTGCATTATCTCCTACATATTAAGTGCCAAACAAGACCATATGAAACATCAGTGCAAGAAAACATTAATTATTCTATGTTGGTTTAGCTCTGGACCAAAAATATAAAAAAGATGCAGAACAGCACGAAGAAGAACTTATGTTCTTTTGACAATAAAATCACAAATCCTAACTGAAAGACTTTCAGGAAAGAAGAGAATGGATCAGGCACACAGGACATAGTGATGACCAAAACCTAACCTAAAGTTGTAAAAAACCAAACAGAATCCCTCCCTTCTACTGAACCTCTAAAATTCAATCTGTAGAGAAAAACAAGAGCAGGAGTGCTTCACCACATTTTCTATTCCAGAATAAATTTCAGGTGATGTGAGGCTTCACTCTTTTTCTCCAAAATAAAAGCTATGTTCAAAACAAATGTTCACTTTAAAGTGTCAGGATTTTAAGTAAACATCATTTTGTCACATTTTTTTGGGCTTGAACAGAAAGATATTTTTGTTAGGTGCATAAAAGGATTTAAAAAGCTTCCTGTGACTGAGGTCTTCATTTGCTGTTTTAAATATTTAATTCTAGAAAAGTGGATTCTTCCAACTGCAGATTCCATGAATAGTATAGTTTAGAATCAATACTTCATATGTGTTTGTGGTCATACTGAATGGATTCATGCCACAAAACACATCATCTTCCTTTCCTCAAGAACAGCAGGGAGTGCGGAACAGTTAATATTAAAAGCTGTATCATAAGCTTTTTATATGAAAGCAAGAGTCTGATGGTATCTTCTAATGCTTTTAAAACTGATGTAATTATTCAGATTAACAAGTAATCCCTCACGACTCAAAGCGATTCCCTGGTTTTAAAAGCTGGATCAAACACATATTGCGGATCAAAAGTTGGATGGACAGGAAATTCTTCTTTTTACAGGTATATTTAGAGCTAAACTGTTTGCACCCACTCTTGCTGTAGATATTAAAAAGAGAAAAGTGTGGAGTGCTGCAGTTTGCACAGAAACGCAGAGGTCAGGTAGCAGAAAAGTTTTTAACCTCCCTCCGACTTTGATGAAGTGGAAGTTAAACAAAGGTCTGCAGGTGTTCACATTTTCCTTCGCCTCTGTGCGTTTCACAGCACGCCACATGGTAAAAACCGGTAAAGAATTGTCCCTCAGAAATGGGTTTAACCATGTTTCAGTCAGGGTTTGGTGAAAAGCGTTTTCAGACATGTTGGCCATGCCTTTCTGTCACTTCAAATAAGATTTGGTTCTTCAAGGAAAGTGGATTAAAAAGTTGGACTCCAAAAAACAGCAAATATGTTTTTATACCAGTACAGAATGGATAACAATAAAGGCCAGTCTACCGAATCAATCATTTCTCCATTCAAAAATCCAGAATTTAATTTGATTTCTGGTTCAACACAATTTATTTTGCATCAATAAGTTCAATTGATACACCGTAAAAACAACTGGCTTGACAAACCCTCTACACTCTACTGTTTGACTGTTTGTACAGTTAAACATTTGGGGCTTTTTAATGACATTTTTACTTTACACCAAATGGATAAAAACTAAAACTATATTTTGTGTCCAGTTAATCCTTAATTTTCTGTCACAGAAAAAAAAGCTAATTAAAAAAAATTGAATCAAGGTCTTTATTTGTCCATTTAAAATCTAGCTTTGGCTCCCAGTAAAAAAAAATAAACAAACATTTTGTTCACTTATTTGCCAGAAAATTATGACTAAAGAGTAAAAGAAATTCAGAAACCTTGCAAGCAATGTAACATCATTTTATCAGTTACCAGCCATTTCTTTAGGTCCACATTTTGATAAAAAAAAAAAACTAAAAGAAATCACTTTGATAAAGCTTTTACTCTTTAAGAGCTCGGTTTCCCATCTTGAAAAAACACTTTCAGTTTGTTTATTAAACTAGCGTGTAATTATTTGTGTGTATTGGCTGTTCAGATAACCAGAGGTTGCATATTATCCCATTAGCTGAATTAAAAGCATTTATAACTGTAATTAAAACTGAGCATTGGATATTATTGCTACATGATGCACCGATGCTAAGCTCAGAGATTTACAAGCTGCTGTATTGGAAACTAAGTGCTAAATAAAACCTTAATGAAAGTGTGTTTCATTGGGGTACATGGCTCAAGGCTCCTTGGCACTCCATTAGGAGACAAGTTTTTATATGAAGTCAGAGGGTAAACATAATTCAATCTGTCCGCTCATTTTATTCAAGCTGTGAGAACATGCTTTCATGTACAGGCGTGAACATTTTGTACATGGAAAGCATCCTCTTTATTTATTAATTTGGTAGGATGGTTCTACTTTGAACATTGAACCACACAGGAGGCGGGACTGCATCAAGGATCTGCTTTGAGGTTTCTGCAGGTGATGGACAAACTGACAGATGAGGTCAGACAGGAATCTCTGTTGACCGTGATGTTTGCAGATGACAGTGTGATGTGAACTAAAAGCCGAGAGCAGGTGGAGGAACATCTCGTGGCGTTTCCCAACCCTGCTCCACAGGAAACACTGTCCTACCGTTTTTCTTTCAATCCTGCTCAAACACACCTGGCTTTGATGACCAGCATTACCAGAGTTTGATGCCAAGCTCAACCCGTTGTGCTTGAGCAGGGAAACATAAATACATGCAGGACAGAGTTCCCTAAAGACCAGGATTGGAGAGCACTGATCTAGAGGTGGAAGTTTTGTGTGAAAAGGAGAAGAATGAAGGTCAGCCACAGCAAGACAGAGTATGGATGTTTCCATGAGAGGAAAACAGGTAAGAGCAGAGATACAGAAGGTGGAAGACTTTAAGTACTTTGTGTCACATGTTGGACACTGGCCCTCAAGGCCTGGAGCTTTAGACTTGTGACTTATAGTCAACAGTCCAGAGGAAAAGACAGTGTGGAAAAGATATGTGTGCAAGCAGGTTGGAACAGGTGGAGGGAGGTTTCATGTGTGATGACAGGAAAGGTGTAGAAGATGGTGGTGAAAACAGCCATGATGGTTTGGAGAAAGAGAAGAGAGGCAGAGCTGGAGGTAGCAGACATGAAGCTGTTGAGCTCTCTTTGGGAGTGACCAGGATGGAGAGAATCTGGAATACACCTATCAGAGAAACAGATCATGGGAGATATTCTGGATATAAATGCAGGGAAGAAGATGGTTTGGAAATGCTGACATGAGGAACAGTGATGAGACCAAAGACGAGGTTCATGGATGTAACGAAGGAAGACATGAGGACGGTTAGTGACTGTGAGGAAGGTGCAAGTGGATGATTTGGTGTAGTGGCCCCAAAGGAAGCAGCCAGATAACAAAGAAGATCATATTTTTCAAGTTAAAGTCCCACTGGTTGTCACACACCTGGTTGTGTGAAATTTGTTCTCCACATTTCACCCATCCCCTGGGGGGAGCGGTGAGCTGCAGACACAGTCAGGAACCATTTGGTAGTTTAGCCCACCAATCCAACCCCTTACTGCTGAAAGTCAAGCAGGGAGGCATCGGGTTCCACTTTTAGAGCCTTTGGAATGACTCGGCCTGGATTTGAACTTACAACCTTCCGGTCCACTCTACTACAAGGCCACTGAGCTTCAATTCTGATGCTCAGTTGTTGTAATGTTTTTTTTGTTTTTGTTTTTAATATCCAGCATCATAATTGGCTTTAGAGCTTTAGCAGGGAAACAAAACCAGTACAAAATATTCAATAAAAATGTAGACATGTCAAGGAAAATGAACGTCAACATTTTTTAGTAAAAAGAGAAAGTCGTAACTAAATGAATTTATTGTAAAACCAGATGGTTCATTTTTCAATGCTCAATTTGTTAACATTCTGCAATATCAAAGCAAAATAAGTGACAAACTGTTTCTGCACTGTCACGCTTGGCCCACGCATCTCGCCGACTCGAGTCTCAAACAATTTCAGTTTCCTCTTCTTTTAAAAACACTGGCAGCACTTTGCTTTGTACAACTACCACAATGTGACATTAATGGTAAACAGCTCTGAATAACAATACCTCCTCAACGCTTGAACCCCTTCTGATGTCAACGGCGCCGCCTCTGATAACAGATGCGCTAAGACTCAGCATTACAGCGTTTTGCACATCCTGCCTGGCATCTGAAATGCAACCGGCACGGCTGTTAAAAAGAAAAGTGTGAGGCTTGAAATGGAGCGATGCCGTTTCAGCTGCACAATGATGCCGAGCACTTATGATAATCACGTTCCTTTGAAAATCTACCTCATAGATGCGTGAAGTGTGACTGTGCATAGAGCATTTGTGAAAAGAAATGACATGCAGCTAAGCATGGGTGTGATGATTGAACTCAGAGGCAGATGTACAGGTTACTTTTTAGGGCTTGCAGAGAATGAATGTTTAAATCCGTGACTTCAGGAGTGCATTAAACCCTCACACAGCAACAACTTTGGTCTTAACAAGTGGTGCCATATTATCAAAGTAAAACAATCTGGCAAAACAATGGAGCCCTTGAACACACCACAAATACATCAAGCGACCAGACTTTTCAAATGCCTGGAAAAATGGACATCATTTGGAATTATGAGAATTCATTCATGTATACAGTTGGAACTTTGTTCAATTGAACTTTCTTTAACTTCTCTCTTTCTTTCTGTCCTCAAGTCTTGTTTTTTATGCATCTTCCATTAACAGTCTGTTTTGCAACATTTTCTAGTTGTTGCTGTAGATGATTGTTTTGTAAAATAGAAAAAACAGGAGGAACTGCATAGAAATCAATTAGACAACATTTCCTATTAAAATTATGCTAATTCATGCTTTCATCAAAGCTAAAGTGGTCCAACAAAATCGAGTGTGTCGCTTTTTACTGGTTGATTTCCAACTCCCATGTCAGGAAGTCAGCAGTTATCACTAGAATTGTTTGTGACTCTTACCATCCGAATGGTAGTCGGGTTGTAAAACAGCAGAGCTCGCTTGCGCCTTTACGACACGGTAAGTAGCTACAACTCTGCCTAATTACAGTCAAAGTACGGATTGTGAACGAGTGGCTTTCACAGCGGCTCATTTGTTTGTGTCTTGACAGCCTGGCAGCTCTGGAGATTAGAGATTTTGGGAGAGCCAAATGTCAAAACACATCAAATTACAGTTCGGCAGCCAACATAAAAACCTAAATGATGTGTCAGTGCAGTTTGCCATAATTTGCCTTTTTTTGTTCATGCCAGTTTGGAGCTTAGGAAAAAATAACAGGAGGCATCAATCTAGCTTGCTGTTGGTTCTTCATTAACAACACAATTTTGCAAACAAATGGGATAGACGACACAAGAAACTCGAAAGTTTCAGTTGGACTGTGATGCTTGGCTGTATGCTATGTGCTGCACAATGTGCACTTCTACAGTCGGACATGATGAGAGACAGCATAACACCACAAAACTCAGATATACTAGTAATTTGAATGATTTCATTGACAAGAAAAGTTAAACATTTCATTCATGTTTAAATCAAACCCAGACAGAAACATAATAAAGGGTGAAATGACTGAATTTCACTTCAGCCAACTCCCTTTAAGCAAGTATTTAAACTATATTTGATGTACTTAGTATTTAATAGATTCAGTGTGTGTCATATACTATACCTATAAGTGCAAGTACATGTTAATGATTAGTTGTTATAACTGCATCATTTACATATATGTGTGTGTGTGCCTTTCTTTATCTTCTGTATTTTATTTGATTTCCAATCAATTTATGACTAAATGTCCTTACTGGATTTGCTCTTTTTATCTGTATCCATCTCTGTCTATCTATCCATGTTCATCCATCCATGTATCCATCTATCTTTCCATCCATCTATCCATCCATATCCTTCATCTACCTATATTAATCTATCTATGTTTATTCATCTATATTACATGTTTCTTTGTGGAGCTAGGCAGAGGGAAGATGGTTTTAAAAACCAAGCCAGGCTGGCCCATTTCCTCTGCTTAGATTATTATATTAATATTGGTATGCTAAAAATGTAGATTTTCTATTATTGTTATAATTACCATCCAATATTAGAGCCATAGTACATGTAGAATACTATTGATATGCCTAAATTAAATTTCAATAATAATTAGTAGATAAAGTAATTATTAGCTGCTAGCAGTTAGAAGCTGGGGAAAGTACGGTGTACTAGAGTTCTGTCCTCTATTCTCATTTACTTCTCCACTCCTCTATTCTTTATCATTTATCCAGCATTTAATTTTTTCCGTTTTCCATGCCTCTGTTTGGTGCAGTGCGTTTCATGTGTTGTCCCTCCTTCCCACTCCCCTCCGAGGGAGCGGGAAACAATAACCTCACATTCTGGTAGTAGGTCATTGCATTTCAGGGTTTACCTCTAGTTCGCCTCACTACGCTGACATATATCGAATCGCATCTAACCAACCAACCAAACTGCAAAAGCTACAAGAGTCCTAATCTACAATATATGAGAGATTTCACTGAAAGTCCAGAAGGTCAAAGTAAAAATGTACATTTAAATGCTTATAAAGTGAGGAACTACAATCTGAAACAACATGAAAAAATGTGAACAGCCTTGAATTCACTATATTCATTCATTCATCTTCTATATCGTTTTGTCCCTTTTGGGGGTCACAGGGCTGACAGAGCCTAACCTGGCCCCTCATGGGCAAAGGCAGGGGACACCTCTGGACAGGTCGCCAGTCTGTCGCAGGAGCCACAATAACACACTTATACACAATCACATCCACACCTAGGGACAATTTAGAGTGGCCATTTAACTTATGAGGCATGTTTTTGGATGGTGGGAGGAAGCCGGAGTCCCTGGAGAAAATCCACGCAAAGAGAGAGAACATGCAAACTCCACACAGAAAGGTCCCCCATTGGTCCCCCACTGTTTCAAGTCCCCCAGCCGGGACTTGAACTGGGGGCCTTCTTGCTGTGAGTCAAGAGCGCTAACAACTAATCCACAGCCCCAATAACTCACTACATTGAATTAAAAAAAAAAAGAACAAAGAACATCCCGCTCAGTCACCACAGTCACCAAAGAGCATCTTCTCTCTCACAGACTGAGCTTTGCTCCAGTAAACCAACTAAAACATCTCTCTGGGGGAGAGTTGCCATCACTCTGACCTGAATCCAAATCTGGTTTGGAGATCCAACATTAAATGCCCACTTTTACCCACTTTTATATTTGAATGAAGTGTACACAGTTCCTGCTAAATTGACATTTATGAACATAAATATTTCAATTCTGCAGTTTTATAGCAGTAAGGAAAACAAACTATTTTAGTACAGATAAACAAAGATAAAAGTTGAATTGTTGTCAAATGAAACTAATATATAAAGTTTATTTATTTTTTTTTTAACTTTAATTTGTATTAGATATATGGGATGGTACTGGAATTGTTTGAAATCTTTAAAGTTTTTACTTGCTAGCGTGGGTTCTTCTGCCCAAGTTATTTGCTTTTTTTTTTTTTTGTTATATTATAACAAGTTTAGTATATTTAAACTCAGTGTCATATTTGTTAAAAGGATTCACTTATATAGTCAGTCATCCAGGTCCTATTTTCAAAAAATTATGTCTGTTAGTTAAACTAGTTGTGGAATAAAATGCTTCAATGATCATTCACAGAACTGAAGAAAGTCCTCAGACTTTCTTCAAGTCCAGTTGCTGTTTTCATTATGTTTACTCTGGACAGGAGAAAAACTGATCAGTTGAAAAAACTAAATCTACTAGGGATGCCATGACTGATATAGGATTTGATATATGATTTTTGGGTAACGAGATAACGAAAAAAAAAAGTGATAAGCAAGTAAATAAACCTTTCAATTGGCTTATAATAAGCTTGCACTGAACATTAAGAAAGTCAAAAGACCTTGTTTTTTTATTTTCTGTGTTATTCTGTAAATATTCTTATCAAGAAAGTGTTTCAATCATTTTAGTTTAAGAAAACATTCCTTAGTGATTTTATTTCTTTTAATAAGAATTTATGGTAAGAGGATTTATCTTTCCCCACGGGCAGATTTTTTTTTCTTCATATTTAAAAAAAGTTGTTCAAAGTTTAGGAATGTTAGTCTTCTTTCTAGGGGGCTTGCTATTTTCCTATGTGGTGTAAAAAAAAAAACAAAGATTCCTTCTTAAATTTAGTAAAACACGCGTTTGACAATTTTAATGTAAACACATGCAAATGTATGCAGGAGGGATGCAACGATTCATTTTCCCCTCAATTCAGTTTTTTGCTGTGACATATGACATTTGGTTTTAAACTGAGATTTGTGGCATTCCTACCAACTACTGTCTGTCTGTCATCTGAGACTAAACGTAGTTTTGTATCTCTGTACAACAGTTGACTGATGATCATCTGCGTATTGATGTATAAACAGGTGAGTCGTACATTTATCGAAATAAAATTATTTAGTAAAATCATCAGCAGAAGCTGCATGAGACTGAGGTAAAATCCAGGAACTGAGTTGCTGAAAAACTTCTTTGAAATTCATTTAAACATGCTTTTTGTTCCTACAAAGCAGCATTCTCTCTGTGCTTTCACAATTCTGGGCAAAGCAGCTTTATTTGTAAAGTCCCATTATTCAAGTCTTTGATTCACAGTTACCTGGAATGTTCAGTATCTGTTCATTAATTTACTGTCCATTTTTGTCTCATTTTTGGAATGATGGAGAAAGAAAGTATTTTTTCTTTGGCTAATTGTAGTTCAGCGTGATTCCCTGTTGAAGTAAAGAAACTAAAAGGAAATGCCCATCAGCTGAGGAAAATCTTCATGTAGTTTCTCTTATTGTCCCTAAAGATGCAGCTGCAAAAAGCAGCAATAAAAGATCATTATGGCATTAGAAATGATAAGAGTCTGTTTTTAACAGCGTTTTCGCTTTGAAGCATCAGAGGTGTGAATGTGCTCCTCGGAGCGCGCACGTCCCCACACAAACCAGCGTCCATCTCCGTGTCTGCTGATGGGCTCCTGGACAGAGTGTTCGAGTGTGTGATGGGAATTCACTCCATTGTGTTTGCACTGCTGACTTCACCAGAGACCAGAGAGCATCTCTGTTATGGACACACAGACTCAATGCATCACCTTAATCACTCTGGCCTCACATTTCAGCAGCATGAAACCTTCCTCGGGGCTGACAGCAACAGGATGCATGCTCGGCCGACCCCCCCCTCCATCACCACCAGCAACACAGATCAAAGAAAGTGCTTACCTAAGAGGAAAGAGAAAGAGAGGAGGACAGAGGTAATCAGGGTTAGTCAAATAGCATTATGGTAAGTTTCATTCAGCAGACTCAGGCCTTTGCTTTGGGTTTTTCTAAAATGTAAAGTATGACCAGAGCCAAGACGGTCCCCAAAACAATGCCACCTCAGCACTCATAAGGCCCTTAATCCACACAGACATTTTGACACAAATATGAAAGCCTTAAATCTTTCCACAATTCTTATTAGCTGGTTTTAGCAAAAAAATACTTTCATTTTACACTTAAAACTAAGGCTGTCCAAAAGAAATTCACCTCTAAATTGTGAGCGAGACCGTTGGCGTGGAGTAAGCCTGCCTCCATGTCCCATCAACCATGTGTTCACATGTTCTCCCGCGAGCGTACAGCCCCCCCACAATCCCACCATAACACTACTGATGCAACAAAAATAGCAAGCAATACTGGAGCTATTCAGTCATAAAGTTTTGAGCCAGATGCCAGCTTGATTTTTTTAATCATTTTTTCCTACAGCTTGCACTTTGTAAAGGGTCCCTTGGCAGCCGGGGCTCCGTTTAATTCTTATTAGAAGGAATTTTAAAAAGTACATTTTTTAAAATGCCTTTGTAATTGGTTGTAAGACCAGCCAATCAACACAACCGCTGTCATTTTAAATGTTTATTTTACAAGTTATTGAGGCCAGAAACCTGAATGTGGAAATATCACACTAAATTAAGTGTTTTTGTGCGTCTCCTGCTCAAACTAGTGTTGTATGCTGCTGTGCTTTACTGCAATAAAATGTTGTGATCTGCTCATAATTTGCAGATTTCTACTTTTTTTAAAAATAATAAGCTTGAAATATACAGCGCTGATCAGAAAAAGAAAAAAAAATATTCGATCCCTGATCAGGATAAAACATCTGGTCTGAAAGTACAAGATCAGATAGGGACATCCTTATTTAAAAACATATTTTTAAAACCACTGCAACCATTTGTCTGCAAATTCTCATTGAAAAAAAAAATGTTATCACTCATGTATTTATTGATCAGTCAGCAGAGCTAAACAGTTGGTTGTTTTCTACACGTTTTCCACATTTTAATTTAGAAATGTTGACTTATTTGTAATCTGATCCATTCCAAAACATTGACAGAATTGGGTGGTGCCAAAGGAAGATCTCGAATGACTTTGCTGCTGAAGCTTTGTTGAGATTTTTAAATAAAAGGAGTTGTTGGTGCTTAATTTTTCCTATGTTCTTCTCATATCATGCTCTCTAAAATCTTCCTGTTTGAAGAAAATCTCTTGAGGCCATAACTTGGTTTTTAGGCTGCAGCACATCAGCTGTCGAGAGACTTTACTCACACACCTGCATGCCTTCTCTTATATTCCCAATGAATTGGACTCAGCTCAAGTTGCTGAAACATTTTCCTCGCAGAATTAGGATGCACCGCAGCTCAGGTGCAGTTTCATTGCAAAAAGGGTGAATATGCATGTGGATTTTGGATGCTTTTGATATTCATAAGGAAAACAGTCCAGAGGCAAAGCATTATGCTAAACTGTAAAAACAATCCGAACACGCCTTCACCAAAACAGAAAAGGTGATGTAAACAAAGAGATGAAACTGTGACATGCATGACAGTCTTGCCACATTAGAGCTAAGAGCCCCTAAAAGGTACAAAATACTTTAACAAAATGTATCACTTTCCAAAGATGTAGAGTTCTGCTGTATTCACCAGTTCACCTACAACAGTGGTCTCCAACCACTACACTACCCCTCAAGTCCTACAGATCCACCATCCAGCTATCCCTGGCCCTCTCCTTGATTATGGATCAGGTGGTTCCTGGTTTGGGCTGACTAAACAAGCCCCTGATTGTTCAAGTATTCTTCTGGTAAGTTTTCAGCACTGATCTTTACAGACACACTCTAATGAAACTGAGTTTTTGGTATTTTTAACACATATAAAGAAAATTAAGCTTGAAAAAGTATTTCTAAATATTTCTTTATTCAAATCATGTTGAATCAGAAGCAGACGGAAAATAATGCAGTTTGAAATTTAGAGGTGAATTTCTAATTAACAACTGAGAAACGATGTCCTAGAAAATAACACTAGTTTTTTTTTTCTTGTAATTTTGGCAAAAAACAGTGTAATCATAATTAAATTGCACGCCAACAGTCCCGCCCACAAATCAAAGGCAAATTTCTAACGAACTACTGTTGCTCTGCGGAAACTATGTTCTAGAAGATGAGTTTTTTTGGCTAAAAATGTCAGAATCATGTTTAATAGACAGCAGGGAACACTATAAAAAAGGATCAAAAAATCATTAGAGTGGGTCTTAGAACTCATTGGACCTATTTGCCAATTTTGCACAACAGTTTTAAATCCACAACATTCCCCTTTTCTTAGGTGTTCATGTGTTCACAGACTACTTCACAGGCTACAGCAGTAAATATTCCACAGTATTTTCTTTGTATTGTACTCTGCTGCTTTCCTCTGGTGACATTTGAGTGCTTGTGTAAATTAGCAATACTTTAGAGTCAGACTGGGATTGAAAGAAATACCCTAATTTATCTCAGTATCACACTCCGTCATGGCAAAAACATGAAAAAGTTAAATGTAAGTAAAGTATATTTGTTCTTTTGAATTGACCTTTAAGAAGTTTTGTCTAATAAAACCATCTTAAAAAAAATGAATTCTTGTTTGTAGTTTGAGGGAAACTGGTAGTTTTAGTGTTGTCGAATGTGCAGGTCGAGAGACCACTTAAAAATAGCTAACTTGGCTCTAAAAATAGGGCTGCAACTAGTTTCCGAATACCTGGATATTAGCGATTTGTTCCCAAAACATCAAACATCAATGATCGATTTGTGGGAATCAAACCTGCAAACTATCCGATCACAGGATGAACACCCTACCGCTGCACCACGGCCGCCCCGGAATAGTATAAAATATAAAATAATACATATTTTAATCTTCATACGTCCAGTGAAAAGACCTAAATATAGCAACCATTCAAACATAATTTGTGAAAAATATCAGATTGCTGGCTAAGTAAGAATCCACAGCCCTACTGCTCCTACACCTGATGACCAATCGAGCTATTCAGGCCTTCACAGCTGAGGGGGCGCATTTTGGCAGCAAGACTTTGGCTTCTTTAAAACATAAAAAACTATTTCTAAAACTTTTTAACCTGTGAAGAATTTATTTTAATAACAATCTTTTCTTAAGTTCCTATTGTTCCAGGTCACTTAACTGCAGAAATCCTTTACAGATGATGTGCTGCTATTCCTTTGCAGTTGGATTCATCAGTTCTGAATGCAAAAGCAGGTTTTGCCGTGTCCTAGAGATTTTTTCTCTTATATCTGCATCCAAAAATGATGAGCACATAGTTTTCATAAACAGCAAGTTTGGTATAATCCTCTCATACTCCTGCACCATCTGCAATCCTTGCCAGAATGCTTAGCAATATGTCTTCAAAGGCTCTCATTCATCCGGCTCACGATTCATGCAATTCCTCTCCTTCAGGGCAGCTGGACTAAAGAAACAATCTTCTGAAGATGTTTCATTATTCCTCCACTTTCACTCAGAGTGGTTTCATGAGTGTAGAGGAAGCCACTCGGATGAGCAGCGAAACATCTTCAGAAGAGAAATTCTTCAATCCAGTTGGCTGGAAAGTTGAAACGTTAATTGAGGCATGGAAATAGCAAAACATCCACACAAACCTCATTCCAAATATTCATTTTTAATTTTACCTATTAAAAGTATTTTTCATTTGGTTTAGTCAGTTTTAATTTAACAATAAAAATATGCAGCATTCATGAGAGTAATAAAGAGAGACAGCTGAAATTACCCAAGTGGGTCACTAATAGGCAAAGCGATGGGAATAGGGGTTGAGATATTTTAGTCAATCAGTGGATGTATAGGTGTTATTACTTGGGTTCATTTATTCCAAAGACTTTAGATATTTCTGCAGAATGAAAACTGATGGAAGGAAGGCAACACTTGACTGAAAGAAAAAAACAATGAAGACTTTTGCAGGAGGAATTCAGAAACAACTTATTTTGCATGAAAACTGAATTATTAAAGTATTAAATATAAAGTACTAAGTATTTGACGTTACTAAAACTTCTGCATTTGATAAGTGATCTGCACTTGGACTGGTAATGTATAAAAAACTCTAATTTCAACTTATGAACCACATTAAAATGACTTAAAATAAAAAGTGAAGTAAAATATAACAGGGGTGGGATTAGGGGTTACTTCATCAACTAATGGATTTATATTCCCATTCCTAAAGTTATTAATTTAATTGACTTACACCATTAAAAATTGTTTCAAAATGAAATAACTATAATCGGTATTGGAAAACAAAAGACTAAGTGCCATCACAGCAGACAACACATGTGATGCAGTAAAAACTGATCAACCATCATTCCAGTCCAATGTGTGGAAACACTTTGAATTTACAAAGTCATGTGACCATACAGTGTGCTAAAATGTTCTAATAATGTTCCTTTGGATTATTCTGATGTGGAAAAACAACAGTGGGCTGAACTTTATCAAACTCAAATGTGAATGGATTTGACATTCATTCTTGTTTACTTGTTTGTTTGTTTGTACACACATTTAATTTACGCTTCGTTGTCTCGCAAAAGGCGTCCTGGACCGATCTTCGATCTGTGAATCGGATCGTTCAAAATGAATCAATATCGGCTATGAATCCAGTCGGCAACCACAAATTAGGACATGAATCAAATAGCTGTTAAAATGAATCAGTGGGGGAGGCGTGCCCTGTATCTGTGATTGACAGTGACAAAGAGGTAGCTAATTGGTTAGCTTGAGGTAACTAGGGGATCTTGTTATTGTCTCGATGAAAATCAGAAAAAAATAATTAGGTTAAGGAGGCTTGAGCAGGCTGCCTCCCCATCCTGCAGCGGCACTCTGTTTGCGGCGCAGCCAGCAGCCCAGGGAGTGGTTTAGTGAGCAAGCCAGCTCCACCGCGCCTAGCGTCACACTCCCGGCATCGCATGGCGAGCTCCACCGTACTTGGCGCCAAGGAGCAAGAGCCACTCTTCTTCTTGTTGTGGTTTAAATGGCGGGGGCACCAACGTCAATGTGCATTTCCACCAACTACTGTGTAGGTGTGTGGGTCAGAGTGGGGGGGGCTACATAACCAGGCCAAGTGAAAAAAAGAAAAGCCACCATTCAAATTCTCTCAGAAAACAAGAACCACTCCATAGAAACTCCCTTTCCTCCCAAAAGCCTCCTCAAACTCAAGCCCTCACCCTCTGCTAACTCTACTGTTTCCTCCAGCTGCCGTCTTTCTTCTCCATTCAGTTTGCTGCGACCACTCATTCTTCCTCTTCCACTCTCACAATCCAGAGCGCCACCTTTGAAAGATGGGCGGGGCTTATATCCTGGAGCTGCAGAGCATGATGACATGCAACTTCTGAAATGGTGTGGGACTTCCGCTAGTTGACCAATCACAAAATTCCACTTTGCTACATCCTTTCAACCTCTAGGGGGCAACAGGCAGGCAGTTTTAGACTATATTTTCAGGAATTAAACATTTTCATTTTAAATAGTCAAAGATTTTGCAAGGACCAACAGTCAGCACTTTAAAAGTCCCGTTTGTACAGGTAAACAGGCAATGAAAAAGTTGATTTACTGTTGCGTTACCCCATAAAAAAATCATGTTGCTTTATGAAAAGCACTTTACCGATTCTATGAGAGTAATCAAAACAAGGAAGCATGATAAATAACAGAGACATATGCTTATTAAACATTGCACTGAATACTTTCTAAAATAAAAAAAAAAACAACTTAGGAGTCTCTATTCACTCCACAGTCTGCTAATCCTAATTAGGAACATTTTATGTTTCTTGAAACCTATTAGACACAATGTGACTTACAAGTGAAGATCACGGCTGGAGCCCAGGAACTACATGTCAAATCAGGCTTTATGCAAACCCTTCAATGATATTGCTTTCAGGGGAAAAATGAACATATCAGCCATAGAGCTTGTCTTTCAAAGAAACGGCCTGTGGAGGAACGGGTGACAGAACACCAGTCCTGATTAGACCTGACAGGAAGCTTGCCAATTAAAGATCACTTCTGCGTGCCCTTTCCACTGCTCACGCCTCACAGTCTGCTCCTGCAGGCTGGGGCTGCTTTAGTCAAAGATGATTTCCATGAGAGGAAACCTGTTAGAAAAAAAAATATGACTGGGGAATTCATTTCTGGACTGTAAGCAATCCATTAAACAAGGCCCAAACCCCTCCTAAACCCAGCAAATGGCTGTCCAAATGTTAATTTGCTGAACAGCCTGCAGATGATGCAGAACATGGCTTTCACCTTCTCCTGCCATACATAATTCATGCTATTGACTGGTGAAGCAAGGCCACTTTCATGCACCAAGCTCACAAAGTGGTGCCACTTTCACACACCGACGCAAGCCAGTGAATCCACACCAACTGTGCAGTAAATGCCCACGACACAATTGGCGTTGGTATAAAACGCCCCAACAAGATACCAGCAAACTCACATTTCATGCTCTCACATGGGATAACAAAGGCAAGCCAACACATCCCGTCACAAAACAACAGAGGGAACAGAAACCAGTTTACATGCAGTCAAAAGAGCCGGCAAGAAAGAGAAATCACTCGTGTGCTTAACCCCCGTAAATGTAATCAACAAGTACGTTAGGTCACACATTACAGAGCATGCTGGAGCATATTACTACTGTTGCCAATAAAGAATTATTCATGGTCCAAAGCATCAGTCCCACAGGGAACATTAAATATAAATTTCTGTGTGCTGTTCAGTCTGACCCACTTTGGAAGATTGAGAAAGTGCTGCCACAGAAGCAGCTTTTGTCTCCTGCCCAGCACAAAAGGACTCCAGCCGCTACAAAGCTCTGCTTTGATTAACCTCGCTAATAAAAGCAGCCACCATACGATTCGTTGCTTTTCTCTGAGAAAAAGCAAAACTGACAACAAAACAGGAAGAATAGCAAGTGTGGAAAGAGGCTTTTGATTGCAACATGCATTTTCTTTGTTGAACATGTTCCCAAGATCCAGTCTGACCAGATGGCCATTATCACAGAAGCGAGCTTCAGCTTTGGAGTGTGAGAGTGAGTGATAGGTCGTAAACGCTGATAATGTTCGTGTTGAGAAGCCAGGATTCAAACAAATGAGACTCTGACACCTTTGATATCCATGGTGGAAAAGGGTCATCTGTGAACGCAACACATGCAGTTTTATACACTCTTGCTAAAAACTTCACCAAAATTGATTATTGCAAGGGAAAAAAAGCCAACAGAGGTTGAAAATGTTAAAGCAACATAGCAAAAAGAGAGATATTTTAGACAACATGTCTTTTTAAATGATGCACTGAAATCTTGAGACATTAAAACCAACAACTTGATCAGTTTCCTAAAAGATTTAAAAGCACATTTTACTCCGAAGTTTTAGTATATTTCTTTGTTTCATAATTTGATCAAGTGTGATCATGTGACCAAAGATTTGCTCTGCGCTGAAATACTGCCTGTGTAAACTTTTATCATCATCTCCATCTTGGTAAGAAGTCAGAGAACTAGACTTAGCAAAAAATACAAAAATATTGGTCTTTGTTCCAACAATGTATCTTTAACAATCTTGAACTAGTTTAGATCTGCAACAGTCAGAGATTTGAGGTTTTGACTATTATCTGTCAGTTGAAGGAGTTAAGGCCCATTGGGGCCAAGATTCAAGGTCAAAATAAATAAATAACAATTTAAGGGAAGTTTAAAGGAATTAATTTAAGGTAAGCTTAAAATAACAACGTGGATGCTGAGAACAGGTGGGTCTTTTACCTGGATTTAGCTGATTTTAGGATTTCAGGTCATCTGTTCCAGATCTGTTCCAGATATGTGGATCATAGGAGCTGAATGCAGCTTCTCTGTTGGTTTTGATTCCATAGGAACTAACAAAAGATGCATCTTGAACCAGTTGCTCCCCTCTACGACCCTCCACAGACCTTCTACAACCCAAAAACTCGCAATAACAGTACTGGGTTAACCCATGTATGGTTGCGTGTGACTTAAGATCGAAGTCTTTGGTTTGCCTTTTGCCCTGAGTTCAGTCAGTCACAAAAAAGTCCCACTCCACCTATCTGTTTTCTATTGTAAAATTGTTCCCAGTGGTTTTTTTAATTACGATTTTAACCAAGATCCAAAAGCCTGTGTCGTTCTTTTTTAAGACATATTTTCTGCTCATTACAAATTCACTTTTGGATTGTGGGCGGCACTGTTGGCGTGAAACCCAGCATTCCTTTCCTCTTTCCCGCTACTGACAAGCACCTCACAAGCCTAAAATAAGATTAGCATAGCAAAAAATGGCAAGGAATGTCAGAGCTTCGAAACCGTACAGTTCAGAGTCAGATGGCAGCTCAGATGAGGAAAAAGAAGACATTAATGGATCTATTTATCTGTAAGTGGATGCAGCACAATCTGAGCAGAGAAGAGAGGCTTTTCCCCGCCCATGTCAGTTGCTGCATCACAAACCTGAACCTTTTCAAACATCCAGTGTTCATCTGCTCCTGATCCAACATGATTAGATTAAAGAAATACTCAGAAACGCAGTTTGAATCTTCAATTCTTTTACACATGTACTCCATTATTAGGAAAATGCTACAAGAACATGATAAAAACACCAAAAAACAAGATTTTCATGGGATCAAACTAAAGAATTCGAAATGAGGACTACTTCTTTTGTGGAATAAGCCAACGTGTTTTCTTGGTGAACCTGATTCAAGTTTTTTTGTTTTTTTTGTTTTCCTGAAGTCAAAGTGTTGACTTTTTTTTCCTGAGGATGTTGCTTCTTGTGCACATTTTATTCCCCTCTTTTTGACACCTGAAAAACAGGTTTCACACTCTTGAGATTTACTATCCTGGCACATATGTCAAAGTTGAACTGTTATTACATGTAATTTCCCAGCACTACCTCAAGTTGAAATAGGTCTTTTTAAATTCAAACACAATTTGAGCGCAAGGTTAATTCTGTTCTTCAACAAAGTTGTGAACATGTTTTCCACAAGATGATGCCACAAGGTCACACACAGAGAGAACATAACGGCTGAAGTGATAACACCGACAACCTCTTTTCCTGTGGACGACCTGGTAACTCAAAGACTCATTAAAGCAGAATATAAATCTCTCATTCAGAGTGTCAGAAATGTCCTTTTCTGAGTAAAATTTAATTTCTTTCCCAAGCTGTCATGACATTTGGAATGTGTCCTTATCTGCAGCTGCAGTGCAGCCCTTCAGGAGAACTTAAAAAAAAAAAATCTTCACCTGACACCTTGCTGGTTCTCCTCAAGTCAGTTTCTCCCCTTTTTCCTTCACTTTGTGCTCCACACTCCTCTCTCTGACCAAATCTTAAGACAAGCGGTTTGATGTTCAAAGCAAAAGGGCTTGAAAGCTCTCCACCAACCGCACAGACTCAAGACTTCCTCTTCAAAGAAAAACAGAAATTGGCTCAAAAAAATAATTCCAACTGGACACAAATATGGATCAACTTTACCTACCTATTCAGTCAAATTCTGGCAAATTCTCCAGCACATTTGGTGCTGAGCAGAGTTCATCTGCAGGGCAAAGACTTCTTAGAAGACAAAGGTTTCTCATTTCTCTGTAAGATTTTTTTTATTTTTTTCACTTAGCATTTTTGTAATAAACTCGCTGGAAAACAATGGTCCAAAGTTTGATATTTAACACAGTTTGCGGACTTGACAACAAAGAGGTCAATAAATGATCTCATAAAGAATTTTAGAGAGAAAAAAAAAAGATTTGAAAAAAGTAAATAAACTACGGCAACGTTGTCGTCTTTTTTTATGAGTTCCCTTGAAATCAGAATCAAAATCAAGACCATTCTGCAACTTCCTCAAAAACAAATAAATAAATAAAACAAGCAAAAAAAGAAAACACAAGCAATGTGGTAAAATACTAAAAAAAAACATTTAATCAAACTCTATCAGCTATATATAAACTGGCTTAAGACTTAGCTACTAAAGATCTAATTTTAAACAGTTTAGCTATAAGCTGGGTAAATGTGAATATTAAGAAAAAATCTGAATACAAAAATCATATTGTTTCAGCACACAAACATCAACAAAACCCCAGAAAAACAGATTTAAAAAGGGTGTTGCAAACTACTTAAGGGGTAAGCTTTTGACTTCCAGATCGAAGTTCATTTAAAAACAAAAACTGGTAAAAGTAAGAACAATTCACCAGGTAACCACTGCTTTCTTGTTACAGTACTGTCACTCTGATGAAAAGTAGTCCAACTACAGCGAATATACTAACAGACTACAAATATTATTTTGATCATTTTGTTTAATATTTCCCCTAAAATTGAGTACACATGGTGTTGCTGTCCATAAATGACATATGTTGGTTAAAACCGAAGTGGTCATTCAGTATATTTTGATATATTTCAGACCTGACGCTCTTTGCAAACACAGGAAACTACAATATTCCAGAAATGGAAGTTTTAGCAAAAGAACTAAAGACTTTACAATATTGATAAAAAATGTATATTTTTTTTCCCTTTTTGAACCAAAAGTTATCAGTTCTTTAGTTTCTACCCTCATAATACCCCCCACACACAAAAATTAGGCTAGCTGTGTAAAAATATCAATCCAATCATTGCCAGCCTGCAGCATTTACAAATTAATCTGAAATCATGAAGATCCTATAGCAAATTTGTCTCTAAACCATCAAAAAGCATAATTCAGAAAGAAAAGGCACGCCAAAGCATATGTTTATGCGTTCAGCTGCCTAAACTGAGCTTAAATATCAGTCCAAGTATCAGACTGCACACTGACTTCTGAAGTCATTTAACAAAGGCTCAGTCTTCCCGGGTCTCGGTTTTCTCCCCAGCGTCTTCCTGTCATCACTGACATTACTCATCAGCATTCAAAAGAGATCTATGTGCTTACCACCCTGACATAAACGGTATCCTGCTGGTAAAACGCATGCATATTCATTAAAGGAATCAAACCTAATAGAAAGGAAGCAAGAAGTGAAAAGTCTGAGGTACAATGAGTCTACAGAGACCAGGAATATAAACACAAATCGCTTCCTCCAATACCGGAGAAACCTACAAATCGTTAGCTCTCAAGGTATTTCTCTTTGCCTCATTATGTTACTGCCGACCTACTGACAGCAGTGGGTCAAAGGTGACAGGAAGTGAGCTAATCTCCCCTTCAGTCAGCTCTGGAACTGGACCTCCATCAGCTCAATGAGGTGCTTGACACACTAGATCGGTGAGGAGATAACGGAAGACAAAACCACCCCTGCCTGACAAACGCTGGAATTTCCTCAAGTGGAGAATTACATTGTGATTGCAGCACAAAGAGAAAATGATTCCCTAATCCCAATGACATTGATGACCCCCGTGGTGACGTGAAGGCACTCTTGTCTGTTTCACTTTGTCTTTGCACCCCAAATATCTTTAAAATGATTCAAGGTAAAAACATGTTTGTTAAACATCATTTTTGTCAGAAGAGGTCAGTCAATGAAAAGTTTGAAGCATGACAAAATAATCTAAATATTGCTGGCTTGAAAGGAGAAGATGGTTGAAGCTACATTGCTCTCAGTAAAACATTCATGAAGAACATAATTTCCCTTAAAAACACAACAATAAAAATGATGTTTTGGTGTTTTAAAACTTTCTCATGATGGAGGACACTCATTCAGAGAATGAAGATAAAAACTGCATTTCTGAGTTTGTTTTTATTCAATTTTTTGTGAATCAGGAGCAGCCAAAAAATGCTCTTGGAAAATGCAGATCTGCAGAAACTATGTCCTAGAAAACAACACAGGTGTTTTGATTTTGGCTAAAAACAACAAAGCCCTAGTTAAAAGACCACTGGGAACCCTTTTACAATAGACCAAAAGATGATCAGAGTAGGATTTCAAATCAAGTTCTCATTTGAGCTTTCACAAAACTAATATTCTCCACTTCATACCAAACATGTCCGTTCTGCTCGACTTGAGAGAAGCAATGGAACATTTATCAAGCTAGAAGTGTGTTGTATGAAAAATGAGACATTCCCAGGCTCGATTTAGTGACGGCCCTTCAGACTGGTTATGTAATGGGTTTGAGGTGATGTGAGAAACATGTCACGTCCGGTTCTCTTGGCAAATCTGTCTGCCTGTCACTCATCTCACTTTTGAAGCGCTGAAACAAATCAAAGGGAAGATGACAAAAGCTTTTCTTTTGTCTTGCACCTTTAGCCTCGTCTGGTCAGGTGTGAGATCAGTGAAGAGGAAGCGGAGGACAATTTGAATCCAGATTTCATCACCGCAGTGATGAAATCAAATAGCAATAAAAACAAGAGGAAAAAGTCGGGCTTTTTATGACACATCTTTTAATCTCAGCAGGTATCTTAATTTTTCTCATCTTTCCCAGGAGGTTCATCTGGGAAAAAAAAAAAAAAAACAAAACGAACAAAGACAGAAAGAGCTTTTGATTTAAAAGAAAACTGTTGTTTACCGGAGCTTCTTCAAGCCACTAATTGAGACAAATGGAAAGTGAGGGAGCCATCGCTTTGGAGCTGTATCTCCCAGCGGAGGGAGCGCCTCTGACCCATCACCAAGAAACAGCAATGTCTCAAAGGGGAGGCTTTTTTCCCCCAAAGCATGACCATCACAGATGTGTGGTACACGAGCACAAGCAGATGAGTGTGACATTAAAAAAAAAGCTGAAAAAAAGGATTGTGAAAAAAGTTCACAACCCTGATTGAAAATCTGTCAAAAAATATCCTCAAGTTAAATGCCATTAAGGTGACTTGAAAACTGCAAACAAAGGCAGGAAGAAAGTTGGTAAATAGAGACACTCGAGAGACACCGAGCAAAGATAAGAGGAGGCACAGCGACTGTTTGAGATGAAAAGAGAGAAGCCACTGATAAACAGATAAAAAAGGGGAGAGCTGAGCTGCTGACATTTGAAAGTGAATGATAGAAGTACAGATGAAGTTTGGAGTTTGTAAAGTGATGGTTAACAGCGTGAGCTAAAACAAGCATCAACTCAGAATTTTCTTGAGACGTGAAAGTTTTTGTGCCGCTTGTTTCTGGCGAGCCAGATGTCAGTTTGTCAACCCGGACATCACTTTTGAAGATTATTTTCTTTCTCTGTCTGTTTAAATGAGCGACAGCTGAACTGGGGGTTCATTGCAGTTTTCCTTATTCTTTTTTTTTATAAATATTTGACTTAAACATGGTTGATCCTTAAAATCATTGATATAACAATAATCCTCACTCAACAATGGCCATAATAGACAGTCTAATCTCCAAAAAAATAGAATTAGTTTGATTAAAGCAATCAAAACAAAAGACAATAAAACAAAAAAAGACAAATTTGTCAAATAAAGTTTGATTAATTGCTTGAAAGAGAGTGTGAGGAAGTGATTTTTTATAATCCTACCACTAGAATACAGTGTTAACATCTATCAAATCTTAGCAAATCTAATACAAAAAACAGATAAATGCTGTGCATGAATGTAATGTTACAGGATGGGTGATGAGGAAAGCAAACTATGGAAAAATAGGTAGCGGATCATCTTTTTGAAACACATTTTGTCATAAAAACACAAAGCTTTGCTTTTTATTTTTAGCTTCATCGCGTGGTTTTTGCCTTGACCATTTTTAAATTCTTAAGTACATTTTTGAAACTGAATCTGAAAAGACCAGTTTACCTTTTTGTTGCTGGCATTCAAACCTGACAATTATGTATTGAAACTTGCAGGCACTTCTTTTATTTTTAGATTTTTTTAATGTGCTAAAATATTTGTTGTGAGCGTCAAATATTGTAAAGTTCAATATTTTCTCTTTAAATAAGACAATATAATTTTTGTTTTGTTTTGGTTCATTTGTTGGCTTCCTTCACTCTCTGAAGTAAACACGTCTGTCCCACTATGATCTCTGGAGCATAAATATAGCGAATAGATGAGTGAATCCAGATTTTATTAGCTTTTAGCTTCCCATTATTCTGTGAAAAATTATCCTGAAATAAAAAATGATCACAGATAACAGTGGCATGATTGTGACATTTCAACTTTTCTCTGTGCTTGCAGGCACCTGAGGCCATTTACAACCCAAAGAGCTTAATCTTCTTTGCTGACTGACGGGAGAATTCATCAAATATAATCTTCATGTCAACCGTCCTTCCATCTGATTTCACCCACAACAAAATGTCACCTTTGCTATTTAAACAAAAAGCATTGAAGCAGCATTTTTCATCTCTTTTTTTTTTCGCAGATTTTATTACAGATTTAGGGATTTTTATTTCAAATTATCCATTGTTCTTTAAATTATTATTATGTAGTTTTGCCGCAAGTATAATTCCCTAGGGCATTTTGATAACAAGGACAGTTAAAAGCGCTTTACATATGACATCAAAAGAAACATTAAAAAGAAATCTAAAAGAAGTGATCATTAAAATAAAAACCCGAACAAAATGAAATTACAATGTCCCAAAATTAAAATGAAATAAATTCAAAATAAAGGTTAAAATGACAATACATTTGTAAACTTGAATGATAAATTATAATAAATAAAACCATAGTTTTAATTTGGAAACAATAAGTGGGACACACAGTACTTTGTGGTGTCATTTGCTAATTTACATAATTGAAAAACATCAATTATGAGAATTAATGAATTGTCCTTATACTATGAATTCTCTAGTAGTTTGCTTGAATTGTTTAATAGTTTTGTTTTTCTTTTTAACATCTGAAAAGCAATAGAAGAAGTAGGTGAGCACTGACTGTATAAAACAGGTATGTCCAAAGCCCGTTTCATGGGCCAAATGTGGCTCATGTTCAGATTTTCTCCAGCACACAGACTCTTCTCATCTTAAAATCAATAACATGTGGCACCCAGCACTTTCTGAGAGCTATGTGTACAATTTCTTTTCCGCGGGGTCCCCTGGACTGTTGACGGGCTTCACTGTTCTCAGTCCTCTCCGACCACGTCGCGCCTCCCCTGGGGGGACCGGCCCAAATATAACAGGCGCAAGCGATCTGCAGCAATGTCGGCTTCCCACCGACCCATTTTGAAACACAGACAGAGGACTCCAACCGTTTGTGTAAATCTTCCTCTGTGTGTGGATTTGAATAAAAACACAACCGTGCATCAGGCATGCATTGTGTTTCCTTTGTAATGACAGGTTTGTTTATACAAAAGTTTGAAATGTCGCTCCACTGTTGCATCTTGTAGAAAAACATTAATGCCATGACCTGGGTCTTGTTTTTGTGATGATCAGAGTTTTTCCTTTTTAAAACTAACGGACTAAATAAGGATTCTATGGTCATTTTACTCTGTTTACCAAGTCATGTCTCGTTTTTTACAGAAATGTTCTTTATGGCGTCACTGTTTACATATCTTGGAGGAAAGGAAAAAATAATCTAAAAGAAAAAGAGTCTACTTTTTAGTAGATTAGTTTCCAACAGTATAGAGGAGTATTAAAAGGTTTGTCATGCCAACTGAAAATCCTGACATTGCTGTTCTTAACCCTTTTACATACTCAAAACTGTTGGAGTTCTTTAACTAGATTGTTATCTTACATAAAGTAGGTTGAAACATGTTATAACACCTTTTTTATATGCAATCTAGTTGAATATAATTTAGAAATAATGCAATCTTAAAGTGTGTCTCGTGGAAATTATGTACAGAGTGTATATAGCCAATGCATTTTGTAATGATACACAAATGATTTAAGTTGTATTTGATAAGGTTCACATGCAGAGCTTTTAAAGAAAACATGAATGCTTTTCTGCTCTTAAGCAGGACACATCAGTATTCCACTGTTCACAAACTAGCACCCAAAGTAAGTTTGAATAGCAGTAAATACCCCATTTAACATGGCTGCTGCAGGCCTTTTAGGTGTCTTAATTAAAAGGCTGATTTGTTTAGCAATGACTATAATTTAAGGAGCAAACTCAAGGCGTAGTTAAAAAGTTGGGCAGTCATCTGCTAATTTGATGGTTTATTTTGCCCCACAACCATTTGGCAGTGAGAAGAGCCAAACAAGAGCTCCTGGATGAATGTATCGGTACATCAAACATTCAGCTGCAACAGGCCTTCTGTAGACGAGGCGGGGGAAGGAAAGAACAGGCTGGGTGATATTTACCCACTGTCAGAGCAGCGGTGAATCAGCAACGCGCCACGATAAAAACAAGAAAACAAAGTAGGACAGAAGAGCTTCTGCTTGATAGACTTGTGTTGACAGGCAAATGTCAATACTGACGAGTTGGAGGACACGCAGAGGATGCTGCCCTTCACCAAAAAGAAACACCCAAACTGTCTGACCTGTCAGTCTGAAATCCTAATCTATAAAGTGCTAATCCCAATCCAACAATCAACCAATGGAAAAAAAAGATGCCACCTTTGTTGGTGGTTTACCAGCAATGAAATCTGAAGCAAAACCTGGGTGTTATGAACAAGTAGTAAATAAATAACCTTTGTTTTGGGGGTGGGGGCTGCAGGATTGTGCAGTGGTTAGTCCTTGTTTGAAGGCCAGCTGGGTCCTTTCTGTGTGGAGTTTACGTGTTCTCCTCGTGCATGTGTGGGTTTTCTCCGGGAACTCCAGTTTCCTCCCACAGTCCAAAAACAGCCTTAGTAGGTTAATTAGTGTCTCTAAATTGTCCCTAGATGAGTGCATGATTGTGTGGTCCTGCAAAGGACTAGCGACCTATTCAGGTGTCCTGAGAGCACATAGGATTTCAAACGCCTTTGACAAGTTTCATTTTGCTGTGTTCTAGGAATTGAAGCATTTCCAGCTTGATAAAGAGTGCAAAAAGCATAGTTGTGGACTCTCCTGTATGCATCGGGTGTAAGGTTAACAATCCTTGAGAATTGAGCTCCAAAGCTAAAAATCTGACCCGGAATAGACCACAAGGCAAGCAAAACTTCAACTGGTACTGTGCTCTTTGGGACAGGCCATCACGGCAAACACATGAGACACTGTTTAAAAACACAAAAGCCAAATCCCAGTGACATAAGCCATGTTTTTTCCATATTTTGGCAGTTGGCAAACCAACAAAAAGGGACAATACTTGGGCCAGAAATGTGGCAACTGTGTTCGGTCACTGAATAATAAACAGCAGAGAGTTGGGAAGGCCAATCACTAATACGTCAGCAAATGTAAAATAACCCATTAACCACACAAATGGATGCTTCAAACACCAAGGTTCAGCGTGATTCTAACATTGAATTTCTGCTTTTATTAATGTCTCACAAGATTCAGAAAATAACTTTAGCTGTGTAACAAAACAGTCCTGTTAAAAGCAATAAGTAAATGTGAATGTGCCATTACCCAAATGAACTTGGCCAACAGGAGAAGTGCTATTTCTGATCTACAGTTCGCAAGGAGGGATTTTTGCCAGTTCCAGCCTTCAGAGTGTTTAAGTCAGTTAAAAAAAGCCCAGCAAGGGTCCTGAAGAAGCTTCATTTACTCTCAGCAGGGCAACAGCGGGTATCCAAGTTATGTAAGAGAGAAATGGCGCATCCACGTGCGAAAATTGCAAGTGCCTTCAGTAACGGTCACATTTCGACTTCTTTTGTCTTCTTTTTTTGTCAAATTCTTTCATCAGCTCCGACAGAAACACAAATACAGAGCCATTCCTCTGCCATTATCTACAGTGTGCACTACACAGATGTATTTTTTCCTCCAGGAAGCCCCATTTGTGGGAAATGAAGGCAGGGAGTACAATCCAGTCCTTTCATCTCCTGCTTGTTATGTTATTCATAATCATTGGTGTGCTAATCAATCAAACCAGAGAGCATGGTAATGGCACCTCATTTTCCAGAATGAAACATCCATGGAAAGGCTTTAAAGAGAATTCGGACTCAGGGGAACATGGGACAGTTTTTGTATCCCCCAGACACTGTAAACTACTAAGATAATTGGAAAACTTTTTTTGGGGAAACCTGGTCTCATTAACCCATATGCCATTTATTCATCCCATTGCGGATGGTGCAGCTCATATAAGTGGGTGGTGAGGCACTATTTTTAAACCTATCCTGGAAGCATTTTGAAATTTTCTGAGATGAAATAAAAGAACGATGCTTACAGAAATTCAATTTGACTGTGTTGGTTCGAGGCACGAGTTCAAATATGAACTTATGGGCTTATGAAACATGTAGGATCATGGATAAGAGGAGAGCGGACGACCTCTAATCAAGAACTCAGCTTTGGCCAATGACGTGTTGGTGATGAGATCTAAGGGTGGAGTCCAAAACAAATCTGATTGTTCCCGTCCTGAACCTTATATTTTTCATATTTATTTGAATAAAATAATAAAAAGTGACTCTAATTTTGTTCTTAGTTTTCCCTCATCTGATTAATGCAAGAAATGCAAAAACAACATTAATCAATGTAGCTTAGAAGGCAAAGGAGCAGTTTTTAAGTGTCTAAAGACATATCCAAACTCTAATTTATAGAATATTACGGTATAACATGTTTTCCCGAACCTGCTTCAGTTAATGTGTTTGGTGCAAAAACATGCTCCTCCGGCACAAGGTTCTCCGCGCTTCAGAGACTCATCTAGCAGGGGGTGGGGGGGTCGCACAGTCATCGACACTGGTGAGCTCTGTCATAACAGCTCGCCCATGAACACTCGCTACTTATCTCTGTGGCCAGGTCGGAGCTGCTTCAACCCTGACCTCACATTCAGGTGCTGTGCTTCAACACAGGACAACGAGGCGCTCCGCTTTGTGTCTCTGCCCTCTCACACCACGCCCGGGTGAGACAGCTGGCCGGCCTCCTCCAAGTCTGGTTCTGTTAGAGGACTCGTGCTAAAGAGGAGTTCTGCCCCTCCAATGCATCGTGGTACCGTGTTCACCCTCATTAAGGAGATTCCTTTTAACCCTTTGTGTCAGCATCCGTTTATTTTCTCCATTTCACTAAATTAGATTATTCTTTAGGGTTTGATGAACACTAACTGAACTGGATCAATTTTGTGAGTAAATGTTCATTGGACTGAATGATTGCCCGTAAAAATGTTGAAATAATTGTATAATAAAAACCTGTTTATTGGATTACAGTGGAACTCACTAATATTTCCTCATGGCTGAGAAGAAGCCGGCTGAAAAGCTGTAACTGCTTGAAAACATTGGCAGGATACTAACAAAGTAGCAGATTGGCTGCAGGTTTTTGAAACAGCCCATGCTGCTAATCCGGAAACTCTGTGATCAAATTAAAACAAGTCAGTGGATGAGGGAAAATCTGTGGCTCATATCCAGCTGTTTGAGTGAATTCCATGAGAACAGGTTTTTGTGGAAGAAACAACCTGAACCTCAAAAGAGGTTTTGCTTCCTTTCAAAGAACTGGTCAAATAAAAAGGATGAATAAAAGGTAACACTTTATATTAACTATCCTTTATAGCTAGTTCACAAGTCATTATTAAACTAACTGTTAGTTATTGAGTTATAAATTACTTGTTAAATCACAGTTTGTTAAGGATGTATAAATAAATAGACAGTAGAAAACTCACAAGCATTTAGTAAGTGAGTTATAAATGATCTGTTAAATATATGAATGATTTCTAACTGCCATTAATTAGTGATAGATCATGAAGAAGGTGTTACTAAATTACTTACTAATGACTTCTTAAGAATCTGTTAATATTGTATATGTTAGTGGTAAGTTATTTTAAAGTTGTAGTTTTTCCCTCATTAATTGATTTGTTAGTAAATGAAGAACATTTCCAACTAACCCTAATCATAACCCTAACCCTTATCCTAATTGTAACCCTACATTTATGAATCCTTAAACTGTTAACTGTTATTTCACAAGTCATTTATAACTCAAAAACTAACAGTTTAATATGGGCTTGTCAACTAGCTCTAACAAATAGTTATTATAAAGTGTTACCAAATTTAATTTGTACCTTAGAGTCACAAACAAACCAAAAAATGGGGGAGAAGGAGGAAACAAGTCTTAGAAAATGTTACTCCAGCATACATGTTGTGGTTGAAATAAACTATTAGCATGACTTATTTTACAAACAGCAGCTCAAGTGTGACCAAAATACCTCAGAAACATACACACAAAAATATGCTGCTTTATAATTCATTTTAATCTAATATTTGTAATAAAGTTTTAAACATGAGAAAAAAAACTAAACAATAAAAGTTGATCAAATTAAAAATGATCACTTCAAGCTGTAGTTGAAATGTCTATCAAGACCTCTCAGGTGTCATTTTGTTACTTCTATTCATTTTACCAGATGTTAAAAATAGCCTCTTTTAAAAGTACAGTCTCAGTAACAACTGTCATGAAATAAATGTTCTTGGAAATCACCTCCCGAGCAAATTTACAACCTTGTGTTTAGGAAATATAGCAGACTGTAATAACCTGGTAAGGATTTTGGTGAGCAAAAAGGCTGTGACTAAGAAATGGGACCAGAGTGGACCCTCCCAAAAAGGATGACTGGTTGGAGTTCACATTCACATATACACAATGAGAAATTTGATGGTGAAACCAAAATTACAAGGGTAGACTTTCGACAAAAAATGGAAAAATTGTGCCAATATGTGGAAACCTGAATAAACTAAAATAATTTTTACACGAATAGATTTGGATTAAAATAAATGAATAAAGAACAAAAAAACTTCAGTTACTGTGTTTTTTGTTTGTTTGTTTTGCTCTATGTTTGTAAATGATGATGACTGGAAAGCACGTTTTAAAAGAAAAAGGACAGTTTCTTCTTTTTTGATAGGCAGCCAATGGGCGCCCATAGCTTTCATTATCATCCTCCTCTGTTTATTACATTGGATGCACAAAAGACTTCGTAAATCTGGGCTCAATCCAAATTGCTTGCCTCCCCTCTGACTCCTCCCTATTGCTCTAATTGTAAAGGCATTTGAAGCTGTAGGTGTCTAAACATGTCTTTTTTTTGAGAAGCCGTAGTGACTTGGGGCTGGCTCTCCTTCTTCCAGCAGGGTGAAGTGGGATAGCCAAGAAGATAGTCAAACATATTGACTGAAACCCATCGAAACTAAACATTTATCATCCACTCAACACACAGCTCCTCCCAAGAACAACCTCTTATTAAGGGCTCAGTACCAAAAAAACCTTCCAAATATTTCTCATCAATTTCCCCTCGCCTACATGCTCAATGCTACCCCCTACCCCTACAGACTGCTTTCACTACAAGCACATTTTTAGCAGTCACCTATGTTCTGAAGCTGACCCAGAGGAGAGGAGGCGGAGCTTAATAGGTTGGAGAATGAACCATAATCCTGACCCTGAAGTACATTTACCTACATCTAAAGAAAAACAAAAGGATACCCGTGCAGTTGTGATTAATTACAGAGATATAACCCATGGTTGTTTATTTGCTTCTGTTCTAAAAGCTGCCAGCGCTGTAAATAATTCTGCACTTTGGTTTCTAAATGGATGTGCCATTAAAATGTGTCACTGTAATCCCTTTAATAAATCTGCCTTGAAAACTCTGGCAAGGAACACAGGAGGGACTGGCATTATATCCATTTACAAAGCTTCTCGAAACTTTAGAGCGCTGAAGGATCTAAACTTCTCTTTAAATCTTTGTTTTACTGTACCGGCTCCAAGCTTTGCACCCTTGAAAATGATTATGTCTGTATGGAGCTTAAGCAATCAGCCTTGAACTGATGTATGCCAAAAAAATACAAACTTAATTGGGTACCTAAATATTTTTAAAGCAATGAAAGAACACAATAATATGGATTGTGTTTTTAATGTGTTTTGCACCACATTTCATATACATTTCTTTCAACTGTGAGTGCATGTGCTAATATCGGGTAGCAACATGCCAGCGTGAACACCATATCTAAATATTTCCGTTTAGCGAGTTCTTCAACACGCATCACATGCCTGGTGTGTACGTAGCATTGCAGTTCCCTTGAGGTTCATACAGCGAACTTGAGGGATGTCATGAAAATGAATCGTACCACTTTTGTGCATGTTGGAAGTGTCTTGTGAAGTATTTGTAGGGTGATGTTGTCGTATGATGCCCTCACGCCATAGTTGCTAGTAAGGTCAGAGTACTGGCCCCTTACTGCCCACATGCCGGTAAGAAGCCAGCCAAATCACCCTATACACACATGCCGGCATGCGTGGGGTGAGCACGTCAAACGCAAGTGCCCATAGGACGCCCAGAGGATTCTTACACAAACGACTCTCTGATTATCTAATTTCCTTATTTCTAATAGACAGGCTAAATGCAAGGAGCAAACACTTATCACTTGAAGAGAATCCGTAACACCCGCCTGCGTATACTTTACCCTTACATGTCATATAAGTGTTCGCTCCAACTTGTTGCCTGCAGCATGCTTATAGAAAAACATGCATGAACATTTTTGCTCAACAAGTTTCCAAAGCAGCCCATGATCTTCCTGTGGGTGACCTGTACAGATTTGCCCATTTTTCACCTGCAGACAGCCTGTATCCCCCCGCAAGGGCAGATGTGACTAAGACTTCAGTTTGGTAAATATCCAGGTGTACATGGATGTTAGTGGTAATTTTCATCACTGCAGCATCAATGCAAAGCTTAACCTTTAACTGAGAAAAAAAAAGAACATTATATTGGATGTAATTTTTATATTTATGCATCAGACAAGCATGAAAAAATGTTTTAAAAAAGGGAGTCAGAATGTTTACACCTGTATATCAACTTAAAAGGTCATAACTTTGGCACTGGACACATTTTTCTAGAATAAATCTAAGCTCAGAGCTGGTGCTGATGCAACTCCAAAGACCACCGTCCCGCTGCACTTGGCAACAAGCTAATGCAGAACTTTGAATCAATGGAAAAGTTTGTCCGTCAGCGCTCTGAACTCCATTTGCAACAGATGCATTCAGAGTAATTTCTCTGTGTGGAATTTGCCATTGATTTTTAACATTTACTCTGGCCTGTGCAAGCATAAACACATTAAATGCATCAGCATTGTGGAGGCTGAAGACTTCTCTGGCTGTGCAAGCGATGGTGGAAAATGATGCTACTCGAACTGAGGCGCATAAAACAACTACGTCAGATTATTGATGTGCTGGACTCTTATAATAGGAGTTGATGAAAGGAAAAAACTATTTTCATATCAATGTCACTTACTCATGCTGAGCACCAAAACATAAGGGATCAATGAATTAATCATTTTGAACCCAAAGCAAACATTTACTCTTATGTTCCACTCCCCCCACATCTCTCCCAGTTTGAGTCACATCCTCTGCTGTAATTAGCTGATTTCAAAGTAATATGAAATAAACTTTAAGATCCAGTTAAAGACAGTACGTTTTCTAAGAGACCTGTGGTGCTTCATTATTTATTATGTCATGGCTGTGCTTTACTTAAATCTCACTACATTCAAAAATCTCACTACATTCAAATATCTGTAAGTTCATCTATCAACAGACGAAGACATTTTTACTTCTTAAAGAACTACTCCATTGAAAATGCTTTTTTAACATGTTTTTCTGGCATTTCTCTCATGGTGGACATAAGAAGAAAATGTATATTAAAACCATGCATCAACCGTTTGAAAATTGATCATAAAGGGGAAAATATTAACTCTGGTTTGTGTCCAGACAGAATTCTGTGACACCAAGTCGTTCATTTATCAGGATAGAACTGTGAAAGAAAAAGCCTGGAGCAAGATTTGTGAGAGTTGCACCGCTTTGACATTTCACACCAAGCCTCTTCCAACTGACTACATGAGCTAGTATCATGTAGTGACAGTCCAGTGTAAACATTGTATGCTAATGTTTAGCATGTTCAAAAATGCCTGTTTAGTGTATTCTTGAACGGGCATTCCATGCTCGGTGTGTATGCAGTCTGACAGAAATGAGGAGTCAATCTTGCCAATTATGTTCCTCAAAAAAAGTGAGCTCAAATTGAACTTGTGAGCTGGCAGCCGGATGATGCAGCCGTATGCCAGAATGGGGCGAATGTTAGCATAATTTGCATATATAAGAGCTTTTTAGTCAGATTTTCTCTCTTCAGACTCATCTGAAAGGATCTAAACAGAAAACCTTGTGAGCGGTTTGCTTTTACAACTGTGCAGCTGACCTGGGCTGAGAAAGTCCGATGTCGAGGATGATGCCCAAGTCGCTTACTTTATCAACTCGCTGCAGCGGCGAAGGGTTGATATGGCAACTTTAACAGATGTGAACCTTTTTGAGTGTAATTGTAAATACCATCCACTTTCGCAGGTTGTTTCATGAGCCAGTTTGAAGACCATCTGCAGAGGTTAAGATCATTTTAAAGAGCTGTACAATCGGATGATGAGAACAGTTGGGTATAGCTTGACATTGTCTGCTTACATGAGATGTCCAGATGTCACAACTTCCAGTAGGTCGTTGATAAAAACTAAGAGTAGAAATAGTGCAAGCAGAGTGCCAAAGTACAAGATTTAATTTGATATGGCTAAGTTAGAAAAAGAGTGGAGGAGTAAGGCCTAAAACTTACAAGTTTTTATAGTAAGATACTCGAGAAAATTGGAGAAAGACCTGATGTGCCTCTGCTGAAGACCTCCACATGTGAGCTCTTCCTCAAGGAGGAAGAGGGCCACTCATCAAATGCTTTGCATGGCTTCACACCTCTGAAAATTTGCCCTCGGACGCAGAAGCTCACTCTCTTGCCAATTACCATAGCAACTGATTTAACATGTTCAGCCAACTATACCCCAAGTTATGCCTCTTATTAAAGGTTCATGTGCATTTTGCATGAGGTCAGGGGTCTGGAGGATGCAGAATGTGCTAAGTCCAGCAGCGTTTTATTGCCTTTGCAGACTCATTCCGCTCAACGAAAACTGGCAAAGCTTGCCTGATCACAACAGAAAAAGTAATCACTGAGTGAGGTCAGGAGAAAATTTGGTTTACCTTTTAGCATGTTTTAAATCCTTATAAATATATTTATTTCATTACCTGAAAGCAAAAAATGTTCAAGTCAATCAGGAGCATGAGTCTGTATGCAACAGGTAACAGATGTCCAGAGGAGATTCATCTTGGTGCATCAGCACAGAACCAATCCGGTGCAATCAACAAGAGGGCGAGCCGTCTCAGTTGTCAGCTTTAATTAACAATAAGTCAGATGGAAACTTTGAGCAACAAGTGAGTAAATTCATGATCAAAATTTGTAGAGGAGGCTTGAGGCTCGTACGACCGACAGCCTAAATGCAAGTTTTTCAGCTTAATGCTGCACGCACGAGGTGTGCACGTGATATGTTCATCAGACACGCATATCCATACAAACTGTGATCCGGCAGTATAATTTCCTCATCTTTAACGGTTAGCTTATGCAAAAGGACACTTTGTCACTTGAACAGCACGAACAGACAAACGGTACGATACACTTGTGTCTCTCCTACGTCATCCTTATGTGTTTTATAATTTTTTGTCTACAACCCGGGGCCATCTTTGACCTTGCCATTTTTTTGTGTAGGTCACCTGCGTACAGGTTTGGCCCTTTTTCACCCATAAACAGACCGTACCCATCCGCAGGGGCAGTTGTGACTCAGGCTTTAGTTATTTCCTTGAAATATTTTGAAATTTGTTGAGAATATTTCTGATTATTCAAAAACACTTTCTTAAAAAAAAGTGCAACATGACTTGAAGTCGGTCTGCAACAGTAGATGCAACCTCAGTTTGTCCACAAACTATTTTTCTTTCTTTGACTTTTCGACACAAAAAGTATTGACTTTATTAGATTGAGCCAAACGACATTATTTCACAGGTCGGTGTGAGGCTCTTTAGTTCGCCTCTCCGTGTGTTGGAGGGCCTTAACCATCATTTTTCCACTCTGAGCAGGTTTATTAGAAGAACACAATAACTGCAGATGAAAGATATTTCTGGAGGTAGTAATAGACAAAAACATGCCGATGCTTCCGCACAAATAACATCCAGGAGCAGGCGGCATGTTTGTTTCCTTCCTGGAAGATGGAGTAACGCATGTGGTACATCTACAGCAGATTAGTCATGTTCAGTTCCACCTGGTAAGAGATGTTCTCAATTCAAAGGAGGCTTCTTCTGTTTCTGTTTTTCTGTTGTGGAGATGAAGGAGAAGTGAGGTCAACTCTTCATTAGCCGTTATGGCGAGTCGTGACTCCAGGCGCCACGTTAAAACAAGAAGGAACCGCAACATTTTTTTTTTTTTTTGTGACAAACCAAAAGCTTAGCTTGTCCAACAAAGTCTTCTCTTTAAATCCTTTTTCCAATGTCAGACATAAGCTTTGAGAGATGAAATGTATCACGCTTTAACAAGAAGAAAGGAGTGTTTGCAGGAGCCGTCCCTCCATCTCGGAGACAGACCAACTTCCTGCAGACCCATCAGAGCTTGATTGTCAAGTTTGAGCCCAAAAGATTCGACTGAAGGCCACGTACAAACAAAATAAAGAGCTGCTTTTGTGGACGGGGAAAAAAAGCCCAAACAAGGGTGCAGCACAATCTTCAGTCGCCCTTTCATTTCAATGGTTGATCCTTTCTGGATTTTGTAGGTGGGCTGGAATTTTTTTCTTGTTTTTTTGCAAGATGAAAAAGAAAAGTGGCAATGATACACCAGAAAGCAACACAATGTGTGCAGTGTAATTCAAAAATGTTTTTGTTTTTTCTGACGTGCATCTCACTGGGGTCAGATCTCACTAACTCTGACGTGTAAGGAGCCAGCAACACATCCACCTGAAGATGAAAATAAAGTATAACTTGCAAATAAATATCAAATACTGTTCAAGTTCAGTTCACTCCTATTTTTCTGTTGCAATCATACAAACCAAGGTTGTATTTCAGAAAAAGTAACACTTGTGAACACAGCTTATAATTTGTAACTTTCTACGTTTGGTAACAAAGCTCCAACTCCATAACCGGACTGTGTACTCTGAAGAAAAGATGTAATCTACCGATGTGTGAAATGGTTTTAAAGTAAAAGCTTTTGGTTTAAAGACCTATGAAGACCCGAAGAAAACCATGTTTTTAACATGTTCTTGTGACTTTTTTCTGATGATGGAGGACATGTGAAAATTAAGTTCAAAATTTCATTTTAGAGTATTTCTTTATGCAAATCATTGTGAATCAGGAGCAGATGAAAAAAAATTGGGTTTGAAAAAGAGCCTATTTGTGACCTAAAAATATACTCTGGGCAGCCCCAAGCTCCTTGCTCCAAATAGATCCATGTTTGTCTTTTTTTCTTCTTCGTCTAAGCTGATATCTGCTTAATAGCTCCAATATTGCTCACCATTTTTGCTGCACTGATAATATTAGGTTATGGTGTGAGGGGCCGTAAGTTAGCAGGAGAACACATAAACACATGGGTGATGGGAAGTGGGAGCTTTGCTCTGCGTCAACAGTCCCGCCCAAAACTCAGAGGCAAATGTCTAATAAACTACTGGCACTCTAATCATAAGTTCAGTAAAAGACCACTGGGAACGCTTGGAAAATTGATAAAAACATGAATAGAGTGGGATTTGATTGAACGTGATTAGAGCGCTTTTTTATTCATGCAAAAGAACACACATTTTAACATTTTGCTAGACTTTTCCCCATATTTAGACAACTGGACATTAAAAAATAATGCAATCTCTGACTTCTTAGGACTCCTGCTGGGAAATATTAAGATTCCCATTTAGAGCTTTTCACTCTGTTCACTGTCTCATTCCCTTAACTCAGAAAGTCCTGCAGCTAACAAATGCTTGTAAATCGCATTTAACCCTTGAACACCGGAGCTCCAGTGTTGAAATTCTGCCGACTTCCATGAATCTTAAGAGGAGAAAAGCAGCGTTGTGCTGCTACGGAACACTTTACAGTAGTAATGTGTTGCAAAGCCGATATTTTTGCTACACACTTTTAGTGTGTGAACGGTTTCATGTTACAATGGGGATTGAAAGTTTGGCCACCCCCGGTAAAATGTTTTATTATTGTGCATAAAGAACCCAAGGAAAGACTGAAAAACTTTCAATCCCCACTGTACATACACACCCGGCATGCGATTAAGAATGCGCTACACGGGCATTCTTAAAAACAATTTTAGCACAGAGTGTTCACGGTGGACTGTTGCTACCTGATGCTAGCACATGTGCCTGAAGTTGGAAGAGACTTGGTGTTAAATGTCGACAAATATTACAAATCTTCTTGCAGGCTCTATTCCGATTTATGAAAGACTTGGTGTCACATTATTTTGTCCGGGAAAAAAAACAGCAAATATGAATTTCTCCTTCATGATCACTTTTCAAAAAGTTGGCACTTCCGGGTTTTGAAAAGAACAATACCCACACATCACTATAAAATCCGAGTCCACGCTTGGTCAAAGTATAACTGGTTTAACCTTCACACATATACCTGAGATTATGTAGGCTTTCTGTTGGAAGTGGTATGAGCCTGGTATGAACATAGTTTAAGCATTACAAAAGGTCAAAGATCGTGTGTCATTTGGGTTGCCGTCTAACATCCCTGATACTAAAGGTTTAATTGACTTTGCAAACAAGTACACGTGCAAAAATCCTCTAAAACTCAATTTTGTTCTTTAAGATAATACCAAGTGAAAGTAGTTTTGTCCGCGTTATGTGAAAGCCTGACTTCAATCGGCGATTTGAAAGCAACACAAGAAATAGTTTGTGGATGTTAGCTTTGGGGATTTCTCATCTTACATTTTCCAGTAACAGAAGGCATCTAAGGGAAACAGTCATGGAGAAATCGGCCCAAGAACTATTTACTGAGCTATAATCCCATCAATAATGAAGCAGGATCCACATCTTGGAGAAAACATCCCCCTCACTCGGCTTTTGGATGAGAGCTTTTCGATGTTCACGCCCACCTCTGACCCTCTTCTCTTTTTTGAATGTTCCCTTTAAAGAGTTTTTTTTTCTGATTTTTTGCAGCCCCCCCCTTCCTAGAACTGAAGCCCGTCCACACATAATCAGGGCTGAAATGCCGTCAGTTTAACTACAGTGAAAAAATTACAGCACCTGACTTTATTGATTAAGATGCTTTCACTCACAGAGATGGCTCTAATTAGTGAAATCAGCTGTTGCGGTGTTTGGTTAGCATAGAAATGTCATTCTGCCAACGTGAACCGGAGCCCAAATGAATTGAAGCCGTCTTCTATAATGGCATTCTTAACAGCCGGGAAGGAGGAAGGAAACCGGAAAAAAAATGTTCGAATAAGTGTTTCTAATGGTAATGTCATTTATCATCCTTCCAAAAAAACTGATTTGCTCAGGCTTAATATATACACGGTTCACCTTTTCTTTCAAAAATCCACCACTGTGAAGTCATCAGAGGGATGAGAGTCAAAGACTTGTTCACGCGTGTACACACTCCCCGGGACGTAGTTCCCTTTTTACAGAACCTCTTTGAAATGTGCCACAGTGTACCCGAACAAAGGTAAAAATGTCTCTTCTGCTGGTATCTGGGTCGAATGAGATCAATGGTTCTTGCGGCGCAAAATCAGCACGTTCGTGGCTCTTTTGTTGCCACTGTCGGGGCGTAGGTGGCAGCGAGGATGAGCCAGATGAAAAAGATTTTCAGTTCACCCGAGGAGACAAGGTTCACACGCTATCAGCATTGGCCATCAGTGACCCCCGATCCCTGAACAATGAGTCATTATGGAGCTTTGAGAGGCTTTAATAGACTGACTGATGGACGAACCCACAGAGATGAGCGTGGTTTTGGATGTGCAGAACTGGAACAAAGCGAAGCATTATTCAGACAAATGCCAGGTGGGGGGTCAGGGGCTCGACCTTCACTCGCAGCAAAATAAAACATATTTACCTGCAGAGTTTAAAGTGGCTTACTCACTCACTAAACTCTAGGACATGAAGCAAATGATCTGCAGAGGAAAATATCTCGTTAGAATTTGTCAGAATATTGCAAACCTTTGCTTTGGGCTTTTACTAAGTCCACACAAACTTTATTTCAGTAAGTGACTGGAATATTGTTATCATTATCAATCTCAAAGTTTTACCAGTTATTTTGCTTACTTAACATTCTAAACAAGTAATAGTTGATGATGATATTCTATTTCAAACATACATATTTTGCAGAATAAAAAGAAGACACACATATGTGTAATCATACAAACATGGAAACATCCAGCACACATTTATGATCAACATCTAAAATCTTAATTCCAGGTATGGCTTCTCTCCCATCTATCAGACACTCATTTAACATCATATAATTCATTTTCATTGTTGTTGTTCACCTTTTGGCTTTTCCCGTCAGGGGTCTCCACAGCTAACCAGCTTTCACTGATTCACACCGGTGGTTTGGGTGAGTTTTTTTGACGCCGCATGCCCTTCCTGGCACAACCCTGTATTTTCAAGGCACAGGGGGACCCAGTTAGGCAGCAGCGTCAAGAGTATTGCCTTGGGACCCACACTAGGATATTTAAAATATGTTTTTATTCAAAAGTGTGAGGATTCTGTGATTTGGCTTGAGTTTTGTTAGTGTCTGTCACCAAGTGCGGTCTCCTGCATCTTGAGTCCTACACCACCAGTTCCGTGACAAAATAGTTGACTGTGTTTAAATCATTTTTCAGAACTTATTCAGGAAACTGAACTTCAGTCTCCTTTTTTTCCGCCTACAAAGAACTTTACTTTCAAAGTGAGAACCTTCACAGACACTATACTTTGAAGATGTTTGAGTTCCAGAGACAGTTATACTTAAAATCCAATATTATTCTGCAATTTTAGAGCCACAATTACATTACGTGAACTGCTTTTTTCTATTCAATGCATACTCAAATATCCGTCAACAGATTGTGAATATCTGGGTATTTGTAAATTTGTTACAGTCCTAATTATTGAACACATTTTGGAAAAAGAAATCTCAAGCCAGAGTAACGTTAGTTGTATTTAGGGTCAGAACTAATAATTTACAGGAGTGAAACCATAAAATTATGAAAAAAGTCGACATTTTACAAAAAGAAAGTTGTAAAATTATGAAAGACGGCTAAATTGAATGAGAAAAGTCAGAAAATTAAGAGGAAAGAAATCTGAAAATTGGCAAAAAAAATCTTAAATTTAAGATTAAAGAAGTCATAATTTTAAAAGGAAAAAGACTTTTTTTTTTTTTTTTACGTAAAGTGGCAATTTCATGAAAATAAACTAGTACATTTACAAAAAAGGAGAAGTCAGTGAGAATCCTGAGCGGTGTGATGATCTGATTTCTCTGAATTGTCTGCAACAGAAATTTAGAAGATAATGCTTGATTGTCTATGTTGAAGCATTTTCAAGGCTAAATGTAACATTTTATTTTTGAAAAAAGGATGACCGTTTCCTACATTTGGAAGCATACATTTACAACGTTACTTTTGCAAACTGTTGATTTTTTTTCCTAATTTCCTAATTTTGCTAATTGTACAACTTGTTCTTTTATTGAATCAAGAAGGGATAAAGTTCTGTGCTGCATCAAATTATCTTTGAGAATAAATGACGCCTGAAAATACAAAAACATCACAAGAAATAAAGCAACATGTGACTTGGCATAAAATGAATATGAATATTAAATATGTTTTTTTCAAAGTGTAAAAATCTCATTAGCAAAATGTTCATATATGCATTCTGATTTGACTAATTTAAATAAGTGTGATATATTTTTAAGCATAAACTTTAAAATGTCCTCGACCCCAAACTGTCAATGAAAATACAACATGTTTTAAATGGGAATAATTTGCTATTACGTGCTGTAGCAGTGGGTGGTTTTATTTTTTACACTCCAGTATAAACTCGCTCCTCTACCCCAAGTCAATCTGTCACATTGGTTCATCCAAACAAACATAATTAGTTTACTGGTATCTCTCCATGCAAATAATCTCCAGCTAATTTGCCAGGATTCAGATATTTATCCTTGGGATTCATGTTCCGTCCTGGTGAAGTGGAGAAAAAGTTTGGTTTCTCTCATAACAAAGAAAAGAGATTTATAAATTGATATTTCACTGTTCCAATGTTCATTTAGAAGCTGACACGTTCCTGAATCTCTCAAATCAATATGATCTTAACACGACGTGCTTAAAATAACTTTTTCAGGGAAAAGCGGAACTCAAATCTCCAACACCGTGTCCTTTTGCATTATAGTTTCTGATAGGGTTCGTTCACAATTCCATGACCTGAGAGTTTCAATTTATCTGGATTTATGTTCGACTTGAATTAAGTTTCTGACCGGACACAGATGACTTCAGGCTCCACTGACCACCGGCTCATCGGCCACAGAGAAATCCTTTCTTAACCGCCATTGCCCTGGTCATTGTAATAATGCAGCACTAAACCGACACAGAGCAGATGAAAGACAGGAAACCTCACCTTTAAAAAAATAAAAAAGGACATTTACAGACTTCTGACACACGAGAAAGTCAAGAAAGTAATCGATTTTACCGTTCTGCTAGCAGCTCGCTGTCCCACTGTGTAAGATGACACCTGCGGTCTCTACAAAAATTATAAACTGGCCTAATTATCTAAACAAGTCGTGCTTATCAGAGAGCGAGGTCATCAGCCCCCGCAGGATTCAGCAGCACGCCACCCTTTAATGTTGATGAAGGCCTGACTTAAAACTGATGCTTAAAAAGGCAAAGCAATCAACATAAAGATGCATGTTTCTCTGCAAAGATGTAAAGAGATATAAAGCCTTAAGAGAAGACATGCCAGTTTTTTTATTTGAAGAAATTATGCACTTGCTTTTGGAATGCGGGTTAGAAAAAAAAATGTGGACTGAGTGACTTCTCCCCCCTGGTGTTCCAAACAGGAAGTGCCCGCTGGCTCTAAGAAGTGAGAGGGACCTGGCTGCAGACACCAAGATGACGCCTGACATCATTGGCCGGAAGTGGAAATCATACAACTTTATTCGGAAGCAGTTTTTTTTTTCTTTTTTCCGCTTGTGTTTGCTGGCTTTATCACGGTTCGCCTTTTGCAGTCTCGCTGTGTCATATATATATTTTTTTCCAGCATTATTTAGCACGCCTTTTTTTATTCCTTCGTGCCGTGAATGTATGCAGATTTTCTCCGGTCGCGATCAGATCTTTGTTTTTATTCGATGTCACAGAATTTATTTCTCCATAAAGGTATGAACTTTGAGAGTTTAAACAAGACAGAAAAGTGTGATCGTGTTTGATCTTGACACTGATCTGCTCTTTGCAGAGGAATGTTATGTTTTGGATTAACAAATCACAAGTCTTACAATCTCGAAACAACAAACGTACAAGATGATTCCCTTTAACATTTCAAAAGTTCTCAGAATTGTAACACCCATTATTAAAGCCTAAAAATGTGAATAAACAGCAACAGTTGCAGTCTCCAGGACAAAATAACATTTTTTTGAGTAAAATAAGCTTAAAACAGGGGCAAACATGGCAACCGTTTTATTGCTTTAAAAATTAACCCTAACAAACGTGTTCAGAACTGTAAAAAACATATTGAAGTTTCGATTGGGAAAAACCACTGTTTTTTTTTTAGCAATGGAGGGGCTGGACTTCTTTTTTTTCTCAAACACAAACACAAAATAAAAATAAAGACAAACGTGAAAAGTAGCCAAATAAAGCAAAACAATGTGTTTGAAAAGGAGTGAGAAAAAGAAAAAACGTGTTTGGTCCAAGCCCTTATGCTGTTCATATTTCTATTTACATTTTTTCAAAGCAATTCAAATTACCTTTTGTGTAACACTTATCCAGAAAGGACATTTGCTCCATCATTTTTATTGATCGTGTCTAGCCTTCTAAAGATTCATCAGTGACATCTTTTGTATGCTTTTTAAATACATGTACATTTTTGCTTTGTTTTAACCTTCATCTAAGCCATTCCATAAATCCACAAACTGATAAGCACTTTTTCTTTGACGTAGCACGAATGCTCTGCTTTTTGAAGTTCAGCTGTTTTCTTACAATGTAATCCTCGTCTCTGTTCTTGAACATCTGTTGGATGTTTACTAAAAGCAAGTTGTTTCTGGCTTTAACCATAAAAAATGCAGTTTTAAGTTTCACCAGTTCCCATAATTTCAATAAACCCGACTTTAAGAACCGTGCATTCGTGTGTGTCCCATCATCTACACCATGAACTATTCAAATAGCTTTTTTTTGAAAGATGTACAAAGACTGTAAATATTGTTTTCTAAGTATTTCCCAAGACTTCTACACCGTACAGTAAATATGGTAGTATTATGGATTAATATATTAGCAGACGTGCTTTGTGATTCAGGGTGTAATGTGTTTTTCCCAACACTGTTTTGCCTTTAGCAAGTTTAGCTCTGACTTGCTTTATTTGTGGCTTCCAGCTTATTTTGTGGTCCATAATTACTCAATTTCAGTGACCCTTTCCACCACATGATTATCTATAGCAGCTTTTACTTATAAATCTGTAGGAACATGGCAATTTCCAAAAATCATGTATTTTGTTTTGTTAACATGGAGTGATAGTTTATTTATGGTGAATTGTTTTAGTTTCCCTAATTCTGTATTTACTGTTTTTAAAACGTGACTGAGATTTTCCCCTGTGCATCTGGATGTTAATCTAGTTTTTCTTGTGGTTCTGTTCAAAGACATCAGGTTCTAGCCATTAATGTCTGCAGACAGGTCCTGATGCAAGAAGCCAAAACCCCATAGACTTTTTTAGAGAAACAAACACCAACCACTACGTCATTATGTTTGTCAGAATAACTAGTCTTGCTATGCTACCTTTTTTTTAACATGTACTTACTAAACTTTTTTTTTCATAATGCTTTTTTTGCTGTACAAGTTATTTAAGGTTATAAATTGACCAATTAGATCCCTCAGTAAAAGGCCCCCCATCCAAAGTTTGATTGGGAGCCTGCTTTCAAGTGTGGTGTGGACTCCCAACAAGAGGTGTTGCCATAGAAACTTAGACCAATCACTGCTAACCAACATCTGGCTCTGACATGGTGGTGTCCACATCGCGAAAAAACGATGACTGAATTTACGTCATTTAGTTGGAACCAGAAGTGAGCCATTTTCTATGGATGATGTCACACTAACTCGCTCAAGTTATCATATACAGTCAATGACTTAAACTCAAACTCAGTTTTCTTCTGAGTTAAAATTGTTTTATTGTTTTTATTTTATTTTTTACAAACGTCTGCAGTAGTTTCTTTGTAGATACCTATAAAAATATGTAGATTTGTAATAAGGTTTTTAAAAATATTTTTTTCAATTAAAAAAAATTACCTCTATGAACCGCCACCTTAACGTGGTGGAGGGGTTTGAGTGCTCGAGTGATCCCAGGAGCTATGCTGTCTGGGGCTTTGGCTCCTGGTAGCGTCTCCCATGGCAGACAAGTCCTGGGTGACGAGCCAGACAAAGAGCGGTTCACAAACTCCTTCATGGGCAGAAAAAAACATAGATTCTGTTACGTCGCCCGGCTTGGCGTTACCGGGGCCTCACCCTGGAGCCAGGCCTGGGGTTGGGGCTCGCAGGCGAGCGCCTGGTGGCCGGGGCTCCTCCCACGGGCCCCGGTCGGGTAAAACCCTAAGGATCGACGTGGTATCACTCCCCAGTGGGCCCACCACCTGCAGGAGAGCTGTGAAGGGGCTGGTGCAATGTGGTTTGGGTGGCAGTCGAGGGCGAGTGCCTTGGCGTCCTAAATCCCGGTCATGGAACTTAGCTTTTGGGACATGGAACGTCACCTCTCTGGGAGGGAAGGAGCCTGAGCTTGTGCGAGAGGTTGAGAGGTACCGGCTAGATATAGTTGGGTTCACCTCTACGCACAGTCTGGGCTCTGAAACTCAGTCTCTCGAGAGGGGTTGGACTCTCTACCATTCTGGAGTTGCACATGGTGAGAGGCGGCGGGCTGGGGTGGGCTTACTCGTGAGCCCCCAGCTTAGCCGCCAAGTGTTGGATTTCACCCCGGTGGACAAGAGAGTTGTGTCCCTCCGCCTTCGGGTGGGGGACAGGTCTCCGACTGTGGTTTCGGCTTATGGGCCGAATAGCAGTTCGGAGTACCCAGCTTTCTTGGTGTCTCTCGGAGGGGTTCTGGAAAGCGCCCCAACGGGGGACTCCATTGTCCTCCTGGGTGACTTCAATGCCCACGTGGGCAATGACAGTAGCACCTGGAGGGGGGTGATTGGTAGGAACGGCTTCCCTGATCTGAACCCGAGTGGTGTTTTGTTGTTGGACTTCTGTGCTCGTTATAGTTTGTCCATTACAAACACCATGTTTGAGCACAAGGGTGTGCATCAATACACGTGGCATCAGGACACTCTCGGCAGGAGATCAATGATCAACTTTGTTATCGTTTCAGGCGATCTTCGGCCGTGTGTCTTGGACACTCGGGTAAAGAGAGGGGCAGAGCTGTCCACTGATCACTACCTGGTGGTGAGTTGAATTCGTTGGCGGGGAAGGAGGCCGGAAAGACTTGGCAGACCCAAACGTACTGTGAGGGTCTGCTGGGAACGTCTGGCTGAAGTCTTTAACTCCCACATCCGGGAGAGCTTCAAACAGGTACCGAGGGAGGCTGGTGACATTGAGTCTGAATGGACCATGTTCTCCACCTCCATTGTCTCTGCTGCTGTTCGGAGCTGTGGTCGCAAGGTCTCTGGTAACTGTCGTGGCGGCAACCCCCGAACCCGTTGGTGGACACTGGAAGTAAGGGACGCCGTCAAGCTGAAGAAGGAGTCCTATCAGGTCTGGCTGACTTGTGGTACTCCAGAGGCAGCTGACAGGTATCGGCAGTCTAAGCGAGCTGGGGCTCAGGCTGTAGTAGAGGCAAAAACTCGGTCCTGGGAGGAGTTCGGTGAGGCCATGGAGAAGGACTATCGGTTGGCCCCGAAGAGGTTCTGGCAAACCGTCCGGCGCCTCAGGAGGGGGAAACAGTTTTCTGCAGGCACAGTATTCAGTGCAGGTGGGGAGCTATTGACTTCTACTGGGTACATTGTCGGGCGGTGGAAGGAATACTTCGAGGATCTCCTCAATCCTGCCAACACGCCTTCTCTTGAGGAAGCAGAGGCTGAGAGCCTTGGGGTCGGGCTGTCCATTACCCAAGCTGAAGTCACCGAGGTAGTCAACAAGCTCCTCGGTGGCAAGGCAGCGGGAGTGGATGAAGTCCGCCTTGAGTACCTCAAGTCTCTGGATGCTGTGGGAGTGTCTTGGTTAACACGTCTCTGCAGCATTGCGTAGCAGTCGGGAACAGTACCACTGGACTGGCAGACAGGGGTGGTGGTTCCCCTTTTCAAGAAGGGGGACCGGAGGGTGTGCTCCAACTACCGGGGAATCACACTCCTCAGCCTCCCTGGGAAAGTCTATGCCAGGGTACTGGAGAGGAGAGTCCGGCCAATAGTCAAACCTCAGATCGAAGAACAACAATGCGGTTTCCGTCCTGGTCGTGGAACTGTGGATCAGCTCTACACCCTGTCTAGGGTGCTAGAGGGTTCATGGGAGTTTGCTCATTCTGTCCATATGTGTTTTGTGGATTTGGAGAAGGCGTTCGACCGTGTGCCCCGTGGTGTCCTGTGGAGGGTACTTTGGGAGTATGGGGTCCGGGGGGCCTTACTCAGGGCTGTCCGGTCTCTGTATGACCAGAGCAGGAGCTTGGTCCACATAGCTGGCAGTAAGTCAGACCTGTTCCCGGTGCATGTTAGACTCTGGCAGGGCTGCCCTTTGTCACCAGCTCTGTTCATAGTCTTTATGGACAGAATTTCTAGGTGCAGCCAGGGTCCGGAGGGGGTCTGGTTTGGGAACCACAGGATTTCCTCTCTGCTCTTTGCAGATGATGTTGTCCTGTTGGCTTCATCGAGCCAGGACCTCCAACATGCATTAGAACGGTTTGCAGCCAAGTGTGAAGCGGCAGGGATGAGGATCAGCACCGTTAAGTCTGAGGCCATGGTTCTCGACCGGAGAAAGGTGGTTTGCCCTCTCTGGGTGGGTGGAGTGCCCCTTCCCCAAGGGGAGGAGTTTAAGTATCTTGGGGTCTTGTTCACGAGTGAGGGAAGATCGGAGCGTGAGATCGACAGGCGGATTGGTGCTGCGTCCACCGTCATGCGGTCGCTGTACCGGTCCGCCCTGGTGAAGAGAGAGCTAAGCCAGAAAGCAAGGCTCTCAATTTACCGGTCGATCTACGCCCCAATACTCACCTTGGGCATGAGCTCTGGGTCATGACCGAAAGAACGAGGTCCCGGATCCAAGCGGCTGAAATGAGCTTCCTCCGTAGGGTGGCTGGGCGCTCACTCAGAGATAGGGTGAGAAGCTCGGTCACCCGGGAGGAGCTCGGAGTAGAGCCGCTTCTACTCCACATCGAGAGGAGCCAGTTGAGGTGGCTCGGGCATTTGGTTCGGATGCCCCCTGGACGCCTCCCTAGGGAGGTGTTCCGGGGCATGTCCCACTGGGAGGAGGCCCCGGGGAAGACCCAGGACACGCTGGAGAGACTACATCTCTCGACTGGCCTGGGAACGACTCGGGGTCCCCCCAGAGGAGCTGGAGGAAGTGGCCGGGGAGCGGGAAGTCTGGGCATCTTTACTGAGACTGCTGCCCCCGTAACCCGGTCCTGGATAAGCGGAAGAAAATGGATGGATGGATGGGATTAAAAAACATGATAAAAAAATAATGTTTTATTTGTTAAAGAAAATAAAATGTAAACCAACAATGATAATTTCAATTGCAATTGATTTCTCAGTTCAGTCTCTTTTCTTACATTCTTCAAAATAGGTTTGAACATAATAGAAATAACTTTTACTTAAAGGATAGATTAGCATATTTAGCCTGATTGAAATGTTGTTTGTACGATTTTGGTTGCATCAATGTAAATAAATCTGACAGAAATAACAAAATGACTTTAGTAACACATGACATTTCTCGGAGGCCGTCCTACAAAAAGGCCAGGCTGAAAATAAAACCAACCTGAATGACAACCGTGACAGGAAAGGGCAGTAACTGCTGCACAGGAGCTTCATTATACTCACAATGACTTCACTCCTCCCAAAACAGCAACAAGAAATACAAGAAAGGACCAAGCTTGATGAATCCTGTGACGTTTAGCATCACGGGACGTGCCAGGTGTGTATAAAATGAAATTAAGTCCTCCAAAAGCAAACAATCCTTACAGCAAGTGTAGACATCTGACTTTCTGTAAATACAACATTTGACTTTAGCTTCAACTACAATACAGGACTCAGAAAATCTGCTGCAGCAAAAAAAAAAGAGGTGAAGCAGAGGACTCGCTGCTCCAACAGGAATAGGAGCAGAAATCCTTCTGAAAAACATGTCTTTTTTGAGGATGATATTAATGTTCAACATTGGAAATTTCTAACCCAGGTTTGTGCCAAGACCGACTGCAAGCAGAGCATCCTTTATTTTGTTTTTTTATCCTGATTTTCCAGACTTCATATTGGGAGATTTTCTTCCTCCCACAAGTTACCAGGAGTCATGGTAAGGTTATAAAAAAAAAACAAAAAAAAAACAGGTGGAACCTAAGGTAAGGTTTGGCTCACCGCAAAGCCTGTCTTTGGGGCCCTGGAGAGGGGTGAAGCAGGATTTAGCATTTCAAGAGTCCCCCCCCATCAAAAAGGTAAATGGCTCCTCAAAGGACAAAAAGGAAAGTCTGTAAGAATGCAATACAGGCCAATGAAAGAAAGTGGAAACTTTGTTGGAGAACAAGACCATGCAGGACGTAATTTCATCAAAGTGTGGGAATGTGTGATGGAGCTGGATGCCCACTAGTTTGTCTATCCCCAGCAGCGATAGCATCAGCCGAGCTGCAGCCTCGCCGCACAAACTATCAATCAAGCCGTTTCTGGCCGTCATCACAAAAATAAAGTCAAAGGAACAATTTTTTTATATTATTTACTGTGGTGTTCATTTGATTTTGCTTTAATTAAAGCATTAAAACTAATGGAATAAGAAAAAAATGCAAGAAAAACATATATCAAACACATTACAGATATTAAGTCATACATTGATAAGAAAATAATGAACATTTCTTGACAGTGTATTAATCTTGTCATAGATGTTTTTGCAGCAAACAGAACACACAAGTCACATTAGATTCAATAAATAAAATGATCATCAAATAATGTCAAATAGTTGGACTTGTTGCTTGAAATGGAGTGAGAAGAATTGAACTTTCCACCCTAATCTGAACACACTGTTGTGTTTTTCCTCTTTAAAAATACATTTTTACATATTTACCATAAATCTGGTGATTATTAAATCAACAGCAGATCATTTATCAAGTTACAAAATAGAACACTTATTGATTACCCACAGGAAAAAAGGTCCATAATTTCAGAAATCAATATAATTATATAGTTATAAAAAATTAATGACGAGGAATCAGATGTTTGGAACTTTTTCCTTTGATACTTTCTCATCTGTCGCTTTATAAAAAGTCCCAGTTTACCATTTTGACCCTCTACTCTAGATAGTTTCTGTTACAGCATAGAAAAACCTCAAACTATTTTTGGATAATTTTTAGGACTTTAAAAAATCAGGAACACCCAACCAATTAAAAAGATTTTCAATGTATTCTGACTCATGTAAATAACTTTTATTATCAAATGAACCTAATTTCTGCTAAAACACACTTTTTAGTCGAAGCACCTCTGCAGACTAAAACAGCGCTTCTGATAATCAGTTTCACTCAGTGGGCTCACAGGCTGTTAGAAAGCCTTGGGTTCAGATACATGAGCTCCCATTATAACACCCTTCAACTTTGGTGGTTGGAAAAAGGCTTTAAGTGGAAACTTAGTCACCGTCACTGACGGATTTCACTGCAGCTATTTAGCACCAAGCATGCTGCCTATATTGCTTATGGCCTGACAGAGCATCAATAGTAGCAGACAGGTGTTAATAGCAAACGAAACACAACAAAACAAACTGGGGTTCAGAGCTGGAAGGTGCCGCAGCATGTTTTCTTTTTCTCTGCTTTTTGTTAAATCAATACATGCATTGGGGGCGACACTGGTACAGAGCAGTCAACCTCCAAACAAAAGATTGCAGGTCTGGTTCCTATCCTGCCGACCCATGTGTCAAAGTGCCCTTGGGCAAGACACTGAAGCCCACATTGCTCCTGGTGGTTATAACCGGATTCGTGAATTGGGGCGTCCAGTTTCAATTTTAAGTTAATGTGGATGCAATTTGTGCGTCAGGTGCAGCACATCGGTCTGGCATCAGCACATTTCAAGCATAGTGGCATATCTGAACTTTGCCAAAGAAGACCCGTCATGTCAATCAATCAGGGACTCACCTTTGGTCCATGGCGTGTTGATGATGCAATCAGCAGGTGGAGTCAAATGTATTTAAATCACCAACTTTTTTCTAACAAGCCAGAATAATATATTTGCTAAAGCAGAAGACTTTTGTTTGGAGAGTCAAACACAAAAGCACATAAAATAATTGGACAGGGGATATAGAGCTTGACACAATATAGCATTTACAGCTTTACCAAAAGCCCACTTTATAAAGATGGAGCAAACGCTGCTTATCCAGGCCAAACCATATTTTTTGCCCAGCCTTCAGCAGTTTCATTTGGTCCACATCAGATATCCTCTCCTCTTTCACTTGGGTAAACAATGGCAGGGAGATGAAGATGGTGACTCACTCTCCAGTGGATGTTGCAGTCCACAGCCACATGAAAGTTTAATCAAAGGAGCAGGAGGCAGTCGTAAGTCTCTCAGGAGAGAGGTGCAGCGCCACCGAGCAGGCAGCTTTGGCAAAAGGTCTCATATCAAATTTAGTAGTCATTAGGATTGCTAATAACAAGCACTGGCCAGCACGACGAGAGCAGAGCAAACGAAATGCTCCTCCTCATCTAAGGTCCCACAGGAGAGGCCAGAGCGAGCCAGACCTCACTGAGATTTCCATAAGCATTTTTAATAAAATCCATGATAATGAAAGATAAACAACCAGCAGGCAAGGCTGAAATGATATTTAATAAGAATCGACTGCTAGCCTCCCCAGGTATCGCTGCTACCTCAATGGCCCCTTGTGTCAATACACACTGCAAAGTGTTTAATCTACAGGCTAAGCATAAAGATTAAAAGTGGGGAACAACAAAATGCGATACAGGATCTTCGCTAGAAACCTGGATCAATTATTCATCAGAGCTTGGTTCACTTAGAAGCACACAGTTTGTTAAGAGCCATAGACTTCAACAAAATTTAAGAAAAGGATCAGGAAATGTTTTTTTCCCCACGTGTTCCTCATTCAGCCAACTAAGAAAAGTGTGATGCAGTTAGTCTGATTTGGTAAGCGCTGTTTTTAGAACGGTGAGACAAACAGCTGATCTGCTAAACTTAAACATCTATTGCAACGTTCACATTGTCCCTGGCAACGTGCGTTCAATTCCAAGTCCGTGTAGACGTGCGTATATATGCGTTTTACGGGCTTCCGCGTTCAAAACTATTGCCTTCAAGCGTCGCTACACAAGTAATTATATCAGTTTTCAGGTTCTAAGTATAAAAAATGCGGCCATTGAATGCACAATAAAAGTTAAACTAGCTGAACTTTGACTAATCAGGGACTTAAATTTGGTGACATCGGTTGTGTCCTTTTTTAATTCACAGAAGTACCAAGCGGTTTAAAATGTATCATGCAGGAAAAATTGATAGTTGCAGTTTGCGTCCCGCTAGAATTATATGACACCAAGTCTTTCATGTACCAGAATAGAGCTGTGAAAGAAAAAGCCTAGAGCAAGGTTTGCAAGGATTTCTTCCAACTGTAGGTACATGTGCTAGGATCGGGTTGCAACAGTCCAATGTGAACACTCTATGGCTAAAAGCGCTTTCAAAACCTGTGTTCAGCCTGGTGTGAACGTAGCATTTGGCCTTAGACACCACTGCCCTTTCTGGTGGAGATGGACTCTCTGTGGGCAAAAAAATGGTCAAACCTATACGCACAGACAAAATATCACGGTCATAGACCGCTCAAGAGCCCGTAGAGAGAAAATATTCATGCACAATTGTTTAAACGACCATGCTGTAAACAACACGTCGCAGTGCACACGATAAATAAGGTTGAAGTAGGGGAGATGCTGCACAAGGCTCAGGGGAACTGCTTATACACCTGAAGCTGCAACCTGACCTGGTCTATAGCCATCCATAAGCCCGGGCAACCCAAAAACGTGCAGCACCCGTATGGATCAATCCAGTCCAGGTGCATGTGACTAAGACTTTAGATGTTTCCCACTTAGAGCTTATCAAACACGTCAAGTGGAAGGAACAGCAAAAACAACAACAACCACAACAAAACAACTGAAAACAAAATCTAGACAGCTGAAACTGATGTTTATTAAATGGATGTGAAAGCCAGTTCTTATAGGTATCTGTGCTGACTTCAGAAATCCTTATCCTACACAAAATGTCTTAATTGCACCAAGAATTTAAGCAGATTTTGGCTCAGCAGGGGTGCAATGCTCATCGTAAACCAATGAGGTAGAGACGCTTTTGTGCCTTCAGCTCCACAGAGAATCCACCAAATGGAGGTTTTTGAATGCTATGTAAAGACTTAAGTTACAGGGGTTCCACTGCAGCTGTAGCAGCTGCACATTTCAGTTGTTTCATTAAAAAAGAGCAGTCTTACACATGGCAGACTTTCTAAATTACTGACAGCAGCTGCGATTGGAGAAAAAGAGCACTGAATCTGAAGAAAAAAAAATAAACAGGACAAGAACTGCTGCTTTTGGGATGTTTACCACTGAATACACATGCTTGGAAATGTATAGTCAAGGGGTTAGAGCATCGCTGCAGTGTGGGCTCACAGATGGAGGTTGGTCGGTATGTTGGTTCTAATCTGTAAACAAGCTCGAGCAGCAGTTTAGGAATTAAGACTTTAGTGGCAGCCCCCACCCCTCCAAACTGATGGACGTTAGGGTATGGCTTCGTAGTGCTAACCCAGAGCAGCAGATGGTTTGTTAGGCACAACCATCTGGGAAGTCCTACGTACAAACTGATAGGAGTCGGATGATGATGAGAAACAACATTCATGACAATTATCATTCATACATCTGGTGTATGCTGGCCAGTAAAATACCAACAGTCTTGAAAGGGTTAACTTCAAACTGCTGGACTTTGAAACTTTCCTTACACCTGAAAGAATAGAAAAAGTAATCCATTAAAAATTCTTAAGGGCAGAAACTCACTTCTGAGAAAAGGTTGCAGCAAAGATTTTACATTGAAGTCACAATAAAAGACTTAGGTAAGTATTAAAAAAGGACATTCGATATGCTGACATGTTGCCTTTAGACGGCAGAGTTCTTTCATATCTAAACTCACTCTGTGAAGGGCCTTTAAGAAATTAAACAAAGAGTCTTTCATTCTCCCCAAACTCATCCCCCCCATTATAGCACACGAATAACCACACAGTTTGAGAGAAAATACACAGAACTTACCATCTGACCGATCCCAGGTTAACCCCTCTAAGCCTTCTGGGTAGTGTAGTCATATTCATTATCTTAATGCTTTGTTTGGATTAATTTCCCTGATGATCCAGTGAAACTTATGTTTGAAAATAGACTGTTCTTTGTTCGTTGATGGTCAGTATTTATGGTACACGAAAAACAGCTATTTAAGTGTTAAGCCTGTTCACAGATATCAGTCATTCAGAGTGAGAGCTACGCTTAAGATTCATACAAACATAACACCATGTGGTGACAAAATCAATTACAGTATGTGAGTCAACTAGATTAAGAAGTAGCACTGAGTCCCACTGACACCTGAGCTGTTTGCTCACATATGACGTCTAGATTTCCAGAGTCTTCAAGCAGCAGATCATGCTGCAACACTCAGAAAGGTTTGAATCCTGCAGTAGAAACAGCAGAGTCTCTTCACGCCGGATGTCATGTTGAACGTGCGACAAACATTGGCACCTACAGGAAGAGCGGGACGTTAGCGACGTCAGGGCCGAGCGCCTTCAGGATCTGTCACTGAATATGAAGTGATCGATGATGCAACTGTGAATCCTCATTAGTTAAAAGTCACACTATTCTAAAGTGATATTTGACACTAATGTAAGTTGGGCAAGATGTCGGATGTTAACGCTGAGGGCTGCACACTCGCGACGGCTTGACAGAGATCATTAGAAATCCTTGTTCTGTGTTTTTAATCAAAATATTTCTCACAACCGGAATTTTCCTCCAACTAAAAACTATTTCTGATTGATAGTAAATGGATCATTAGACATATATGCTCCAAAACAGCACAGAGCTAACCTTCCTTCTTAGATTTAAATCACATACTTAACGATAAGGACCATTTAACAGGTGCACCCAAGTAGGTTTCCATAAAACTCTGCATAATGCTTGTTTGATTGGCCTGTATTTCATATCCTGCTAAGGATACTAACTGTGGAATGATGGAATAACATCTCTTTTTAAATTTTCTTTTTTTAAATCAACAGCAAATAAAAGCGTTTGCTTTTTTAAAATCCATTAAGCTCTTTGTAGTTCCTAAACCAGGAACACGGATGAAAAAAGTGGCAATTTGGATAACAAAATCTTTTGGTGACTGTGCTGCACAGTCGCTTTGTTCAGCAACAAATGATCCCTAAAAAAAACGTTCATTTGAATTTCAACAGCAAAGTTGAGTGCAGGGAAGTTGTGCACTATTTTAAAAGTAAAATTCAACTTATTCTTATGCAATTTAAAGTTCTGTTCCTCAGAAAAGAGACTGTAAGGACTGAAAGGGTTTTGTTTTTGCACAAATTTTTAACAAGCTGAGAAAGAATGCCAGTGATTACCAAGGTTATGCAAAAATGGGAGTATGACCACAAAAAAAAGGTGGGCGTTAGGGCAACCTTTTTTAACTAACAGAAGGAGAGAACATTTTGCAATAAATTCAACAAGGAGAATGTCCCTCGCTTCTCAGAACTTTGGGCATTCACACTACAATTTTGCTTGGAACCAGTAGTTAAATTACCTTCTTGTCAAGCACAGTCATTTTTTCCCTTTATATTCATGGATTTTTGTCTTCGAGCTTTCCAGACAAATTTTTTAGTCCTCCTCCACCCAGTTCTCTACCAGGAAACATGTTTTGTTATGGCATGGCCCTTAAAGTCCCATACAGATAATCTTTTGATCTATTTTCTAAGCGTTTCCGGTGCTCTTTTAATTATGTTTGTCATTTTTAGCCAAAATAAAAAAAAAAAAAGGTCTTTTGTTTTCTAGGACAGTTTATGCAGAGCGGAAGAAGTTTATTCGAAATTATTCTCTCTTCCGTTAGCTGACAGACCCTCACACCCCAAACCTGAAATTACTAAAGCAACAAAGGAGTTATCCAGCCATATATAATAATAATAATACTATATAATAATACTCAGAAATACAGTTTTGATTAATTTGTTTTATATATACAGTATGTCCTCTGTCATGAGAAAAACAAGATTATGTAAAAAGAAAAAAATATATAGTTTTCATTGGAGTAGATCTTTAATCACCATCAATGTCTGACACGGGTTTTTTGCAGGACATCGACCAGAATTTAACCGCCAAAGATTATGGGCTGTTTTGTATCTGCCCATTCTGTATCACAAATAAACAATTACTTGTCGCCTTAACATCTCTCCTTATTGAAGTATTTTGTTGTCACTGAAATAAACAGACTGTTCAAGGTTTACAGATAATAAAGCATCATGTTCATCTTCCATTCCATCCTATAAATATTATAGTCTTCCCCTTGAATGATTAAGTAACCCTTATAATAATAATGTAACATGTGAATAAGATTTCAACACTGTACAGTACCAAATCCCTAAAAATAAACTCAGTGAGTGAAAGCACCCTGAGATCTCAAATACTCCCAGATGTACTGAACTGAAGTTTGGAACCACAGATTTACGGGCAATTGAACTTAAGTGGAAGATGCAGCACTTTCCTTAAATTTTTAAATAGATTACGTGGAAGGGTCAACTCTAGGTTATCGTGTTTGGACCCATCGTCTTGCAGTCTTACAGCACATGCATGTTGCAAAACGAACAAAATCACAAAAAAAGTCATAAACAAGCAGAAGTGCCTTGAAGATTTGTCAGTGGATTTTTAGGTTTCGTTAGCACTGTGTTCCGTAACATGGGACTAAAACCCCACAGACAGAACAAGGTGGAACTCAGAGCACAAAGAGTGCAGGCTGGGAATTAAAAAGGTTTGTGGTTTTCGGTGTATCCGTGTCATTCAGAGCAGACGGATTTTGGCTGGATCTCAGCTTACTGGACCATTTAACTTTGTAATAGAGGAAAAAGTCTGTTGTTTTGTGTCTGAAGCTTAACACACTGCAGCCATGATCCTGTGACAGCAATTTAGATCTCCCTCTGAGAAAGGTTCCTTTTATGATCATGAACCACGAAGAAGAAATCTGTGATGTTTTAGTCTTCAAAAGTCACCAAACCAGATGGTTGCAAAGTGATTTTTACTGAACTTATAACTTAATTTCTAAAAGTTTGCGTGAAACAACCCCTCATTAAAAGTTTGACATACTTGATTTAAAGGGAATATTATCTTTAAACACTTTAACACTGGTGTTTCAGCTCCAGTCCAGACATTGTTTATCATTATGTTTATTTTTATGTCTATGGGGTTAAAAAAAGAAAAAAGTCAAATATAAAATAAGTGACACAGTAAAATAATAAAACTGATAAAACAAAAGTGGAAAAAGTAAAATACAAGAGCAGCAGAGTCTCATGCCAAGTCAAAAGCCTGGCTGTAAAAAAATGTTTTTAGAAATGGACATTGAGGATTCTTCCTCAACACTAAGTCCTAACCCGTTTGATGCACATACTGAAAAAGCTCGTTTCCCTCTGAGCTTCCTCCTACTTTGCTTCTCCAAGAGGGAAGCTCGGAGAAGTATACCTGTGCAAGATCATTTGATGGTATAAAGCCCATTAAAAGAACCTTAAAATGAACTTTAACATTCACAGGCAGCCAGTGAAAGGTAGCCAGAATGAGGGTGATGTGGTACCACTTTCAAGCTCCAAGCAAAACACAAGCAGCAGCATTCAGGACCAGTTGAGACGCCACAGAGATGACTGGCTAATCCCAAAATAAAGAGAATTAGAGGGATGAAGTCATTGATTACTCCCCCAAAGTGCAGTTTTGGTAAGAACAGTTTCATTTTCACCAAAGAGCTAGTTTGACAGGCGAGAGTTTTAAAATCGCTTTCCATTTTTTAAAAGCCCGGGTTTGAAAGATTGGTTTAAAATAGGAGGCAGGGGACCCAAATCCACTGTGGATTGGTCACAGAAGCTGCTCCGGCCAAAGAACCCCACTTCCGTTTTTTTGTTGTAAAAACGTAAGAAACTCAGGACCATTGAAATCGCGTCTATTGTGAAAACGGCTTAAGAGCTACAGTAGTTCAAAGACTGTGTTATTTTACCACCTTTGGTGACAGACCGCTGTTAAAAACCCACTCTGATCATTATTTGATCTATTGTAAAAGCGTTCTCAGTGGTCTTTAAATTTTGATTATGTAGTTTTATAGTTGTTTATACATGTCCTCCATCATGAGAAAAAGGCCACAAGAATATTTGAACAACACCATTTTCATTAGAATGAGTCTTTAAGTCCAACTCCAACTATATTCTTTTTCTGTTGTAAAATTGTTAAAACTATATTTTGTAGAACCCTTTTGTCCAATAGATATTCAGAGAGAAAACAATCCCTCTATTTATCTATAAACTTCAATTATTTATTAAAATTGTGTCGACAATCACCTATTTCAATGCATGTTAATGCAATTCCATAAAAAGTACACTTAACTTGACACTCTATACCTTTCTATTTACATAACCAATCCACTCGGCAGTGAAGTGAATTCTAATTCTCCTTTCCCATTTGCAGAGCTCGGAGTCCCACCTTCCCCGATAGCGATCAGAGATAATATCACAGGTGGCTGCAGCAGCAGGGGAGCCCCAAATCTCTATTATCAGCCTGAGGGAAGAAGCAGTGGAAGGAGGAGGCGGAGGAGACTGCAATATGGTGAGTTTAGTTTCACCTGGCCTCACAGTTTGACCCCTGGACTGTTTGTCAGCTCCGCCAGAAGAGCTTGAAAATAATTAAGGAGCAATTTGAAGAAGTTTCAAGTCAGGACTTGCATGTTAAGTGGCCATGAGAGAATGAACACACATAGTCTCAGTTTGAAATATATCTTAGTTTTGTCTTTTATTGGTGACATGTAAGGATCAGCTTAAAGTTAGTGAAAAATCAGATTGTAAAATCAAAAGATAGAACTAAATCTGGGAAGAAAAAAAAACTTGAAAGCAGTTTTAAGCTTCAAAGTGCACTTTGTAAGTTTTATTTTGCTAGTAAGGAAATATTGAAAACCAAAATGTCGAAATTAGAAAAAAAGACGTAAATTTAAAAAAAACTTAAACAGTTGAAAGTACACATTGTGAAATTGCAGGAAATGTAAAAAAATTGAAAAATAAATATGAAAATTTGAAACTAAAACAAAAAAAATAAAATTTGAATACATTTTAAATAAGCTATTAAACCTAAAACTGTAACACAAAAGCAAATGTGTTTTTTGGAACAGCTGCTGTTTTTTTCTCCTTTTCCTATTTACAGTTTATCCAAATTTTACGTTTTGGTGACATTGGTTACCATGAAATGATTGAGATCTGGTGATAGAGGTTAATGTGACGTCATTGCGGTCCAAAAACAGCATCTGTTCTTGATGCCGCCTGTGTCATCCTTCCTCTAATGTGGCATACAGTTGTGGTAATGCTTGGCCAAAGGTCAGTACATCAGTAGACTTTTTTGGGCCAAAATGACATCACAATAACTTCTACCCCATGATATCAATCATGTTCTGGTAACCAATGGGCTCAAAGCCCCCCCCAAAAAAAATATATATACATACACTTGAGAAATTGTTTTTTTTTCTATTTCAAAATCAGATAAAACAATAACTCATAATTAATTAACTTCTCTGCCATAACAAAATATCTCCCTCACTGTATGTGCTTCCAAGCAAGATGTAAACATTTGCACAAAACCTCTGTCTTTAATAAATAAGGCATCACAGCGGCTGCTCTTGTGCCAGTTGTTCATTGTTTACTGGTCTCTGTGCTCTAATTAGACAACCTGCTGTACACACAGACCGTTGTCAGTGTAGGTTTGATGACAGCTTGTTATGATAAAGATTTCTGTGGTAGCTAGCTGTCTCCCTTTCTTAAGATAGAAGGATTAATTGTTAATATATTAAAATCGTTATGTAAGACTCCTCCTGGCGCAGAGCTGACTTTGTCACATTTTATTTCCTGTTTTTAGGCCTTGCAACAAACCGCACCCTAAAGAAAAGGATTTTTGAGGGGTGCAAGACCATAGCAAAAATGTTGAGCAATAGTTTGTAAAGTTTAGAGAAACTTGTGTAAGAACTAAGTATGCAAAGAACCGATCTAATGCCAACTGCTGCTTCCCACTGTGACAAGAGGGAGCATGGTCTAACTTACAGCAAACATACTGCATTGAAGTAGATCAAAAGTCCCAAAGATGAAACTCTGCCTCTCGCTGTCCTCAGCACTGTCAGCCACTGCATTCTTCTTTTATGTACGCACCACTGACTGAGTCACAGCGCCGGACAAGTCCTGTGTGCGCTAATGGTTCACATGGGAGCTTCTGTTGGAAAACTTTGTCAGAAGGTGCTCGCTTCTTAATTTCTCTTGCCTTTTCAAACGTTAACTTCTATCCACTCGGCTTTACATTGACGTCTTCTTCTTGGGGTTTGCAGCCATTGCTTTCTGATATGATGTCAAAGGCAGGTCGATCAAAAAGGAAGAACTCAAAGGTTTATTTTTTGTCTCTCAACAACACGGATGCAGAATAAAGGTAAAAAACACACAAAAGACTTAAAAAAAATGCAATTTAGAAAATGTTACAAATCTGTGTGAGAGCACAGCTGCAAACAAATAGACTTAAGGAAAAGCAACAAAACTTATTGAAAGTCAATTAAATTCTTAAAAAAACAAGTAATGGGAACTAGCTACTGATCTGCCTGCAAATATGCAGTATCATCCTATGCTGAAAAAGATAAGCAAATGGCACAAAAAAGACAACAGAATGCCCTCAACATTAGCTGAAGGTGGTCAGTTGGCTTTACGCTGTAACTGGTCCTAAGGAGGGCTCTTGATAGTCTGTACTGTCCTGCAAGTCTGCAAGTAGAAATCAATAAAGAAAAACCGTTTGTTCCAAGATTTAGACATTGTTAATCTTGAAAGAAAATGAAAACATTTTTTTTCCTGCTGTCAGCTAAAATATATTTACCCTCCATAGGACTTTTGCTACACATGTGGTCGAGATGCTACAATTCTCAGTTTAAAAGCATATGTTACTCCATTGAACTGAATGGTGGTGAAAGGGAATCTTTGCATTCCTAATGCACAACAGTATGTTATATTATGTTGAAAGCATCAAACACATGTTGTGGAATCTATATATATATATATATATATAGATATAGATATAGATATATAGATATATATATATATATATATCTATATATATCTATATATCTATATCTATATAGATATATAGATATAGATATCTATATATCTATATAGATCTATATATCTATATATCTATATATAGATCTATATATAGATCTATATATAGATCTATATATATATCTATATATATAGATCTATATATATATATATAGATATATATCTAGATATATATATATAGATCTATATATATATAGATCTATATATATATATATATGGTATTATATGTTGTTTATTACATTACAGCAGCCCTCAGTACAAGCCAATGAAAATGTTTTTCTTCAATGTTTCTTTTTAGCAAATAAAAAATATAATTATTTTTTTAAATACACAAAACTGTGACCCAAAAATTGAGGTTTGATTAGAGTTGTGGAGAAAGGGAATTGTCACATCCCTGACTTGAAGTGAAATGTACAGATTCAGACACAGTAGTCCCTCGTTTAACCTGGGAGCTAAATTTTAAAAATAATCTTCCTTTGATAAAATCCACAAAGCAGTCATCTGTTTTTTTTGTTTTTTTTTTATAAATATTAGATGTTTTAAGGCTGTAAACACCTCTTCCTGAACTTTTCCCAGATAGACATGAACACTTTTCTTTGTTGTTAAATTCACACGTTCAAACCTTCATTGAAAATGAGTCCAGTATTAGAAAATGGAACCAAAAGTCTGATCGCAATGAAGATTTATGAAACTAAACGCATTCTGTACATGACACAATCGACAGTGGTTTACAGCCAATCAGGACGTAGGACACAAAGGCATTCCAAATTGCAGCCAAAAAAAAAAATCTGTATATTTCATCCGAGACATCAGACTTCGTCCATGAACAAAGTGTCTGTCTGGAATTTTGAGCTATTTTGTTGCCACTAGTGCGTTCAAGGACTATTTGACTTGTAGCCAATAATATTAAACGTGTATAGCCTAAATCCCTTAACGCTGTATGCCGCTAACTTACAGGGTAGCGTTTAATCCAGGACTCCACTTAATTTAGTATCATGTTGAACGGAAAAAAACAGGATATTTTTTTCCTCCAACTGTATAAAAAAAGTCTGGCATGAAGGGGTTAAACCCAGACATTTTAAATGTCAATGTTTTCCTTTTGAAATATGTATGCATTTTTTCATTGTTTTTCATTAAATACAAGCCACTAACGCTGTATTAATGAGCCTTTAACAATTATATTTTATTATTATCGTTGCTTTGGTGTCTTCAGCTCCATTCTGCAATGAGGCAGAAAGTTAATCCTTTCTTTTTTATTAATGCCCCCCTTAATTATGGACAAATTACAGAGTCTAGAAGAGTGTTTGAACAGAAGCCTGTTTTCTCATTGGGTCTTCTCCCCATTTTTTCCTGTCTTATTTCCTCTCTCGGTGCGATGGGGGCTGATGGTCAGATGTTCACCCAGGTGAACCATAGGTAATGCCCAGCAGTTTGCAGGCTGCCATGCCGTCTAGAGAACGGCATGTTAACCCAGAGAACAGGGTTTACTGTTGAAAAAAACGATGCCATTTGGTGCATTCTCGACCACAAATGAGAAAACTGCATTTTATTTTGAAACCTGCAAATTGTTACTAATCAAACTGACTGGTAATAAGAAAGAAACACAGTGATGCGGCGTCTTTAAAAAAAAAAAAAACATCCATCAACAACTGACTTTCTATAGAACCTTTTCTGGCATCTTGTTCCTTCTGATCAGCTCATAATAGATTGTGTGAGAGCTAGGCCATAGAAAGCAACAGAAGTGAAAAGTCGTTCCCAGCGAGAATGTAGATGTGGGAACAAAGTGTAAAAGCCAAAAGACGTGGGAAGAAAGGAACTACGGAAAGAGCAGAAGGCTTTAAGACAAACTGGAGGGAGTGGAGGGGAAACGTCTCTTTTTTCCCCACTGACCCCCTTCCTCTGCTCCGTCGCCCTCCATGCCCCTTCCCCTCTGGGCAGCCAGGTGGCCAGGCTGGGCACAGACGGCCCTCCTTCCTTCTCCATGCTGGCCCTGCTGGCCCATCCAAACACGGAGCAGCAGTGGTGGGAGGACACGGGCCAGACGGGGACACAAAGGAGGGATGGACGGGAGCGTTTGAAGGCCTGGCACCTTCCACGTGACACACAAGGAAAACGCAGGACAAGCCAGGCCAGCTCGGGGATGGGAGGGGCTTCATCCCAGCAAATGTTCAAGGAAATACAACTGTGCAAGACTGAAGAATATGTGTGATTACTGCTGAGGCAGATCTGAAAAAAGAAAAAGGCTTTGATTCAGAAGTCTATCCGCGTTAAACGTTTTCTGTAAGTCCTTGTGTACTTTAACAGCCATCAAAGGGGCAAAAAAATCTAAAGTTATGTGGCTGCAGAGAAAATATCTGAATTTATTTCAGGGTTTCTTTCAGTAAATCCTACCTGATTCATGTAGGATTTAATAAATCTTAAAAATTGATATATTTTAAGTTTACACAGCAAAAATAATATCCAAATACAGGAGGATTAACATAGAAACAAATTGAATTTCTTTTGTGAAAATGACAAAACTTCATTCAGAAAATACTTTTTATTAAAAACAATAAATTCAATTAAATGTTGTTGAATATATTTTTGTAGCATTTTAAAATATATATTTGCCCATTTCATCATCTCAGGTTCAATAAAAACTGGTTAGATATGAGAATTGATGTTTTTGTTTTTTGGACGTGTTCTTGTGGCATTTATCTGATCAGGAAGGACACACGTTAAGTTTAAAATTGCATTTTCTTTTTCCAATCACTGTAAATCAGGATCAGACAAAAAAGTGCAGTTTTGCTGGAAAAATTGGCCTCTCAGAAATCATTAAAAATGTCTTACCCCAATATGGCTGATTTTCTTTGAAGAAGCAAAGTAAGAAAAATTGTCTCATCAAGAAATTCTTTTATTATATTTAAAACATTTAGTCACTTAGACATGCTTTCTTCAACTAAGATTATTTTGCCTTTGAAAAACTTACTTTCTTCAGTTTTTGCAGTGTTGAAAAAGAGCGTCTACTCTGGATGGGCCACGACCTTCTTGCTCCGAGCTTCCAGCAATAACGAGAGGAAAAGGGGACGGGGTTGCTCAGTGCCAACGGTCCCTCCCACAACTCAGAGGTGAATTTCTAAAGAACTACAGTCACTCTGCATAAACTATGTCCTAGAAAACAACACAGTTTTTTCGGGGGGGGGGGGGGGGGGGGGGGTGGGGGTGGGGTGGGTGTAAAAACAGTGTCATCATAATTAAAAGACCACAGGGGACACTTTGAAAATCGACCAAACAATAATCACAGTGGGACTTTAAGTAAATGCTGTTTTGCATGACAGCAAAACATTTGAATTTCCTAATCTACCTTACCTCTAATGTACTGTAAATAGCCCAAAAATAAAGGCAATGAGAAAGGATACTTTAGGAAAGCATCCCTAAGGCCGAATGAAATTGCTGGTGCATGTTTGAATTACAGCCTACACTACTGTGTTGCAGGAAACGGTGAGCAGCAATCAATCCAGCCCCCACAACTCCCCGCACCAGCAACCTGGGGACCAGTGTAGGTGACTCTTCTGTCAGTACTGCTTACTTAGGTTAAGATCATATTTTTTAGCTTCAACAGGGTCCGGTGTACCCAAGGCTACCATCTGTACTTCCATGGCAGATGTCTCATCCACTCCATCATCTGTGAGGTCTTTGTGCCTTTAGGGGCCGTGCTGTCACTGTATCGGAGTGAAAACAGCAACCCATAGAGCACAGAGGACAAATGAGAGGACGGGCCTGAGAGGTCACTCACATGCAAGGGAACAAAGCCGCATTCACTCACTCTGAGAGTCTCCAACAGAAATGTAGAGATGCGGAGAGATGAAAATGAATGCCGTTATGACTCCAAAAACAAAATGAATATCTGTTTAGCGTGACACCATTAGAACACACACACTGTTTCACACAGAGACATGAATTGGCGGTGATGTGGGCAGCTGTTCTTGACAAGAGAGAAAGGATGGAGGCGAGCTGCCAGTGATGCGGTGGGCCTGCCTGGTACACAAAGTCCTGGTAGCGGCATTTAACCTTCGCAGGCCTCGGTTAATTTGCCGCGCCCCGCCTGGCGCACAATCTCCCTGACATGCTGCTGTTGAGAGCTGGGAAGGACGGCCTCTCACAGCAGCAAATCTAGCAGTAACGCAGTAAAGCAACTCCATTGATCTGGGAAACGCCTGTTTAAAAGCAAAAAGAGACAGTTGCAACCTCGTTGCATCAGTTGGATGTTGGGTCCAAGGAGCGTTGCTGAAAAATTCGTCATCCTCGAAGCCAGCAGAGGCCCTCAAAAGTTAAAACCCAAACAATGCAATTTGAGGCAATTGATCTTCGCAGCATAAACAGAAAAAAAATCTAAACTCATTGTCATTCCAGAGGGACGCAGGAACACAGTTTTTCCCCCTCTCCCCATTGAGTGCAATGACTTCGCTAAAACACATTTGACTGGATTAATCTGGTCCGTCTGGAAGGGGAAGATAAAATGCACTTCAGGCCTACATCAGCAGTTAGGACGAGGAGGGAGGGACAATCATGTGGAGACATTGTGATGATAATTATTTATCGTCCGCTGTCAAGGTTGGGGTTCTATGAAAGTTGTGCAAACTTTTAGACCTTGTGGAGAACAGCGGCATATTGTGCAGCTGAAAGCAGCCTCCACTTCTGCTTAATGAGCAAAGGAATTAAAAAGGTATATTTTATAAAAGACAGCCTGCAAAAGGACAAGGTCAACAACAAAACTTGTCAACGATCTAAATGAGTAAAGGTTTAGATAAAGAACAATGATTAATTGGTTCCGTGCATCAATGCAAAGCAAGGACAAACCAACAACCCACTAATCAGCCTGGAGAAGCAACGGGGCTGGAAGGGAGCTTTGCAGCACAAAAAGCCCAACATGTCAGCCTTGAATCACATTCACTCACACACTGAATCGTCTCTGCTCCCTCAACATCAATTAGGCCTCTTTGTTACATCATACACTGTTTTCTATGCTTGGAAAGAGTTTGAAGACACTGAAATGATACAACCTTCCAGGCTGAGCTGGTCTTCTTTAAGGGTGAGCCTAAATTTTCTTTGATAATCGGAGGGAAACGGAACAGAGGGAGAAGAAGTGGCAGGAATATTTTTAACCAGCATGGCTACTGGTGAATCATCACAAACACCCACTACCTTCAAGGGAGGGGGGCCCTCTCCAACAGGTGGGGTTAGAGGTGCTTATTTCAGGATCTGGAGGAAGAAGAAAGCCACATCTGACTTACCTAGAAAGAGAAACAGAGACAAAACGGGTGTTAGACATGTGGAAAGATCCGCACCAAATCACAACGGTGGACAAATAATCAGGAGAACTACCACAAGTTCATTACATAGAGTCCTGGAGGATTCATGCAAATGCATAAATGAATGGAGTACGTTCAAAGAGAATAGTATCACCCCCATATGTCAATTTTAGGAGAAGCTTAGGTGGAAAACCTTGATGCTATGTGCACTGAGCATGTGATGTGCGTTCAAAAACGAACTAAATGGGCATTCTTAAATGCACTTTTATCATATGGTGTTCACACTGGACTGTCGCCACCTGATACTAGTGCATGTGCTCACAGCTGGAAGAGGCTTGGTGCGAAATGTCAAAGCGGTGCTAATCTCCCAATTCTAACTCCAGGTTTTTTCCTTTCACAACTCTATTCCGGTATACTGTATGAAAGGCTTGGTGTCATAGAATTCCAGAACTTCTCAAATGGCTGGGACTTCCGTGAGTTGAAACAGATTTCATCCATACATCACTGCCAAATCCAAGTCCCTGATCGATCAAAGTTCAACTGGTTTAACTCTTGATGCGCGATCAATGACTGCGCGTTTTGTATGTAGAGTACAGAAACGGACTTGAAAACTTGTGTAGTGACTCCTGAATGTGATAGTATTGAACGTGGAAGCCTGAAACATGCATACACATGCGTTTACATTGGTAATGGGCAACTCTAGGCCTCGACGGCCGCTGTGTCTGCATGACCTCACGATATCCAAGCCTTATGACCGATTACCTGGTTCAGGTGTGTCTAGCCAATTCGAGCACACCAGAGCAGGGTATGTTGGAAGACAAGCAAGAATGGTTGTCCTCGAGGTCTGGAGTTGCCTATCCCTAGTTTACATACTTTTCATTGGAAGTGGAACGCGCGTTTTCCAGCCTGGCGTGAACATAGCAATAGAAGTTGTTTCAAATAGAAACACTGACAATTCTCAGAGCTGCTTGAATTCTCTGGTCCCATCAGGGGTTCAAATCCCAGGCCTGATGGTCGTTAAGCAAATAAATACATCTCCATTTTGTCCTAAACTGCAACAATCTTGTCAGTTTCTTTGAGAAAAATGAATAAACATGAAGGACAAAAAATAAAAGTAGGATTATATTTGAACCCTTAGTAGTCTCAAAAACTTACTTGACTTGCCAACCACATCAGCTGTTTACAATGACGTAGGAATGATACAGACTCCCCAATGGAAATAGCTTTCATTCAAAAATTCAACATGAAGGTTTCTGAAGGTTTTTAGCTTTTACATTTTTCCTCTTAAAAAACAAGAGTTTTGACACATCATAATGATTCCCCTTTGAATAAATCCTTGTAACACTGTAAAGGCTATAGTTTACTGGAGCTTTGCCTGGTTTGTTAGACATTTTTATATCCTTTTTGCTTCATCTTTACTTTCTTTTTGAATTTATGCAATTTTATTTTCTCTCTACACGTTTGATCTTTCTTGCATCGCATAAAGACCACTTAATCCCATTTTTTCTGATTTTTTTTCAAGGAAAAAATGACAAAATGTACTACGGTGCTCTGAATTGGGGTTTTTCCTAGTGGTTTCAGGTTGATTGTGGAATTATTTATAATGAAAATAACGGAAGTTGTACTAAAAAGATTGATATCAAACATTGCCACAAAAGACTGTTTTAATGATAAATGAACAGTGTAAAATTTTATAAAATAAAAAAGGCCTCAGTCTATGAAGGGTAATACATTCTTTGAAATTACTTTGTCAAAAACATTTCTCTGTCTTAAAAAAAACATTTGGAAGACTTGTTTTTCTCTGGTTTTGCGTTTTGGATGAACTTTCTTTAGCAAAACTCATTCTAAGCTAAAATAACAAATCAAATTTGGTTCCACTTAACTTCACATTTGTTTGCTGTGTGGCTCCACAATCTTTTGATTTCTGCCTGAAACAGTAAAAAAAAGCTACATTCTCCTTGGATTTCACAGTGGAAAAAAAATACATAATATTCAATTTGAACATAAAGTCAGCTTTTTGGCAAATGTCTTCAGTAAAACGAGAATAGTCCTTAACAACAAAGTCAAACTCCTACACAAACACAGAAATCTTTAAAAATGAATTGTTTGTCAGTTTTGTCTCCCAGAAAAAGTGGACTTTTTTTTTTTGGCAAAAAAATACATGAAGGCCAGTAAATAAATGTGATGCACAAAACATAAAGAAGTCATTTCTCAAGACAGTAGCCGATCACTCTCATCATTGGATTAAAGAGTACATGGATCCCCTGCTGCCAAAAGGAGCCATTTAATAATCTGGAAATATCAACATGACTGCAAAGCACCCGGTGCTGCCATTTACTAATAAAAACAGAGGCGCAGCAGAAAAAAGCAGTGTAAACTCAAAGCCATTAACCTTTAACTCAGATGAAAAGCAACACCACAACAGAAGCTGTATGAATCCTTGCAATCCACACCTGACTAATTCTGCACCAGGTGGTGATCAGGCTGATACCTGCTGTCATTGGCAAACCAAGCGCTCAATACTGCACCGATGGAACACATCAGGACTGACTGGCTATGAAACACACAGCATACATGTTCATGCTGACAATGGTAAATACTTCACAGTGAAAAACTAGTTTCTGGTTTAAAATGGACCATCAAGTACGTATGAAGAACTCGTGTCTTAACAAAAGACGGCAGTCGGGCTTCTTCGGACCTTGGGATAATGGATCCCCAACATACCAAACAGCAGTACCGAGCCAGACTGTTTCTTTAGAGCTTTAGAGTGGTGAAGTTTTCGTTCAGTTTTGGCATAAGGGTTATATTGGGGGAACTGGGTGGGTGAAGGGAGGAAATTGCGGAGGGGGTGGGGTGCTAATTTTGGGCAAATGTCCTGTATTTTATATGCTTTCATGTAAAGTGCTTTGTGCTTCAACCAGATGGAAAAGCGCTATACAAATAAATACATGTTTGAAAGTTTATTTTTGATTTAATGACTCATTGCTTCAGAAAGATCTCAGCTGACGGTCAGGTTAAAATTGGAACAGATTCAAATCTGTTCCAAGGAAAGTTCTAGAATTTCGCAATTTTGCAACCACACCAATTTACGCAAATTCAACAAATTTCCCGTACCTTTACTAGCATTGCAATTTTGTGCAATCACTGCAATTTTGACGCAACATTGGCGTTAAATTGATCAAGCATGCTGCCATTATAGAATCGTTTAAAGTTTACAGTTGCTCTCGCACAGACATGTAAAAATAGATTTTTCAATATTACCAAAAAGAAATATCATCAATGCTTTTTTTTTATTGGTTTTTTTTTCTGTGACATAACATTGTTCTTTAAAAAACTGTTTAAAAATCTGTAAACCCCCTTACAGCTTTTATGGAAAACTATCCCAACTTTTAATAAAAACGAACGGTCATCAGGCTTTTTGTGCCACAAACTCAACAAAAAAGGCCCACAAGATCCTGGAGGGACTGTAAATCTGCCTGTAACTGTAGATAGAAACTTTATACTGTTGATTCACCACGTGATGCAGAGAGTGGTCAATCTTTGATTGGATGATTGCTTGTTTTGGTTTCCTTCTTTGTGTGGAAATGTCTTTGGGCAAGACACTGAAGCCCACATTGCTCCTGGTGGTTATAAGTTGGTGCCAGCGTTCGACAGTGGATCCGCCCTCACTCACAACCATCTAAGGACATATCAGGTAGCTTCTTTCAACACAACGATTCCACTCTCAGCTTGCATCAGCTGTGCTGTGAAGCAGACCCATTTCTAAGCATGTTTTCTCTTTGCACCTCATTCTTTCTGGTCACCCCCAAAGCCCTGGAACACACAAGGGCTGGAAAACTGACCTATAAATTGGAATACATGGCTCCTGGGCTCATGTCCACCCTCACCGCGACATTACAGCATACCACACCGGCATTATCGCAGACGCCACACCAATCTACCTGTCAATCTAGTTGTTCATCTTCCCTTCAGGTAATTCTCACAAAAGCACAAGTGATGTCCAACAAGGAGACTAGACTTAATCCACTAGCCTCAAAATGAAAGCCAAAATGATGCGAGGCAACACAGAAAGCAGGACAGGTGATGCTTCTCCATCCTGACATCTAAATTGAGCTTCAAACAGCAGCTGATGTTAAGTGTGTCACATCTTTGACCTCCTGATTTACAGCAACCACGATCAATCCTATAGATTACATTTTCGGTTTACTCTGCGTGTTTATTATTGGCGATATATTATTTTGTGAATATAGACGTAAAGATGGTCATCATTTTTTTTCTAATGACAGTCACTTCAATTTTGAGTTGCAATGACATCTCCTGTCATTTTCAGCCTCATGTAGGCTCAATGAGAGTGTGCTGCTTGAAAATAGAATCCCTCATATATATGCAAATAAGCAATAAATACAGTCTGCTGTGCTGAGATCATGGCTTAAATAAATAAGGGCAGAGGAAAGATTATATGGAAACCCCAAACTGTCCTCCCCGTAGAGTTATTGGCAAAGACTCGCTGTATGAGTTCACGTACCCAAGTCCTTCCAGTAACTCGGATCACCAGTCCTTGCACCACACTTATTTTCCAACAGATGGGGGCATGTCTTTGCCAATGTTTTTTCTTTTTCTAAAGCAATGCTTCCCTGACCTCTTGCTGCTCCCTGAAGGGAAGCCCGTCTGCTAACCCCCGCTGTGACCCTCTCCAAGGGTCATCAAAGGTGAGTTTCTATGGACACGGGACAAGATAAGAGAGTCGGAATTGCTTCGGTACACTGAATCTGCGATCTTGCAGCTGCTCAGCCCACAAAGACTAACAAGACATTCCTAATAACAGAAAAAAAGTTCAAGTCATATTTTTCCAGAGTAAGGAACACAAATATGATCCTAGCAGATAACAATATGTTTATATTTTACAAAAAAATTGAAATTATGAATTGTGTGGATTTACTATAAACTTAAGAGGAAAGTTTTCAGCAAAGAAATAAATACATTATTTAGACAAAGCAACATGGAAAGACATCTTCTTTCAGCTTCATGGAACACATAATGATTCCTCGTTCCTGAAGTGTAAATCACATCAATACATCGCTCAACGCAAAAATATTTGAAAGATCACAAAAACAATTAGAAAAGCAAACGATAAGAAAAAAAAAACGTGATTTTAGAAATCAAAACAAAATTTCAGACACCAAAACAATTTCAAATGAAATGCTTTGGGAAACAAAAGTAATTTCTAGAAATAAAAAATGAAATGTTAAAAATAAAACAAAATAAGTAACTGGAAAAGGCTTGTTCACCTTTTCAACAGGAAGTTAGCTATGACGATATCTTCCGACAGAAGATATTTCGTTAAGCTCCTGACCACAGACATCTCAAAAGGTCAATCAGTGATGTCCCAGAATACCTACCTTTTTTAGGTTTCTTGTTTTGTCTAATTTTTTAACATTTCATTTTCATCTCTTGAAATTACTTTTGTTTTCCGATTGTTTTTTTATTTTTTGTATGTGGAATTTTGTTTTGATTCCTAAAAAGAAACGTTTTTTTTTTTTTCATATTGTTTTTGTCATTGAAATCTTTAATAGTACTTTTTGTTTAGTGATTCGCACTCAAGGCCACCATACTTAAACTTTTTGTGATCTAGAATGCACACACTGACAGTCACATTTGTTTGCAATAACTTTTTCGTTTTTTTTTTTGTGATCTGTACGTTTTCTTTAACAACCAGGTAATGTGAAATTTACCATTTAAACACCTAAAGCTTGAGAGACCTGAAGCTGAGTCCAGTATTTTAGATTTAAAAAAAACTGCAGCTTTAATCACCTTCACAGAAACCAGTTTTGTGTTGCATAGTCAAATGTAATTGTCCCTGCGTTTGTTTTGGATTGTTAGAGTATTTTCAGCTAAAGAGTAAAAAAAATAACATTAGAGGAAAACCTTGGAGAGTACATTTGCTGGTGTATTTCACATTTTGATAGCAATAATGACATTTTTATTTTCATATATAATGTTGGATGATTTTTTTTAGAACGTAAATCTGTTCTCCTGATGCTAGAGGAAAATTCAGAAAAGCTATTTCTAAATGTTTCAACAAATGTGAGGCAGATTTGCAAACAACTTCCACCTGAAATGTTTGTTTTATTTTGCAGTGTGGTGGATTCTGCTCGGCTTTCCTCCTTCTTTTACCGGTATGTTTAACCAACGAGTGAGCTCAAGTCCTTTTTATACATTTCAAATGCAAAGCAAGTAAATGTAATGAAGTTACAAAGCTCTTACTGTATGAAGAGGAATGCCAAACATTAAAAGGCTAAGCGCTCAAGAAATCTATTATTCGATTAGCCACTTAGAGCATTGACACAAATCTTGATTTTAAATGAGTTTAGCAATTTCCAGGCCGTGTCCGTCCACTCAGAGGAGAGAAACCGACTGTTCCTTATGCACCACCAGGATTTGTAGCCTCAGAAACACCTTGCATAAGCATAATCAAAGCTAAAGACTGTATCATTAAGATGCCGCAGTCGCAAGATCCTGTTTAATGGGGCGACATGAAACATTAAAGCTGTGTGCGTTTTACATACTTCACTGATTTCTGCTGGGCACTCTGCACGGGCCCCGAGGCGGAAATCATAAAAGAAAAAAGAGCAATATTTAACAGAACAACAAAACCAAAACACAACAGAGTAAAATGAAAATAGATAAATAAAAGAGAAAACATTCATTTCCCAAAATGAAACCACGTTTGAGGAGCAGTTTTCCTTTTTTTTCTTCTGTCAATTGTTAATGGCACATTTAAAATATCCAAGTTTCTCTCTTATAGATGAATTTATTATTTTTTGCATTATAAGGCGCATTGAAGTCTTATTTTTTTCCCCCAAAAAACAGCTGTGAGCCTTTTAACGCGGAGTGACTTATACATGGATTCATTGTGTTCGTGTTTACTGATATCGTAGGGGTTTTGAGAGGTACATGGAGTTCTTTTCAAATGTCACATCTGTTTTTTTTTGAGTTACAAACAAGGTTGGGCATACAGTAAATACGCAGCTGACGTGTAGTGGTGTCGGACTGTTTTTTTTTTTTTTGTACATGCTACTAACAAGGTTGGGAGTTATCATAGTCACAGTAACGTGTTTTTGTTGAATCAGCTGTTTTTTCTTGTGATGCAAACAAGGTTGGGTGTTCCAGGTATCGTGAATACACCAATGTGGCTAATGTGTAGACAGTCACAAACAAGCCTTGTTCAATGCACTTTGTCGTTCAGTGCGCCTTATAATCCAGTGTGCCCTAAAGTGTGGAAAATACCATCATATTTGAAACTTCAGTACTGCATTCACTGTTCAATGCTTGCAGTTAGCTCTACACAGTTTCCTTAATATGGACAAAAAATGCTGGAAAACAACCAAATGGAAAAAAAAGCACATCTTAGTTCACAGCTGCTGAAGACAATCCCAGTCATCTTTACCCATATATATTTGCTGGAAACTCTTAATTATTGCTCTTCAGTTTCCTCGACTATAGAAAAGTTCCATTTGAAAGCTTTCATTGTCCCTGTTGAGCGATCACACACTCTGAGACAAAGAGCTAATCAAATTAGTCTTTTTGTATCAAAGAGACTCTTGATTTTTGAAACTATTTCAACATCAAAGTTCCTTTACGCTCGTCTGCCCTTCATGCCAGGATGGAACCTCTTTTAGGATCCAAAGATCCCAATCATCCTCAAATGTATCAAGCACTTCCAGCTCCATATGGAACGCATGCCAGGCTCTGAGGCCTTTTTTTGGTTCAATTTTGGTTTAAATTTCCCCAAAGGAATGAAGCATCTGTTACAATGCGCCTGGCCAAAAATCCAAAGACCAGTTCCAGTTCCTGTAACGCCACCTCTCATAAACTTCATGGCGTAGGTTAAAAATGCTGATTAATAGCTTGTGCACATTATAGGCATGACCAAGTTTGAGAGCATCGACTGTTGTGTTGGGCACGGTGCACAGTGAGGTGGAGCAAAGCGTCAAAGGCAGGTGGAGCCTCTGCACGCCACTAATGACGCAGAAACAGCAGTGAAAAATGAATTTCAAAATACAAATGAATAAGTAAAATTAATGATGTGAAACCTCAGGAGCTTTAAAGGGAAACCCAGTGGGGGTGTAACAGGAATTATTTAGGCTCCAATGGTAATGCCCTCCATTAAATTTTATGAAGTCATTTATCTGAAAAAGGCTTACTTTTTGTAATGACACTGGTCTAACCTCTACATAAACTCCTGACTGAATTACCTTGACAGCTGAGTCTGTAAATATGCAACACTTATTTTTTTGCCTATCTATAATTACAGAAACAACGCTTCTGAGCTTTTTTTATATCCTGGCTTGGTATATTTCCTTTCTAGGACACTTTTCGTAAAAGCTTGAAGGCTTTCTCTTGGACGAGCCTCTAAACTTCTTTTCAAAACACGCCAGCATCTGCAAATCGTCCTCTGTCCTCTGAAGCCAGGGCTATTCACTTTCCATGCCCTTCTGCATTTTTACAGGCTTCACCGAGGCCTTTCAGCGATGAACATGGCAGCCTGAGGCATGGATCGAGGGCAGAGAAAGTACCAATTCTCAAACAGAGGTTAGAGTCACCTCCAGGAAAACTCTCCCAAGAAAAGAGAAGGGAGGTCATGAAAAAGTCTCCAGATTTCACAGAAAGTGCCAGCAATGATAAAGTGCACTGCCAAAAGGAAGAAGAATTTCGCACTTGCAGGCCCCACACTATCCACAGGGAGTAAATGAAAACAAGGTTAATGCATTCAGCTCTTATTACCCAAGCTGGAAGACAGGCCTTCAGCTGTGTCGAGAGGCAGAAAGGCAAGAAATCAAAACAGCTAGTATTATGCTGGCTGCTACACAATACAATATTGTACTGCCAAGGAAATCTGTTAGGTTTGCTCCTTGGTAATGACTTATAAAGCAAGGCGGAACACCTTTGTTTCCACACTTTATAAACCTGGACTGAAAGGTCTCCTCCACTGCACTCATACGGGTACTTGTAGTAGGTAAATTGACTGCTACGTTACCTTTGTGGCTGTCAACACTTGGTACAGGCACAGCAGGAGAAATGTCCCAACTACCAAAGGAAAAAATATATTTTTCGACTCCCTGTTGGCAAGTCAACAATGGGTTTTTGTTTCCAGATTACAAGGGTGCCAAAAGCTCAGTGGGACATCCTGTGTAATGCGATGGGTCTTTAATCTCCAGTTCTGTTCCTCAGATAGTGTTGTCTTCATAAGTGGCATGTCTGTACTGAATGTAATACCCTCTGTAATAAGACTTAAGCTCCCTTCACATCAGATGCCAGCTTGGAACTCTGGAATCTCACAGTTTGAGGTCAGCCTGTTCTGCCACGCCGATCCAACACCCAAAAGGACCGCAGCGTCCAACTGTCTGGGTGTCAGTCAAGATGACTTGTCAACAATGGTTGGAGCCACTAGGAGAAAAGGAAACCTGTGGGCAGGATGGTGTTTAATACATTATCTTAAAGGTGGAGGCAGACTTTATTTCATGGAGCTGTCAATCAATTTCCAACATTTTTGTTTTAATTGAACACATTCTAAAACACACAGTCATCTCAAATTAGAATACAATTAAACACGTCAATTTCAGAGATGATTCATATTCTAATATTTACCCTGGTTCATTTTATTTTTGCATTATTAATTAAAAGAAAGGTACTTCTTAAAATAAAACGGGCTTTCTTTTTTTGAAGATTTTTTTAGGCCTTATTTTAGGTTTGTATCAAATTAAATTAATTCTGCTGTTGTAATTTGTGGGACAAAAACACTTTAATAGTGTTATGTTCGTGTTTCGTTGTTGCAGCGAGTACACACCTCAGTAAAGAGCATCAGGAAACTTGAAGGGCAAAAGTGCCATTTACTTCAGCTCAGCATCCTTCTGCAATATTGACATGTAATGGTACATTTTTGATATTTTGTAGGTAAAGCCACTTGTTTTCCTGCGCATTGGTCTTTGTCTGTAGACAGTCTCAATGGGAGTAATAGAGTTTTTATTTCATTTAATGTGGGGAAAATATGAATCTATACAGCTTTGGGGAGAAGACAGTCAGAAGACAGACAGTTCTTTGAGCAAGCTTGACTCTTCAACCCTCTACGCAATTGACAGAATTTCAGCTGATTCTGATGCAGGAAAAAAAGCAGCTTTGCACTGATATGCAACACATTCAAGTATTTACCCAATCAATGTAAACCAGCTACACTTCACGCTAAGTGTTGAATATCGGCATGAAGCTGCTTCTCTCTATGTTAGAATCTTTTGGAAGTAAGCTAATTGCATTACCCGTCACCATTAGTTCAAAGAGCGTGTTATTTTGCTGTCACCAGCAACATCTCTGGTGTTAGTGTGATGTCGGAGTAAATTGGGAAATAACTGCAATAAGACCCCTAGTGGTCAAATGGTGAATAGCCACTAGTTTACAATTTATTGTAGCTTTAAACAGGAAGTTGAAGCATCAAAATAAAATTTAAAAAAGAAAACTTTCAAAAATGTTTGAATGCATTATATGTGATGTAAAATGACAGAATAGAAAAAAATATAAACTCATGACCTTCCAGAAGTCAAACATTTCAAATATTGTACAATGTTGTATTTTATTCATGTGTGAAAGAGTTAAGTCATTACTTTACCAGCAATGTGGCAGCAAAAACAATGGAAGAGCTTTAGGGCAAAATCATTTAGGGACACACTAATCAAGATGCATTCAAGTTGGAATGGTGCTTTAGAACAAAGATGGATGTACTAACAAACAGCTTACTTGTACTGCAATAAACATAAGGTACCTTTGCCCTTTTATTAATGCCATAATGTGTCTCTGTGCACTGCAATGCTCTGCTTAAAAAAGCTTTTATTACAATACCAAAAGAAAAAAAAAAACCTGAAGCAGCTCCAAAAAACAAACATGAATGAATGCAAAAGAGAATTCTTTTTTTTTTCTCACCAGCAATTATCACGTGGCTCATTAAACTCTATTGGCCCAAATCCGTAAAAGTGAATTCTTCCCTTAAAGCTGCTCTTCCAAGGAAACTCTCATCTCCCCTTATATCCTTTACAATCGAGCACATTAAAGCCTCAGAATAGAGGTGGCTGCAGAAGCTCTGAATACAGATGCTGTGACAGGTAAATGTTGTCTCTAGAAAAAAAGAAAGACAAAAGCAGCTCTGTGATGACAATATTCTCTGCAGGGTGACCATTATCCCTGATTCATCATTCTCATATGCTGCGTAGGTTTGCGTCTTCCTTGCCTGCAGCTTATCTGTGCCAGCCATTCTCCGTCTGCCTGCTGCTCCTCTTTCCATCTTTCCCCGCTCCCGCTTTCTTCCCCTCTCTGCCCTGCTTCAGCAAATCCCACCAGCAAAACGCTTTACCCTAGAAATCTAATGGATATGATTTGACTTACGATAAATAGGGCTGACAGAGGCAAAATGCCAGGGCAGTCCACCACAGTGCCTATTATGCCAAACATGCAGCACGGAAAGAAAGCCTGCAGGGCTTCAAAACTGTTGTGTAATATGCCCCACCAGTTGCTTTGACCAAACAATTCGGAACGCTGTCACAAAAACATGATATCAATATTTCATTCTTGGCAATGCAAGCATGGCTTCTAATTAAACCATGCATCCCCAAGTAATAAAAGCCAGGATATTACCATCTTCAATCTTGACATCTATTATTTTTCCAGTATTTTATCGCTGCAGCTGCAGCATCCGTTTTGATGAAAGACACCTAAGGTGATAATTGTGCTTTAAGTTGCCATCTTCCTATGCGACAGGCATATAATTCAATACTGTGGGATCAAACTGACAACATTATTCTAGGCTTTTGACCCAAATTAATAATTCTGATGAAGACGCTGATATTTAATCAAGAGTTCCAAACTTTAGAACTGAATTATAATCAAACTGTCAACACTTAGCCACAGGTTCCTGTCCACAGCGTTGTTTTTGTACTATATAAATATTAAATCGTGCCTTCATAGAAGAGGACACGTGTGCCTTGGAGGACTTTCTATAAATACAGCCTGACAAGCTCCATGGCTTTTAAGGTCTGCAGTGAATTCACTCGGTTTGCTCGGAATAGAAGTCGCCGTGTTTCTGCGGCTCTTAGGGGTGATCCCTGTGAACCAGCACCACTGAGATTTGATCTCTGAGGTTTTTATTCCATCTTTGCACAGTTTGGGAGGGAGGGGTGTGCAGGGAGAGGTGGGGGTTCAAGATTGTCTTCAGAGGACTTTGCAAGACAATCAAAAGGAAGCTGCAGGGATTTGCTTCCTTGCTGTGGCAAAAGCAAAATGAAGACTCAACCAAGAAGGAAACTTGTTTTAACTCTGTAAAGTTAGAAATGGTAAACCCTTTAACACCGAAGCTGTCGCCGGTGACACACAAAAAAAAAAAAACACTCTTTGACATAACGTGAATCTTTGACCATTAATGGGATCAACATGAATCAGCTGACTCTGACACAAAGAAAAGCAGCTTTTTATTTTAGCTTTGCACTGCTATGCACCACTTTACAAATGTAAAGTTGAGTGTAAGGTGTTGCATAACAATGCAAAGTCACTTTTCTCTGCAACTAAATCAGCTGATTTACATGGATTACAAATTAACTTCTGAATATCTGCAAAAAGCTAATTTTTTTCCCCGTGTCAGAATCAGCTAGCTCAAAGAATGTCAACACTGGAGCTTAAGCTCTGGTGGTAAAGAATTATTTCACCATGACTTTTCACTGATGAACAAACTACTGTTGGCTCAGCTGTGCAAAACGAGCCAACAAAGTGAGACATTGAAAACTGTGCCGTATTTTGAACCAAAACAACTCAGATGTACCAGCTCAGTGACCTAATAGGTAGAGTGTCTCTCCTAAGACTGGTAGGTTGTGGGTTCAAATCCACAATCACATCATACCAAAGCCTTAAATGAGACACAAAGTATCCTCCTTTGACACTCAGCATTATGAGGTTGGAATGGGAGGTTAAGCCACCAAAGCAAGCCATCTGCAGCTTACCGCCTCCCCAGGGGATGGGTCAAATGCAGAGAATAAATTTAGAAAACAAGTAATAGGACTTTAACTTTGTATGATAGACCAAAAGTCTCAAAAATTACTTCACACACAGAATGTTTTCCAATTCCAAAATACTTAAATGTTTTTTTATTATTTTTTTTCATTGATGCACAATGTAATTTTCTAAAACCTAGATTGCAGAAACGAAAACTCAAGCTTCTATTTTCACCATTGATAGGTTTACTGAGAATATTTCACATCATATTGGTAAATGATGAAGTCAGTGTGATGTTGTTGACACTAATACAATGATTTTTCAATTTTCTGAAGAAAATACAATGGCAGGCCAGAATATGTCAGCAAGCAATGGTATTTTTAAACCCCTATTGAGGGCTAAGCTATTTATAATATGGCTACACTTCAGTTAAAAATGAAAACAAGCCGTCCGTGTTGTAGTGTTTCTGAAGTCTTACAAAGGGTGTGGGAAAAAAATCCATGTCACTGTGACTTTGCAGAACGTTCCTCTTTACAGACTTTGTTTAGATGATGGATCTAAAGATCTGCTGTAATGTTCCAAAATGACAAGATCAGTGACTGACCAGCAAACAAACCTCTCCTCCTTTCTTTCTGCCTCTCACCTTTCTGACACACAACAGTCTGCAAGCAATGACGAGATGTGGGTTCATGCTCCTGCAGCCAAGTTTCAGGGAAACAACTCCCAATATAGTCACTGTATCTCATCCAAGCTCATCCACTGTCTTTGCCAGAAATTTGTACCTCTTGCCCCATTTTTTTCCAGTCATGATTAAGGGAAGAACAAGCTTTGGACCACCTTCTCTTTGCTTGGCATGTGTTAGGCCTCCTTCTCAGATTGGTGGAGACTACAAATTCTTTCTAATTTTATTTTAGTCCTATGTAGATACTTGGATTTTTTAAATAACAGTTTTTCCCTTGTCTACAAAAAACATCTGTTGCTATGGTGACTGTGCATCACTAATAACCCCCCCCCCCCCCCAAAAAAAACAAAAGCATTATGAGTCAACAAAATTGGAACCTGAACCTAAAAAATATGTTCTTGGACTTGGAAAATAAACAGAGGAAACTTGGCAGACAAACAAAGGAAACTCCTGCATAGAAGTTGTAAAGATGCCAATTCAGCAGAATTGAAAATGTACCTTGAAAAGCAAAACCCACATTTCTAAACAAAATATTTATGCCTCAACATTACTGATGTTGCATTGCCTGTTTGACATAATATAAAAGTTCTTTTTAAAACAATCAAACATGATTTTTAAAGATTATCTTTGAGCTTAATGTTATCTGAGGTTAAGAAAAAAAGTCGTTGCTAGATCCCTTTAACAAAACCAAAACACTGAACTATCGTCATACATTATCACTATTGTCATTGGTAAAATACAGTGGAATCCTTCAAACAAAATATACTTAAGGAACACATTTCCTGATGGCTTCCAATCATCTGAAGAAGAGTTTGGTGATGGCTCTGCGACAGTGTTTACCTGTCCAGGGTATAACCTGCTTTTGTCCAACAGTGGCTATGACAGGCTCCAACAGCCCTATGGCCTTGATTCAGTGGATTTGAAAAATGAAGAAGAAGAATGTCCACCATGGAGCAATGGAGCTCCTCCAGACTGGTACTATGGTACAATGGACATCCACCAAGCTTTGACTTCTCAAGACCAATAAAGTTGAAGTAAACAGATGTGGTACTACAGTAAGGTATGTAATTTTACTACAACACTTTCAAATAGCTTGTCCTTGAGAGAAAAATAAAAGATAAACAAAAAAGTCTGCTAAGTTCTGGAAAAGGCCCCATTATGATAAGACATCTGCTTCAAATATCACACCTTTCAGCACATGGCCAATTTCTTCGTTTTACTGATGCAACATCATCTGAATAATGGAAACTATGTAGATAATGCAGCATGGAAGGTGTCAGACAACAATGCAAAACATCATGATGGTACAAATTATTAACAGTAAATCAAACCAAGATATCATTCTGCCTGCGCTCGCTCCCACACTCACTTCACATCATTTTTATTCATTGAATGAGGATGCGTGCCAAGTCCTTCTCCAACTTTCTAGTCACCAGAGCTATTCAAATGCCATGCTTTACAGGAGCCTTAGTCAAGCAAAGACCCTTCCCATTACCAACGCAAATCCAAAGCTGTGTCACTCTCGCCTCCCAACGCCAGCCAAAGAAGGAAGGAAAAATAAACTAAATGCTCCATATGCCCAGTATTACCATAATCAGAAACCAAACAGTTACTGGCAGACAATCACAGCTCACTGCATACCCCCTCAAATCACTCAATTATGACGCCCCGGTTGAGTAAATGTTTAAGCCGCTATTATCTGCTAAGTGCAATTATTGTTTGGAGACTTTGTTGTGGCTCATGAAAAAGAATTAAAAATAAAAGTGGTTTTCAGGCCTCTTTTTTGAAGAGTATTTTTAAATCAGAGCCAAGATTTTTCAAAACAAAAAAAAAAAAAGGTAAACTCAACATGAGGAGGTGCAGCAAAAAGTCTGCGCATTTAATCACTTCTTTTTTTTTTTTACATTAATTTAAAAATAAAATCATGATTTATGACACTGCAAATGATTGTATCATCTTAAAATCCAAAGACAAGCATTGTTCTGGACTTAACAGTGGAACTTGCTGTGAAAAAATTTTTTGTTGTGGAATAAGCGCCAAATTTGGCATGATTGTAGTTAATGGACCCGTTTTAGAAAATCGCATTTGCCACAAGAAAATTCAAGATTTTAAGATATGTATAATAGTATTCTGTAGGTCCACCTTAAATCAAAAGACTGCATTTTGTGTATTGACGGGCCATATTGTTGAGACTGGGGCAGTAAACAGAAATTGAGTAGGTTTGTAACAAATGGGTTTGTGGCCGCCATCTTAAAAAATGGCTGCAAACTTGCAGTAGGGCGTAAACACTGGAACTGTCGTGGAGATAACTCTCAGCAGATCCAAAACAAAGCCCTTCCTGGACCACCTGCTCGCTGATGAAGAAAGCAGTCAGTAAGAGAGAAAAGCATGGCTTCATTACACATTTAAAGGAAATTTGCCCACATTTGTTAAATTCTCCAAAATGACTATGGGAATTTGAATTATTTAGATTTTACATTTTTCGTTAAAATAAACTCCACTAAACCAATTTTTGGCTCAATAATGAGTTAATGTAGAAAGAAAGTACAGTAAAGGTTGCCTGAGATGGAGATAAAAACTGTCCTGCAGTCTGTGACCAGTCAAAAATGCCTCGCTATACCAAGATTCATCTTCCTAGTTTTACAGATCTTTTTTGGTGCAATGCTTTTATTTGATTGTTTTTACCGTGGATTAGGCTCTGCACCCTGATTGGCTGCAGTCCATGTCAATCAATCTTCTCCATTTGTCGATTGTGTTCAGAGTGCGCTCAACTCGATACAATTACATAAATCTTTGGTTTCATTTTTCAACAGAAAAGTCTGAAAATGTTCATGTCTGTCTGATAAATGTGTACGACTTGTGCAGTGAGGGATGTTACAGCCATAAAATATCTATAACAATTGTTATATAAATAAATAAATAAAAGAAGTCTGCTTTTGCGGATTTTGTCTATCACAGATTATTTTTAAAACTCCGCTGATCAACAAGGGACGAGTGTAATCTCATAAAGAAGCATTATTGACCGTCACACCAAAGTTAGCTTTGCTATGTTTGTATTAATACACAAGCAGCTGTAAAATCTGTTAAGGATGAGTTTTCAAATGACTTCAAGTTTTGACCTCAACATCTAAACAACGAGCTTTAGTGTAAAACGATTGGTTGAAAAGTTTTTTTCCCCAACATGTTTCTTCACGTAAATATGTTCAAAAACTAGTTACTACAACATTTTTTTTGTAGGCAATCATCAGTTTGCTTAAACGTCTAGATCACAGCAGATTTTTCTGTGCAGGGACCCAACAGGGCTCACCAAGAGTTTTTGGCGGGAGATTAAGGTGGCGTGAGGATTCTGCCCCAGGGCCGCTCTGGGCCGCCACTCTCATCCCGTCTTTTTGACTCCATGCAGAAAACAAACATTTGGTTGTTCTAGAAAACTGAAGACACAAATGTTCCCACACACAACCCCGTCTAAGAGCTTTTTTTTTTTTTTTTAAATCCTCTCTGTTATTGTGCAACATTATCATAAGCACGACAAACTGCTGCACAAATCCCTGTGCAGCAGGAACATTTAGACAAAATAGACATTCCTGCACTATAAACGCTATCCGGAGATTAAAGCTGCTGCTTTAATGGCAAGTGTTTGCTTTCAAAAGGGACCTGTTGTAACTGATGCTGTACACCCAATTCCCTGATATATTTACATTAAAAAAATTAATCTGTCAGTGTTAAACGATCAGCCCGCTCCTGAATAAACTCATATCCAGGATGACACAGCTGTAAACACTTTTTTTAAAGTCAGAATAAGATCAGAACTCGGATAAAAAGAGTTTGGAGCTAATTTTATTAATAATCTCCAATCATGTAAACATCCTGACGTATTTGCATTGTGAAAGTGGCAAAAGATTTATATGTTTCTTTATGCTGGAAGGCACAAATGCTGACCTTTTCGTAGGAACTGGAAAGTTTTTAGAAGTCTCTTTAATCTGGACAAAAATACTGAGTTGCAAAAATTAGCAAAGATTACATTTTAAAATAAAAAAGGTTAAAAAAAAAAAGATTAAAAATTAGCAAAGAAAAGATTAACTTTCTTCACATTTTGGTTCAAACCTCGATTTTTGGGCCACAGTTTTCTTTCAGTTGGACGTGGACATGCAGTTAGTTCAGTATGTTGTCACTGTCACTGGTGCAACAAATTTGAAAAAGTCCTTTTTGATCCTTCATCCATTAATACAATCATTTACTGTGATACAATTTACAATGGAGGCATGAAGGAAATTGACAAATTAAAAAGTGTATCATTCAAAACAAATGATGGTCAATAGATTTACAGCTAAATAAAAAGTGCAATAGTCATTAAAACAAGGATATGCAATTAAAAAGAGTGTTAAAGTTGTTGAAATTATTAGATATTTATTGATTTATTACAAAACAACAAAAACCTTAAAAAAATAGTTTTTATTTGAATGAAGAAAAACTTTTCAGTCAACTTATGCAAAGCCTGGTGTGACATAAGACAACAATAGTAAATAGATAAAATTTAGCACAACATACGTTTGACACATTAGCCATAAACATACTGGTATACAGTAACGATACACTTTTTCATCATTCAATGGTGAAACATAAGATTTGAATTTGAAAAAAAATAAATAAATAAAAAATTCCTTATAAAATATCATGGCTTTATAGTATATTGGATTGAAGAATTTAAATGCAATAATAAGATATCTATATCTATATATATCTATATCTATATATATTTAAATATAAATATATATATATAGTTAAAGAACCTAAATATGAAGACTGCATCATCAGAAATTTGTGACAAAAAAAATCCACATCTGCTATTTTTCTTTTTTTTTTTTTTTTAAATAGGACTTTTTAAAATTTGACATCTTGAGTCAAATTTTATCAGAGAGCTGAGGAGATGTTTGGCGTGTCTCATAACCTGGGAGGAAGTGGGATTCTGTGGCATTACCTGAAAGCAAACAGCGCAGTCAGAGGGAGACTTCCGCGCACACATTGCAATCATTTATTCAGATGGACGGCATCTTAATGAGAACTCCTTATTCATTCCTGGTGACACACAGTTTGATGGTTCATTTGTGGGCTTTCGGTCTTTCTGTTCATCTTCCAGGTGCCTTAGAACAGTCCTGCTGTGGCGGGGAGCGCGAGGGCTCTTTAACTGGCACCGGGCGCAGCATACCTTCAGCATGGTGCAGCTTTTTAATTAATTACAAGACCATATTCCATTACCTGGGGATTTCAGGAAGCATGAGTCTCATAAGCATCTATGCCCTTTTGAAGCCTCAAGGCTGTCATCCTTTTTGGCTCAGAGGATAAAAGAAATTAAACTGAACTACACGCTTCAGACTAAAGGCAATTTTCATCTGCCATTTCTAAGCCTGCGACAAAGTATTACAGGAAAAGTTTCCTGTGGTGGTTCCCCAAATGTTGTTTTAAATTTACAAATGTCCCTTGAGTGTTGTATATAAAAAGAGACGCATCCTGATCAGGGATTCTATTATTATTAAAATATTATTTTTGTCAGTGCTTTAAATTTTAAGCCTATTATTACTGATAAATACTCGGTAAAAGCCGTAAAACACAGCAGAATACAGAACTAGTTTGATCAATAGGGGCTCAAAAACAGTTCAGTAAAGTTCACAAAATATTCACAGATTCGTATTTCCGGGCTGAGTAACTCTTTGTAAACTTTTAAAACTGACAGCAAGTGTCTAATTATTAACCACAAAAGATTGTTAATTATTTTTGATGAGAGTTAAACGGAAAGATGGCAGTGAGAGGGCAGCCAACAGACCGTCTATAAAGTTCAAGATCAGAGACAAAATGTTCTGGAAATAAAAAAAAAATCCATAATCCCTCAAAAACAACTGAAAATAATAAATGGTTACATTGATAAAAACTAATCATGAAAATTCATGATCAAATTGATGCTGCAACAATTGTGGAAGTAGATCTTTGTTTTTCATTTTTAGGATTTTTTAGGGATGGGGTAAAGCGAAAGTCATCAAACTTTCTCACATGACTAATTATCAAAGGCTCTGTTTCAGAGTTAAATAATAAAAGAAGTTTAGCAAAATAAAAACAGGGGAACACCTGATCTATTTTCTTCAATATGTTATTTATTTTATGTGTTGAGACTCAATATCGGCAGATACACTGATTGAGAGCAAAAAACAGCCAAAAAAATTGATGGAATAGGAATTTGATTTTTGCTTTTATGCAAAAATTACTGAAAATTACTGTCTGAAAACTGTATAGCTGTTGGTTTTATGTAAACGTGAGTGTCTTATATTATTCAAAGTTCAAATGTCACAATTGAATCATAAAATAGATGCAAAAAAATAATTTTTAGAACAAAGAATTTTTTTAAAATAAAGTTTTGATCAAAAATATAAAAAAAGATATTAAGCTGTAATTTGACAGCATTTCGGCTTTCCCTGAATGATAAAACATCAATATTCTACACTGTAAAAGGTGCAAAAACAACAAATAATGTTTTAGCTCAAAGTCAGAGTTTTGTTATTGATTGAAGCTCCGATGGGACTAATTAGACACCTTCTGCAGCTCAGTATTTTTTTCTTTTACATCACATTTTTCATTGATTTGTGAACAAATATGCATCTTTTTCGATCAATATAACAAAAGTAATATATTTTTGTTTATCAGAGTTTTAAATACAAAGTATCCTAATAAAAAAGTGGAATGCAGTAAAAATAACAAAAGCAGGTTACAACCAAGCCAAGCCAAGAAAAACTATAAAATAGGAGGAGTTGAGAAAAAAAGCAGCCCGAAGGAATATATTCAGAAATTTTAACCAAACTGGTTATGCGGGGAAGAAGAGTCTGAAAAGATGAGCCTCTAAAAATGATATGAATATGGAAATACAGTCGTATCAACACATTTCTAGAGGGAATGTGTTCCAGAGATGATCGGCTGTAGGTTGTTGTTTCAAAAATAGTTTTCTGAAGGCAACAAAGAGAAAAGTTATCAAGAAACTAAAAATCATGTCTTTAAACACTTAAAAGTGTTTGAAACAAGATTAATGGAATTGGAATTCCTCAGTTTCAGATCAGCAGAACCAAAACCAAAGCCACTGGTTTACAATATGGGAAAATTGGAAAAATATTCACCTGCACTGTCTTAGTTAACCCTGAACAAACTACAGGGCCAATTCTAGTTGCTTTTTTTGACAGAATTAAATGCTGCTACCCAAAATGAACATACAAACAAACAAAAAAGTCAAATTAACTTAAAAAGCCCAGAAGAGAATTGTTCCTGGGTTCTCCCAAGTGAAAATAAATGTTTTCTAAATCTGGAAATCTGCCTGGATGGCATCAACATGCATGCATAGATTCCATATGAAGACTTCTAAATGCGTACTAAAGCCTTATGGAAAACATTCTATTCGATAACATTACATTATGCACAAAAATCACAATTATTTATACTAATAATGCAACAATCAATAAAATATGTATGAGCACCTTCATTATTACATATTTTGGCTTTTAGATGCAGATTTTATTTGCAAATATACTGTTTTATTTAATTTTTTTGAAAAAAAAAGAATAAAAAATATTATAGATAATTTACAAATGCATCTTAACAATGTTGGTCATGTAGTTGAATTAGACGCAGCTGCAGTGAGCCTGCAGAGGCACTGCGGGGCCTGCAGAGGTGTGTGTGGGGGGGTAAGGCTTCACACTGTTTGGATTAAACTCTAAAAGGAAGCAGCAGCAGTTATTGCACAAATTATTCATTTAGATTGTTGCTTATTTGCTATTATTTGGAAAAAAGTGAAAATCTTACCAATGAGGGGAGATACTTACTCCAGCACTGCTTTACAATCAAAAGCAAAAGAAGTAAATTAATTTAAAAAGCATTAAAAACGGTCTTATTTTGCAATATTCGGCTGTAAAATAAAATATTCATTTTTTTTAGATTCAGCTTTAACCTAGTTCTAGTGTTGCATTTTATCACCAATTTACCTTTTGTTAATTCAAGAATAACAAAGTTATATGTTTAGAAAGGCCCCAACAGCCCTGTTCTTGTCTGAAAGTCAGCCATCAAGTCTTTCAAGACATTTGAGGCCAAACGGTTTCATTTGAGAAGGGATTTAAAAAAAAGTATGGGAACGTATTTCAGATTAGTTCCAACATTTCTGCGGCTCTGTAATACTATAGACCTTGTCTTTTCCACATCATGCAATGCCCTTGGGAAACCAATTAAACATAATATGAATGATATTGTTCTTCCCCATTGCACAGACAATGCCTCTTCACAGGCCATCTGCTTTTATGGATTAATCTAAGAACGCAAGAAATTAAAAAGGTTTAATCTGCCGGCCATTATTAAAAGCAGAAAGCGACTGTGTCTGCGGTTTTCTGCAACACACCGTCATTCTTTTACAACTCTAACGAGTCCAGGCTGAAGGCTGGCAATCAAACTAAATTATGTGAGGAGCTGGTTTATGCACATCTTTGAGTAAAGCCTAGAAAAGGTTCAAAGAGGTCAAACTTCGACACCCAACAAAGTTCCTCTGTTTAGAAATGCAATTAATTGATCAGCAATTCTGAAAACACAATTTAGCTCCGGCTTAAAATCTGTAAAATTAAATAAAGGAAGCATCTTCTGAGCCATGAACATCCCAGCAGCAGGTTTATGGTCCCATTACTTACCATTTGTTATTCTATAAATCATTAATGTGTTCTATGAATAGCAGGACTGATGGACAAGAGCTGGGGCAGAAGGAATGGTTGTTAAAGCATCTAAATCTGTGCAAGCAGAGGCCCGAGCGGGAAAGCGCCATCCGTCCATCCATCATGTTTTATGCATGGTGGGGACCTGCTGCTGTTTCGAGGCTTCAAAGCATTTATGAAGCATTGAGCTTTATCTAAAAGATTGCACATTTTGCTGATTTTCCACTGCACAAAAGAAAGAAAACCAGCTGGCATGGAGTTTAGGACACTCTGGTTTCATTCAAATATATATATACATATATATACATATACATATATACATATATATATACATACATGTAAATATACATATATATATACATACATATATATATATATATACATATACACACATATATACACATATATATATATACACACATATATATATATATACACACATATATACATATATATATATACACACACATATATATATATACACACACATACATATACATATATATATATACACACACATACATATACATATATATATATATACATATACATATACATATATACATATATATATATATATATATATATATGTATATATATGTGTATATATGTATATGTATATATATACATATATATACATACATATACATATACACACATATATATATATATATATATATATACA
>BSAI01000201.1:23000542-23051491 GCA_036245035.1 Adrianichthys oophorus | reverse complement strand
ATATACATACACATATATATATACATACACATATATATATATATACATATATATATATATACATATATATATATACATACACATATATATACATACACATATATATATACATACACATATATATACATACACATATATACACACATATATATATATACATATATATATATACACACATATATATGTATACATATATATATATACATATATATATACATATATACATATATATATATACATACATACATACATATACATACATACATACATATACATACACATACATATATATATATATACACATACACACATATATATATATATATATTTTTTTTTTGTTAGTTTTTTTTGTTTATTTTTTTTTTGTTTAAAGTTGATCTGTACCTTATACTAACTAGCTAATGCCAAGAAGTCAAACAGCTACAGTCCTTTGAAGGTCAACATATGAGCTCACGACATGTTTTTTTTAGTTGAGAATGAGAAGTTTTCAAACTACTGGAAAATCATTCCTTTCAAAGAAAGTAAGAAAGTAAAATGACATCTGAAATTCAATGTAACAAAGGAGGTTTAGGCCAAACCGACCGACTCCAAAGAAGGCAAAAGTTGACAGATATCGGCATCAACCAACTGAACCTCTCAGAGGTGAGGGCCTCAGGAACTTATCTGATCACCTGTTAAATTGGCCCACAGCACAAATGAAAGGTAGGAGGACCCACGCCTACATTTCTACCAGTAAATAAGTCTTCCTGCAATTTCCAGGCAAATCTGATCTATAGGAAAGTTGAAAACATTTACTACACACCCTCAAACTTTTTGTCAATTCACTTGGGAAGCTAAAGTAAAAGTCAAATCGTCCTTCAATCCCAGAGGACCACGTAGTCAAAAAAATAGAGATAAGAAAGACAAGTTTTCAAGAATTTAGCCATCAAAGGCACTAAAAATGCTTTACAGGTGGACTCTTTATTCTGTAGTCACTTGTGTTACCGTCAGAATAAAGTATTTACACACTGTATTTGATAAGATGTGGTTCCAACATAAAAATAAACTTGGATATGGCTTTAAGTCATAAAGATTCCCCCCATGGGGCCATTGAAAACAGCAAGCTGCTGCTGAACTCTGGGATGTCTGTGCAGCTGGCCCCTGCTGCCTCAGCAACAGAGCTATTGGACAGGCATGTTAAACACCACGCGGGGCCCTGAGTGCCATCAAAGCTCTGTCCATCAGCCTCATCTTCAATGTTCATCACCATACCTCTGGAGTGAGACACCTGGATTTTAGACGATAACGGTTCCAGTTCCATTTGTATCAATGTAACATGAAGACAATGCCTGATGATGTCCATCTTTAAAAAGTCACCCTCCAATCATCTTTTGATCCATTTTCAAATTATTTCCACTGCCTCTTTTAATTATAATTATGCTGTTTTCAGCCAAAATCAATCAAATGTGTGCTGTTTTCTAGGACAGTTTCTGCAGAGTGGCAGGAGTTCATTAGAAAATTAGAAATTTGCCTCTGAGTTGTGGGCGGGACCGTTGGCCCAGAGCTATCAACCCCCCTTCCAGCTGCTGAGAGCTCTCTGTTTACACTCTCTCCATACAGTTCCTCACAAGCACAACCTAACATTACCGGATCAACAAAAACGGTGAGCAATATTGGAGCAATCCAGCCATACAATTTGAAGCCAGAGCTCAGCTCACACAGGAAAAGGAAGACATACACGGATCAAGTTGTCTACAGGTGGATGCATCAGGGGGCTTGTCACCTGTCCTTTTTCTACGTCACAAAACCCCTTTTTTTTTTTTTTCAAACGTCCTTTTTTATCTGGTCCTTATTCACATCGATTTGAATGAAGAAATACTCAAATGTAATTTTTAGCTCGATGTTCTTGATAAAAATGGCACAAGGACATGTTAAAAACACCATTTCAACAGAGTGGGTCTTTAAAAGTCACACTAGGACTCATGGAAGGATGCCGACAGATATAAAGTGAGCACTATTTGGCAAGACAGCAAAAAAAACCAAAAGTATTCTTCACTTTGAGCCGGCATCAGATTGACATACTCACTTTCTCCCGCCTTTGTATGAAAATGCCTTAGTGGCAGCACTCCTCTTCTCCATCCATCCATCCCTCCATCCTTATCCCTGCTCCCCCTGCAGTCTTCCAGACAGATAAATGCGAGGGAGTCAGACTGAATGAGGTTCTCTCCGATGATCCCACTTCCACACCAGCAAAGCAATTACCATGACTAAGATAAACCCCTCTAGCAACCCCCCTATCCCTCACAACACCCTGCTCCTCTTTCCAGGCAAAAAGACTCCGCCATTGTTGTGGCTCTGCATTTCTGGAGTCCCTGAGAGGTGGTGCTGGTGAAGGGGGGGTCAAAAGCCAACCTGTGGTCACTTAGCTGGCTCTCCCATGTGACATGCACGCCCACAGAAGCAGCAACACATAGACATGCACTTCTTGAAAAACACAGGAAAAGCTGACATTTGCCATCCGATGTCTTCATTTGCATTTCTCCCTCCATTTCTTAAAGCTCAAAAATGTCACCACTGCAGAGCCATGTGATCAGGAAGTCTTGTTTTTGAGCCAAATCTGGGGGGCAGGGACCCAAGGAGGCTTGATTAATTTCCCCCATTTTACTTCCACAATGTGATGATTAATGTCTTGTTTAAGGGATTTGTTTTCTGTCAAAGTGGATGTGGTTAACTAACATGTTGAAAGAAGCGTTATTAATTGTAAATAAATCACAGAAAAATACGATTTGTTATCTTTTTTCAACCAAATGCAGACCCCCTTTTTTTAAGTTACTGGGATCTGCAGAGAAACACAAAGATGATATACAGATCAAAAGCTGCACCAAAAAGTAAAATAAAACTATACTTTTTTTTCTCAACAAAGCATAACCATTTCTAAGGAAAAGGTCATTTCTTGTTTTCTTTAACCCTGGAGAACTCAAGAACCATTTTTTCTGGACTTCCAAAGTTAGAGTTTTTTTTTGTTTGCTGTTTTCATGATGGGTAGCAGCAATTAACAGTGGCCAAAAAAAATTCTGAATTAAAAAATAAACTATAAATTATTTGATTTTTTTTTTCTTCAAAATAAAATGTAATTTCTAAAAAAGTGTTTTGACAGTTTTTTTTTTAAATTGTTTATTTTGGGTAGCAACAATAATAGAATAAAAATAATAATGATAAATAGAAGAAAATGGAAAAAAAATTAAAAAAAATAAATTGCATGATAATTATATTATTTTCCAAATAATATAATTATTTCTAGAAAATGTTCCTTGCTTTGTTTAAGGCTGGAGAACCAAAGAAGAATTTTCTTCGGGACTTTTTAAAAAAAATTGACATTATTTTGTTTGTTTGTTTATTTAAGGAAAACAGCAATTAACAGCAACAAAAATAAAATAAATGTAAAAAATTTAAAACAAAGAAATACATTTTAAAAATTCAAAAAACCAAACAATAAAAAACAAGAACTAAAAAACAGAAGCATAATTTGACTGTGGGTTCTCTGGGGTTACAGTTTGGAAAAAAAAATCTAACAAAAGTGATATTACCATTGATTGTATAGAAGAACTGGACTGAATGACCCCTCTACCTGCTGGTCCCAAGAAGCCAAAATCCCACAGACTTCTATAGAGATATAAACAGCTATTGCTTAGTCATTTTATTTGTCAAAATAAACATTCTTGCTCTGATACATCTTTTTAACATCTTCTTGATAATCCTAATTGCTTTTTTATGATATTTTTGCTGTAGCACAAGTTATTCAAGTTATAAACTGACCAATTATATGACTCAATAAAGTAAGTGGCCTTGCATTGAAGCGTTCGATTTACAGGTTCTCTGCTTTCAGTGGAATTGACTTCATTCCATTAGAAACGTCAGTAAGTCATTTTTTACAGGTGACATCACACTTGCTTAGTCCAGTTCTATATATACAGTCAATAGTTATTCCTCAATTTTTTTTAGGTATAATTATTAAAACATTTACTGTAAACAATCCAGATATGTCTTAACCAAATTCAATTTTTTATGCCAATAGTTAGATAACATTCTTCAAGAGCTGCCGTCAGGGATGCTCCAGCCTTTAACAAAATCCCACATAGAACACACACACACGCTCACACTGCCCAGCGACATTTCAAAGTACTGGAAGTGCCAGAGCTGCACAAAAATAGTGACTGAGGAAGAGCATCCCTCTGGCTAATACAAATACATCAGCGGGGAATTATGGTTTAAAGTTAAACGCATAATACGGCTTTTGAGATGAAGTCTTGAAAGCAATGCTGAGGGGGCTTTCTGTCTGCTGTGCGTCTCTTTCTGGGACTGCGGACAGTTTTGGCCATTTTACTTTAAATTTCTATTTGTATTTTAGCCTGAAAGAATCGGAAAAAAGTGTTGACAGTCATACGAAATATTGACTCTATACAGCAAAGCTACAGATATGCTCTGACAAATAGCACAGACAAACCTTCCCTATTTCTTTTAATACTTTTTTTCCTAGAAAGCATACTTTAAATATTTTTGTGTACGTCCAGACAGTCACAAAAAGATAAAATTTTCCTTAATCTCACAGTATTCAGTTTTAAAATGAGCAGATAGAAGCTGCAGTCCAACAAGTGAAAACTTTTCCCACCTCCTGGCAGAGCTGCAGCTGCTCGCTGTGCAGATACACCCACCCCGCTCAAGGTTAAACTGACCCAGGACACACTGTGGGTTGCTGGGCTCTTGGCCACAGTGTTCGCAAAACACTGAATCTGATAAATGAAGCCATCCATCTTGTTTGAATCCCCCACATACAGTTTCAGGAGAAGTCAGGCGAGCTAAAAATGCACAGCTTGAACGAGGATCATTAAGGAAACTGGTCATTTTCAAGTGATGTTTGGATAGTTTTAGTGAACGTCCATGGGAAAAAGACTTTTGGAGAATAGGGGGATTGTTCAGCATCTGTCTCACCTCAACACAGTCATAGATTAGTTGTGTTTTTTTAAACAAACAGGCGTAAATGCAGATCTGTCAAACACAAAGGGCGAGAAAGTCTTCAAGTCTAGACGGATGAAAGTCATCAGGCAGAAAAAGTGTTTTACTGGGGCTGGGGGATAGTCAATTTTTTTGTATCACGATATTGTGTTTTTTTTTTTTTCATATGAGGCAATAACATGATATATCAGGACATAAACAAAATAATAACTATATCTGTCATATTTGAACACTCTGTGGCTCATTAGAGAAATGTGTAATCATTAGCAGGTTGCTTAGATTTAAATATTTGTTTCCTATCATACTTTAAACATAACAGATGCACTGAAGGAACATGATGCAACAACTTTGTTTGATTTTTCCCAGAAAACTAAAAAAAAGCATAAATATTACAAACTAAATGGAAAATAAAAGCAAAGATTTCAAGTTTCAGAAGAGAACATCAATAAGACAGAACACTAAACTGCTTGATCAGTTCAATTTAAAAACAAAGCATTAATTCTACAAATACATTCTAATGTTTTTAAGTTGTTCAGATCAAACATAAAATTGTAATTTTTGTCAACATCCTGTGACTAAACTATAGGGACTAAAAGCAAATTTGTTGAAAATTCTTCTTGTGGCTCAGATTGTTGCTGCGAAGGTCTTAACATTCTTGTTTTTGTTGGAGAATTATCATTTGTTTCAGTCTGAGATGGAGCATGCTTGGTGGCACTGTTTCAGGTGATAAAAAGGTTGGTGGTATTTCATAACACTATTTTACAAAGAAATACCTTAGACATTGTATATTAAATATTTCAGATTTCTTTTTTTTTTTTTTTTAGGAAAATGAAATTGCATTGAAATTGATTTATAAATTAATAATGTAATTAATTACTGTAATCTAACTGTAAACTCAAATTCAAACATGCTGAGAAAACAATCACATTTGATCACATTTCCTATTAAATCATAACAACAAAAAAATGCCTGAAAACAATAGAATGTTGTGGGTTTTAGCCATTATATATATCTATTGAAATTAAAGCTGCAAATTTAAGGAGGCAGGAGGATTCAGCACAACATCTGACAGGTCACAGTTTTCAGTGTAACGGACTCTGTTATGCTACACAGACGCTGCTAAAACACTGGATTCAATTCTGTTGTTATTTAGAAATACTGTCTCTATGAATGTCCTATGAATGACACAGAACAGCTAGTTAGCAAAATAGCATTAGCGGCTAACAAGCTAGCATCATAGCATTAGTGTCTAACAACAGCGCTGTCAACAAATCAACACATTTTATTCATCTGTCTGTTGCTGCTTTCAGTGAAGCAGCTTTATCCTCCAGTTCTGACTGGATCCAGTTATAAATCGCCAAATATTCCGCTGTGTCATCAGCCAAACTAAATACTGCACAGGTGAAGTGAACACAGGGGTGGGCTCTTGTGTTGCGTTTGTTTGTTTACCTCGAGGGGAACCTCTTGTTTACTAGAGGAGAAGAAGACAAAAGAAATTCACCAGAAAAAGAGCTAATAAACATGACTACATTTACACAAACATTTACTCTCCATGTGGTGACTAATCCTCCATCTTAATTGCCAAAGAGGAGAAAATGCTTTTTTTGAAAATTACCTTTTATTTTTTTTAACATGTTTTGAATAACCCTATTTTTTTTAAAAATATTTTTGAAGCACAAATTATTCAACTTCTAAACTTTCCAATTAGATGCCTCGATTAAAGTAGGTGGTCTCACATAGAACAATAAATTCTCCCGATCACGCTTTCAGTGGTAGGGGTGTGGCCTTCTAACATGCTCTCTCCTGATTGGAGAGTGTAGTTGCCATAAAATGTAGACTCAAACCAACAGAAACCAATCACAGCTTTCTGAGGTTGTCTGGTTACAACATGCCAATGTTTTAACATCCATTACAAACACTTAAATGAAAAAAGGTCTCCTCAGGATACCAAAACTTCATTAAAAACCATTCCTTGCACTTTAAAAATAATGATGATGAAAGGTGAAGCACTTCCAGAAACATGTCAAACTCCAAAAGCATAACCTTTAATATTACTATCAATTTAGTAAAGTCTGAAAACAACCTGGAGTAATTACACATGATCACGCCAGAAAATCTGGAGCCAAACCACAACAGTATGTGTGACTGCAGGGTTGTACAAGGCCCACGAAAACGGTGAGCTATGAATGTGTGCAGAAGCAGTTTGGAGGAACACTGCTGGCACAGCAGAAATAAGGATGAGAACTGATGTGTCAGGTTAAAAGGTCAACACAGAGAAGTCCAGTGCTCCTGCAGGCTTGACAGGTGGAGCAATTGATTATGAAAAGTCCACACTTGTCATTGCTCTCATCCCACACTGCAAACGCAAAAAATGCTGAGCAACCCAGAAGAGGTAGCATCAGCAGAACTGCTTTGCAATCCAGCCAGTGTACGCTCATGTTTCACTTCTATTCATACAGAACAGCAGAGGAACAGAGAAGAGGTGCAATGGTATTCCAGATGCTGCGATGAAGCCCAGGCTCTTTGAGCCGCCAGAAGCATTAGGTGTTTTTCAAGGTGGAGAGACGGTACTTTTCCTAAGCACTTCTCCAGTGTGGTGGAGGAAAAAAAAAGAGGCTTTTTGATGTTTGTGAACCTCAAAGCTGACCTCTTATCTCACGTTATACAAGATACAGTGGAGCTTCAGACACGTCCTCTCCCGCACCTGGAATATTCATTTACAATTGTCAACATGATTTAGTGCTCACTCTCTAGTGTAAGAAACTCCAACTGAAGAGTGTCGACTTTTTAATTTGACAACAGCTCATGAAGCTCTACAAGTACTTGGGTATTAATAGAAAATCTTGTGCTTTCTGGGTTCAGGTGTTGCAGGAATGTGGCAGGTGATGTTTGACAATGAAGACACGGTTTAAGCCCTATGCTACGTACACACCGGGCATATAATGCACAGGAACGGGCATTGTTCAACACGCTTTTAGCATATGGTGTTCACACTGGATTGTAGCTACCAGAAACTAGTGAATCCACTCACAGTTGGAAGAAGATTGCTGCGAAATGTTGAATCTTGTTCCAGGCTTTTTCTTTGAAAGCTCTATCCTGATACTTGACAGACTTAGTGTTATTTAACTCGGTGACTGTGTGTTTTGTACATGGAGCCTGAAAACTAACTTAAAAACTTGTGTAGTAAGGAGTGAATGCAAGTCAAAACTGGCCTCACAGGTGGATACAGAATGTCAGTGGGCAATAAAAATGAAAAATTCGTATGGGGTCACGAAGGTGGTCCACACGAAATATCAAGGTCATGGACCAATTTTCAACAGGCATGCTACGTTGTAGTGAACACCTTTGAAACATGCAGGGGGTAGTAATGGTGAATTAAGTGAGATGCAGGTGTATTGTATCTATTTTTTCTTTTTTTGACTCCCTCAAATCTTGCAAACTGCACAAGGAGCCCGTCAGGGCTGTTAACACAATAAGTGTACTCTCTGGTTTTGAGAAATTAGAAAACTGGACAATCAGAGTAGTTTATGTGGATGTCCTACAGGCACTTATGTATTTTTGTAGGGTCAGAAGAAAGCCAGTGTGAACAATCTGTTAATGACCAGAGGGCGACGTAAGGGCACCATACGACACTTGTACATAATAACTGCTTAAAACTTCCATTAGTCTTGCAAATACTTCACAATACACTTACCACATGCACGACAATGGTCCATTCTATTTTTAGTGATGTCACCTCAAGGAAACTCCAAGACACATATACGCTCCCCTTAAGGTGCGGATGCACCTCTCTACTACCCTCCATGGGACTGGACCACCCAAAGACCAGCAGCACCCATAAGGGTCAACACCCATACAGGAGCACATGAATAAGGTTTTAAAAGGAAACTCACCTTGGACAGGTGACCATCTGACAACTCCAAAAAAAATGATTAACTTGACAATGATCATTTATGATTCAATAATCAGTTTGATTCTTATTTTTTTATCTACTTAAAACTGAGTACGTCAAAGTTTGCTTTTGTTTTCTGATCTTGGTCTAATGTGTATCCCATGAGACTAATGGAGGCTCAAATTGATTTAGGAGTCCATCTTTGAAACCATCTCATGTTGAGGGACTGATGGTGTTTGGGTGGCTGCTTTTAGAGGGACAGTGTAGGGAGCTTGTGCAAACAGACACCTCTGCACTCATCACTGCTTAGCTTTTGAAGAGTAGCCTTGAACACTGCTATTAGACAGCAAAAACATCCCTCTGATAGCTCTGCTAAAAGCTACCTCCAACACTCAACTGCAGTTTTCTGCTGTAATAAACATGTATTTACAAAAAGCTGCAACCAAAAACTCCTAACGACACACTACAAAATAAATTGATCCAATAAGGTGCATTATGAGATCAAGCAAAAGTTTTTACTCTCTCAATTGCATTTATAAAATCCAATTCATTCAAGGGAATAGATTGATCCATATGATGCCCTTAAGCAATTACTGTGTGTCAGCTTCCCTTCCTGTTGCAATCTAATCAGCACACAAGCCTACATTCTCCTGGCATCTATAAACAGGTGGAGTGTGACATCCGATCTTTACAGCCGACCAAGAACAATTTACTCTGAGCTTCTTCCTCTGTTAAACACAAGCAGCCTGTGGATAAAATCGGACACTGAAGGAGGAAGAAGTTCAAAGCTTTGTTTCCCTCTGGGAGAGGGAGGAAACTTTTCAAATGATCAGAGTCCCACTCATGAAAGCATAAAGAAAAGGTGTGAGGAACATGAGAAGCACATGTAGAAACCACAGTTTAAAGACTAACTCCAATGAAAATTGCGTCCTTACATGTTCTTAGGGCAATTCTCTGATGATGAAGACATAAATAAAGAAAATTAAGCTGAAACTAGTGCAGCCCTGCTGAAACTATAAAAATAGCTCAAAAGATGATCAGAGTGGGACTTTAAAATAATACATTAATGCAGCTGTGCCGAATGTGTCCAGTCAAGGTTTTAATTTTAAATTAAATTATAGGACCACAGTCAAATTATGAACAAATTCATTTATTGCCTCTCGACAAATCAATCTTCTTTTATGTTAAAACTTATCCTGATTTTACCAATATGTTCAAACAGACCAAGCTTTTCTTTTGTCCACGTCACAATCTTCTCAAGACCTTCTTTAGCACCAAGGGCGCAGCAACTGAGTGCAGAATTTTCCTGCCCTGGGGACGTCAAAGCAACTGGTGTCATTCATTGACTGTTGAGAGTCTCTCACCATCTGTGACACTCAACTGTTCGGCCCAAATGCCTGACCCAGTTGGCAAAACACTGTTTCAGCTGATGACTGATGAGCAGCCTTAATGATGTCATTGTCTTGCATCCAAGCCGCCCTCTGCAACGACAGTGGCGCCCAGAAAGTCACAGGATCGCAGTGAGTCAGAAGCCGTCAGCGTTAGAGGGCAGTTTGGCCACTAATACCATTTCACTCTGTGATTCCCATTGTATCAGGTTTTATCATCAAGAAAGCTGCTCCTTGTCACACTTCCTCAGGAAAAATAATGTTGACTTTTTAGTCTGACAGCATGTTGGACAACGCTAGGCAATACACTAAGTCCCCTAAGGGAGAAAAAAAGTACAAGTGAAGGGTGAGGAGCAACAAATTGAAAAATGCTTATTAATTTCGAAAGGGAAACTCAGTTTTTGGTATGATCTGTGTCAGTCAAATAAAGAATGCTTTAACATCAATGAACAGGAACCACAATAAACTCGAATCAGGAAATGTTTATGTTGAGTTCAAACAAATGTTTGGTCATAAATACCAAGGCATCATCAGCAAATATTCATACACACAAAAGCGATTGTCAACATGAGCATTTTAGCTTCAATGAATATTATTAAGCTGTGTGGGACTTTCTCTTTAATTTAATTAAACCAAAGCTGATGCAGGATGCAAACATATGTTAAATAAAATCTGAATTAAAAAAAAAAGGTTTTTTTACTTTATTTCTCAGTTAAAAACTATCACCAGCAGCCTGACTGAGAACGACAAGGAACTTTGCTGACATAGAACGGCAGACATTACATTTAATAACATAAATAGAAAACTAGAATAAAATAGAATAATAGAAATAAAAGACTAAAATTTAGGTTACATTTTTATTTTTACTAAAACTAAATAACCAGATTTTTTTTTTTTTTTTTTTTACACCAAGTAACATTTATGGAGAAATTTTGTTTTCAACACACTGCAAAGATTGGTTTTGATGAGAAAGGCTGTCAGTGGAAATACTTCTTTAAACTGTATTACTTTTTAAGATCAATATTGATTAGATTTCATCCTAATCATAACTTGTTTCTGATTTGTGAAACATGGAGGGGACTAACTGGTTATTGGGCATCTGTTTCAGGCAATTATTGACATCTTTAGAAACATAACCCTTATAGTCCTTCAAAAACCTAATATTCTACAAACGTGATAATATTTTGAATCCAAGTATTCTTTTAGAGTGGCAGCTACAAATCTATTTGGAAATACTCTACAGAATGACATGTGATTGCAATTTTAGAAAAAGAACAGTCACATTTAAATTAAAGGACGGATATTTCTGGAGTACAGCTGTAAATTATAATTTCATCCCAAAATAGATTTTAAATGTTTTTTTAATTACCATACAGTGAGACTATTGAACATTCAGATATTTCCAGCTAAGCATCCTAAATGCTCAGCACAGAGGCTGTACTGGACTAAGTAACCATAAGTCCATGTTAAAGAAACCTCGCAATTCCACTGGGCAATGTAACCCATCAATCCTTGTCAGAAGCAAATGCACGGTAATACATTTTGTATTGGACGTGGTCAGTCTATTAGCCCTCTCAGCTTTACATAACCCAGCCGTGCTTTGATCTGCAATGATGTGTTCGGGCAGACATGCACGACTCACTGCTCCAGCAGGGGCCTCGCACAGAACCCTGGGAAGTGGAAACGTGGAGGGGCCAGCCTGGTACTGCTGAGCACAGCTTCTTTTGGGAAATCTGGTTTTCCCTCAGAGAATGCCTGTGTTTGGAATTCTGGTTTGAATAAGTTACCCTTTATGAAGATGTTAAGTAGGCACATTTGTTCAAGTAATAAGACACAAGGTAACCTGTAAGTAACCATTTGTTTGGAGTTAAATACAATGTATGAATTGCTTGGTTTGTGATTGGTTATAGTGCTAGTGAATAACTAAGGTTTATTTACCACTGTTGTGCATTGCTGCAGGGATACAACTAACAAAAACAAACAAACAATATGTAATGATAAACAGAGGTTCTCAGACATTAATGAAGCGTTTCCGAAGGGATAATTGTTCACACTTTACAGTAAGGTTCCAATCATCATTTCATAATTTTTAACTATGGCTAAGTAATGGTTAGGTCATGAGATTTTATAGCGTTTCTAAAGCCTTATAAAAACTTAAAACGCTAAAATCTTATAGTAAAACCTTTTATTTCTTATTTCCAAAGAAACAACCTTAGTAAATGATTACCTCAGACATTTTTAACGTTTTACATATATATATATATCAATATGTTGTTGAAGCATACATAAGAATAAGCAACTGCATTGGGAATTGTTTAATAATGCTATGCATTGGGTTAGGTTGACTGATAATAGTACACTTAGTAATGCAAATAATGCATAAAAGTGAACACTATTCAATAGTTAATGCTTTATTATGCATTAACTAAAGTTTATTTAAAAATGGAACCTTATAATAAAGTGCTACCAGACTTTTGGCTTCCAGAGTTTCAAAAGTGTATAGTTTTGGGGTAATGTATCAGGCTTGATGGCCTTAAACTGAAAAGTCTAAAAAGTAGGACCATTTTCCAAACTGTGCACATATGCTTAACTAATGACAAATTTTAATCAGGAATTCAGATCATTCTTTTTCCATATTTCTTGGCATTTTTTTGCACATTGAAACAAAATTCCCATTTTATTCACCTGCACCTGAATTCATATCTCAGAATAAAGCTTTCTCCAAGATCTCTTCCCATTCTTAGTGTTTCCGTATGTCCTCCCTGTGACTGGAGGCTTGGAGCCCATTGCATTTTAACCAGCAATGTCCCTTTATCTCCATCCTTTGTGCAGTTGTGCTGGCTCCATTACCTTTTCTCAACAAGCACATTGTTTGCCAATGTGCTAATGTCTGAATTTGAGTTGTTCGTCCATTGTTACAGAGCTGTGTCGCTAAATGAATATGGCTGGCAGACAATGGCCTGCATTATGCATATTTGGTCTACTCAATTTAAGGAGAACAGCTCTAGCCATTCACACGCAGACTTGTGATAAAGGATACATTTCATTGTCCTTGCTTGTCACAGATCACCAGCTGGTTCTTTTAAGTTTTTCCATCTAGTCCTTAAAAGCAAAAAAAAAGGTTGATTTTACCAAAAGAAAAAAGAAAAAAAATAAGAGACAGTTGGCAGTTGAGGCTAAAGAAAGTGGGCAGAGCATTGATTTTTTTAAGGTTAAAAGAAAAAAAACATAACTTTTAAATGGCCAAATGTGAATAAAAAGGACAACTTAAGATTTGCACAAATGTCAAGTTTTCATGCCAATAAATGCAGCAAAGTTCTATTTTACTTAAAATATTGAATAGAAGTACTCAAGTGGCTCAAGATAGTCCACAGATGCTTATTGTGTGGTGTTCCTGCGTATTTTTTACCTTTATATTTGGGGTCCTTCTACTCAGTCAGAAAAGAACATCTTTAACAACAGGGTGGTGTAATTGAAGTGGAGCACATCAAATGACAATCTCAGCAAATTCACATCCAATCTGCTTTTAGCGGGAAATAATTCAAGTGGTTGATATGGCCTATTAATAAAATCTACACATTTTTCACACCAAATTTGAGTTTGGATTTTAATCCGTTTTTTGTCTTCCTCCCTTAACTGATTTTAAAATATTATTTGGGAGTTGACCTGAATTTAGAGTGAAACTAAATACAAGATGTAAAAAAATTGCTTGTAAAACAGTGTTTTTATGTGAAGTGCCGCAAGCGAGCATCTAGTAGAGAGCAGCACTTCTCCTGACTTCTTTTTCAGCCTTTGAAACAAACTCCTCATCCTAATTTTGCTAGCAACAGTGTCAAACAGATTTTGACAAGTCTGAAGTTGCAAAACCGAACCAGTTCCATAGAACTAAAGAAACTTCATTTTTTAGGAACTGACTCTTCTTTGCTAGTTGACATTTTAATGTTGGTGCTTTTTGAGAGACAATTGGGCTGACCTTACTTAGAACAACGGAAGCCCAGGAGAGCAGCATGCTGGGAAAAAAAGAAATGCACATTTTCCCCAAAAACAAAACTTCTTAATCTACAAATTCAGATTAATTGACTTAGGAAATTAATTTATTGCCCCGCCATAAACGGAATTGACTGAAAATGTCACCAGTCAGTCATGCATATCAGAGGTTATTTATTAAACAATCGTTTTTAAAAATGTGTTAAAAGAGACAGCTTTGTGCCTCCGTGCAGACCCACATTAACACTGTAGCTCTGCTTTTATTCATGTTACATTTTTAATGAGCAGATTGCTGTTTATGCAGGAGTCTGTTGTGAGTTTTGTCAATAAACTCACTGTTTGTCTCCTGTTATTTTGTCCCCGCTGGCTAAAATTAGCAGTCAGTGCCAAATGTTCTATTTTAGCAACTACAGGCTATATATTTATAACACTTATCCTTTAATGGCAGTACGGAAGCTGGAGCCGCCGCCGTTAATCACTGCATGGGGACCGAGCTCTTGCTACAGGCTACGCCAGAACCTCTCCTCACAGTCCTATTGTAGCCGTCTGGATGTCAGCTCATCACAAGTGGCAGACTAATGACGACGCTCGCTGTCGGTGGCCCTCAGTGGCAGTCCTTGACCAGTTTTGTTCTCATGTTGATTTACACGATAAATTGCTGCTCTTGGCCATTTCACTCACCGGGATGATTGCAATTAGATTTGTGCGGTGGGGGAACCTTTGCCTCTCATTAACTTAGGCTCGGAAATTTATAAGGGAGGAAGAGAAAAAGCACTAAGCAGCTCTTCCTTTCTTGACAAACTCCACTATCCCACTCCATTACAGCACAGACATGTCTCTTACTATATGGGGTGCCAATCAATAAGCTATTGGTTTGGCCCAAGTGATGTTATTGCTTTAGTTGCGCTCCTTGGAGTTGGATGAAGATGATAAATTCAAGGGGGGCTGAAAAGTGTCAGAGCAATTAAGCAGGTTAAAGTAAGCTTAAGTGACGATTCCCATGCTAAACAGCGAAACCAAATGACCTGAAGTAACCCTCACACTGGTGGCTTTGTCTGGCAGGCCCGGCAAGCAGCCTCAGGAAGTCGCCTCTGTGCATAACTTTTCCCCCTGCAGCGTTACGGTAATGACTTGGTACGAGGACTCGCAGCATGCATAAAGTGGAGCGGCGATGCCAGCCGCTCGCCTCTCCTCCAGACAGGTTCAAATTTATCTTGACAAGAACTGATTGAAGCCTGCTGTGGACTAATCTCTCTATGGAAGGGATTGTCTTGAGGCAGAAGATCTGCAAGTGGTCTGCTGACTTTCCAAGAATCTACAAATACTCTGGATTAAACATAGGTTGTTAGAGGATGATCAAGTGATTTCCTTAGTTTAGTTTGAAACACGTCAAAAACTTGTTTTTACTAATAGATCTCATGATACAACTGCTGTAGAAGGGCAAATAACAATAAATAAAAATAATTGATAGTTTCACATAGATTACAGTGATGTTAGTCTCCAGCAAAGCAAATATACCATAGTCTCAGAGGAGCTGTGATCAATAACAAAAAAATCCTTCAACGGAGCGCTTGTACTGCATTATCAGCTGTGAACTTGGTAAATGGTGAACACCAAGGTTAATGTTGGAAGAATCCATTTCTACGCAGCCCAGTGAGAGAATGTTAAAAGGAAATTCATTGGTCAGGCTGTCTGAAAGATTTAGCAGAAAAAAGGCCAACAGGTGAGGGCTGACAAAGAGCCAGTTTGCACCTAATCACATTCTAAAAACTGAAAATGAATGCACTGCAAAAGGATAAGCCTGTAATATGTATCAAGAGAAGTTCATTCAATGAGAGTTTTAAAGACCCACTATGACAAAAATGATGTTTTTAACATGCTCCTGTGGCCTTTTTTTTTTGATGATTGAGGGTATAGATAGGAAAATAATGTTTAAAATTGCATTTCAGAGTATTTCTTTATTTAAATTGAATTAAATTGAGCAGAGGAAAAAATGCCTAATGACGTGGCTCAAATCTGTACAGCAGAACTTAAAATCATTATTTGAACCGCATTTTACACCATTTAGACCATGGAGGAAGTGAATCATATCTCCACTGTACACCAGAGTGTTTTCATTGAAAGTATCAAACACGTGTAGGAAGTATTTTATTATTCGTTGTTTTATGAAATTACACCAGCATCTCTGGTAAGCACACAAGAAAAGATTGAAATTAGAACGTTTTTAATAACATATTTTGACAAGACCAAAAAAAAGAAAAAGAATTTAAATCAGAAAACGGTGAACACATTGAATGAAAGTGCACCTGATTTTACCCGTTCATTGCAATTCAACTGCAGCTATATCAATGCTTTTGTAGTATTTTTTTTTTCTCAGAAATCCTTGGAAATCAAAAGATATTGAAAGATTTTTTTTAAAATAAGAACAAGCTTGACAGGTCATAATGTGGTTACAAAGTAAAAAACAAAAAAAGACTTTCAAGTGAGACACATGATAGAAATGGTTAACTCTTGCTAAGAGGCCATTTAATTTTGTTAGATAAACTGATCTCTTGGTCCCAAATATCAAACTTTCAATCGATACAAAAATCCATTTTGAGAACGCTTCCTACGGTGAAATAAGACAGCCATGTACTAAGATTTTCATACAAGTGCACACACACACACTTATCCCCTGGTGTTTCCTCAGAAAGCCTGCAGGTGGTAGATGATAAGGTAAAGCTACTTCACAGAGCATCAACATCCGTCACTCCCCCTCTGCCTCTGCAGTCTCTATTAATGTCGTCTCTTAGCGCTCCTCCATCTACCTGACAATTAAACAGGGATGCCGGAGAATGGAACAAGCCTTCAGCCTGTGCTCGGTACAGGTGAGATGTCAATCATCTCATCATAATTATCCCCTCGCACCACAAAGATTCCCTTCTATCCAGCCACAAACTGCTGTGACAACCTGAGTGACTGTGAGCAGCAGATCCACAAAGCTGGGAGTCTGTCTTGGTTTATCGTAGATGGAGCCTTACAACACCTCAAACAAATTCATCACAGGGATCTGCTGGCTTTGGCATGCCCTGTCCCTTTCTGCACTGAACACGATAAAGCTGACTCCAGGGCAAGTGTAGTTGCATCACTCCCATGAGGGGAGGTACACTCCTTTACCCCTTTAGGAAACACAAGAAGAGAATCTTAGAGTCCATTTGATGAAAAGACTATCAGGACTGATTTGTCCTAGTTTAGGGAAATACAAAGATGAAAAGTTTCTAATTCAACACAACCTTCACTTAGATGTAGAGAGACACTAGTTTTCAGAAAAAACAGTTTGCTTATTGGTCTGTGTCAGAGATCATAGTAATCAAAATAAACTGGATTATCAGAACAAACAAACTGCAGACGTGTGCTACAAGTTGTATACTTATAGTACACACACTTTATAAATAAAATGACAACAGTCATTGTTCTGTCCTTTACATAAACCGTGTTTTTGTTGGCCTTTTACTTAAACCAAACCAGTTCTATGTAAAGAATGAATACACAGGAAATATAAAGAGACCCACTCCAACTCTACCTCCATCGACTGTAATCCCAGTGGTCTTTTAATCCTGATGACGCCATTTTTAGTCAGTTTACCTGTGTTGTTTTCTAGAACAGTTTCTACAGAGCGGCAGTTGTTCATCAGAAATTCACCTCTGAATTGTGGGCAGATCTGTGGGCACAGAAGTAAGCCTGTGATTATTTCCCATGATCCCTTTGTTTACACACTCTCCTGCTAGCTTACAGTCTCTCAAAACCTCAAGCTAACATTACGGGTGCAATAAAAATGGCGAGCAATCTTGGAACTATCCAGCCATGCAGTTTTGAGCCAGATGCCAGCTCAGGAGAGAAAAACAAGTGGATGCATCAGAATGGAGCGGAGTAGAGAAACTTTGGCCCACCCATCACATTTATAGCATTTTTTTCCATGTAAATTCTTAAATTCTCGTCCTCCATCATGAGAACAATGCTAGAAAAACATGTAAACCTAAAATTTATTGAAGTGGGTTTTTGGTGACCGTTTCTTCACAGTAGTAGTGTTGGATATCAACACTAAGCTGCTTTTCTCAGCTTTCAGACTCCATTGGAATGTGTTAATTGTGAACAATCTAAGAGTTATTGTAATTAAAAGAGCGTGCGTTATTTCCCATCACCAACGACAGATCCGGTGTTGAAGAGTTAAAGGCTTGTGACAAAGCAGCCTCAGTTTTTGTTTCCTTCTTTCCCTGTCATCTCCTAGTCCTTTAGTTTAGAGTTTGCACCCGACACATGCACACATTCAGGCAAACAAATCATTCACAACGTCATAGCCCAAATTCTGTTTATTTCTAAGGGTGCACACTTAGTTTTAAAAGGAGTTCTACTCACCATCTAGGCTTCTTACCACAACATTCAAACCAGAGTCAGAGCATTTGTACACATCATCATACACATAGGAAACAGGAAGTGACCTCATATGTCTGAATTGTTAGGTTTCTTTTTTTCTGTCTAAATGATTTTCACAAGTTAAAAAATGTCTAATTGTTGCTACTTTTTGGATTATGTATTTATGATTTCCGAGGTTTAAAGACAAGAACTTGTTTCAATAAATGTTTGGTTAATTGGCCTGTGGGAGGGGCTAAGCCTTTATAAGGAGGGAATATCTGGCAGTTTGGAAAGGGAGCAGTCTTGGTTGCAGTGGTGGTAACAAGCTCTCTCTAGTGTATTGTGACACTTATTTTGTTGGGACAATAAAATCCCATCGTTTCTTCTTTAAACGTCTGCTGGCTTGGTCATCTTATTTTTTTGAGTGTGCACATGACACTGTGAAGAACCCCGTCACAAGGCTTGAGAAGTAAACTGGTTGTTGTGTTACTTTTGAAGATTTACTTGATACTTTTATGTTCATAAAAGCATTTATGGTATTATTTGAGTTTTACATTGTTGTCATTTGCACGTTTGCAAGTGTTTCTGCTGCATTCTTGGCCACAACTCTCCTGAACTCTTGAACTTCACATGATCACCAGCAAAAATTAAAAATGTATGTATGTGAAAGCTGACTTTTACTAAAAGCAACACATTCATCCCTTTGCAACACACAGAGCCTTTTATGTAATCATGTTATTCTTTTTTTTTTTTTTTTTCTTACATAAATACATGATTTCCCTTTACACTCATTAAACGTCATTTAAAGGAATTCAAGCTTACAATATTTGCTACTTTGTTTTTCGAGGTCAATCAAAAATATTCAGCGACATGTATTTTAATCTTTTTATGTGTAATGTTGAAATCCAATCAAATGCCTATACTATAAATGACATGCTTCATGTTTTTGGTACACATAAAAGCACTCATTTGTTTTAATTGGTATAAAAATAAAATACAACAGTATAAATGACAAAATGTTCCAAAAAAATTACCAAACCTTTATAATATAATAACAATAACTAGTGAAAAAAAGTCTTTGTGTGTAGGAACTGGTTAAATTCATGCAGACTTCACTGAAGATACTCTGTTAACATTTGATAATTTATTATTCATATCCCATTACCTCCCTATAATTACAAAAGAGATTATGTCAAATGAGTTAAAAAAAACGTTGCGAGTCTCGTTCCATTTTCCACATTTTAATGGAATCAAATGTACCATAAAAGCAACGATTTTCAAGTTAATGCCGAATGGAGTTTTGGATAAATATACCAACAAAATGTCTTATAACATGCTCATGGGTAAAGCTTGGACAGTCACGCCAAAGCTTAACTTTCATTAAGGAACTGACCTTTTTCCTAATACTGCTTTAAAAAGTGTGACTACTTTCACAAGAAATGTAAAAGCAAACTGGACATTTTTAACCTTATTTGTTTCTTTAAAGAGGAAAGTCACAGCTCTTCTTTTAAAATAAAACGTGAATGAAACAAGGCGGCAATCACAAAGTTAATGGCAGAGAAAGGAACTGGGGAGGGAGCTCAGAGGTTGGTCTGAGAGTTAACTGGAGCAGCTGAGGAGGACGATGACGAGAGCTGACAAGACTGGCCCTGCCGTAGCCCTGGCCTTCACACTGCATGGGCTAACCCATAAAAATCCTTTCCGCACAGGAATCGAAGAATAAAACACCTGGCAGGGACTGTGCTGCTGTGAGAGCTTCGTGTTTTTCTTTGTCTTCCTGTTTGGAAGCAAACACACAGAGGTTCTTAGCTATTTAGCTGCTTGTGAAGGCAATCCAAAAACGTAATATGTGCTTAAACAACCGTTCTGTCTCTTCTTCACCTCACCTCACCAAGCCCTCACCGTAGAATTCAGCGTTTTGTTTACAGCAATCACATCAGTTTTGACATATTAAACAGGCCTTCCTTTGTAGGAGTTCATTCAAAGAATTCTGTTCCCCGATAGTTCATTCAGTTGTCTCATTCAAACAAGATATAAAATACTTTTTTCCCCAAAAAATTAAAAAGTCACTAGTAGGTACAAAGGCTTTTCCTTTATTTGAAATATGACCACCAACCTACAGTTTATACACAAGTGTTACTCCATGCCAATGAACATGACAAATTCCTTATTTTTAGCCAGTGTCGCAGGAAAAAGCTTCTCTCCCAGGAGTCCTGTTCTGTTTAAACTGCTTAGCTTATTGGGGAAATAATTACATGCTGACACTCAGCTACTTTTTCATGTATTAAAAACACTTTGGCCTTGAAAGTTTTACAAAATAAAACACATTTCCTCCAATTTGGTGAAAATTATGAGAAAGTCTGAAAAAAGTGTATGTGTGTCCTGAGGGTTTTACAACATTAAAACATCATTTTTAATTGTAAAAAAAATAAAGATTATTATTTTTAGAACACCCGTGATAAACAAGGAACCAATGTATTCCTAACCGAAAAGACCTCAAAGTTTAATTCCAACGCTTAAACAGACAGAAGTCTGCTGGTTTACACAAACGAAATCAGGAACAGCAAAAACGACAATACAAGTGCAGACAAACACTCCAATTGCAATCAGCATAGGGAAAAAAATAAAACACAGACCTACTGTATGTTCTATTTACAACTATCACATGATGGTTCACTGTAGCATGCTACGACTTTGTTTGCTGTGTCAACTTTGCACTGGTTCCTTTTTCTTTGATGAATCACAGACAAATTCAGTCCATAAACAGGTCATCTTCTCATTTCCTTTTTTGAAGAAACTTTAAATAACTTGTGTCACACTTGGAAGACAATGATACCATCCACTATTTTTTTCCCAAAGCGCCTAACCCGTGACTGTCAGGTTTCATTCACCACATTTGAAGATTCACACAGGCAGAATGGTTAAAGGTCAAATGTTTCAGTCAATAGGGTTTGGGAGGGGGTGTTACAAAATGGACAATACAGAAAAGAAAACTGCACTGTTGTGACCAGAAGTCTGACTCATCCATCATGTTGCCCATCAACAATGCCTGAATGTGACAGCCCAAACTGAGCTGGGAGCCTGCTGAATGAGTACAGTAGAGCCATTTTTCCTGATTGGCAGTCCACTATAAACCAATGGCTTGGAAAATCCGCTGACCCATTGAGTTTCCAGCCTTTGGCAATTGTGCTCTGGAGCCAAACATGCTCCAAGCCAAGACGAAAAACAGGAATGACGGTGGGAATTGGAGCACGCTCAAAAACAATGCATGAGAACAACCTCCTCCATTGCTTCCATTCCTCTCAAGTGTCCTTGTCACCTCTTACTTCTCTCTTTCCTCTGCCTTCTCAGTTCACAGCTGGAATGAGCTGCATTTCTTGCATCAGACAAATCCATCAACATGATGCAAAATATAAAAACAACTACGTGCGCCAAGATTTTTTTGTTGAAATTTTAGCAAAAAAGTGATTGTCCTCTTTTAAATGTATATGTCAGACTTGGAAAATAAAGTTATTTAACAGTGTTAACGTGAAATATGAAAAAGTTTACTGAAAAACAAACATACAAAGCGAATATGCCTTTTGAAGAACTGCCACTAACATATTTTTGGAAAAGGAACTATATTTTAAAAATGTTAAAAAAAAAACTTTTATAACATAAAAAAATTTTGAAGTCCCACTCCAATCATCTTTTGATTCATTTTAAAAATGTTTCTTGTGGTCTTTTATTTAGAATTATCAATTTTTAACCAAAATTGAAAAACCTGTGATGCTTTTTTTGGACATAGTTTCTGCATAGTTTCTGCTGCACTGCATGGTACAGAGCAACCCCGCCCCAATTCCCCTCCCCGTTGCTGAACGTAGCACAGCAGGGAGGTGGTGGCCCACGCAGCATCTTTTCTACATCACAAATCAGCTCCTTGTAAATAAAATGTTTTAATTTGTTGCAGATTCATAACAATTTGAATAAAGAAATACTCAGAAATGCAATTTTAAGCTTAATTTACCTTATATATGTTCTCCATCATCAGAAAAAAATGGCACAAGAATGTTAAAAAACACAATTTTCATCAGAGTGGGTCTTTATAATGTAATATTTATTTCATAATTAAGTTAATTTAACCAATTGTCACTCCAATCTATGGTGATAGTAGTCAAAACTCTGTTTTGTACAGCAGCAAACAGCAGAAAACTTCCTCCCAGCCTAAACTTTGTATCTGAAAAGTATTTGTTTCATAATTGTTGGCTCGGGTCTAATGACATTCCCCTAATTGTTGCTTACTGTTTTCTAATCATACTGTGAAAATGTAATCTGCCCCTGCACTTTGGCAGCATCAGACTGGGTCATAAAAGCACTAATTAGTAACCATGAGTTTGCATTGACAGGGATATTACAAGGTGATTTATGACTTTTAATCAGACAAATGCATAATCCACTTTCCTGTGAAAACATCTTAATTGTGTTTACAGGTGCAGTGAACCTTTGCAAGGATTGAGAGATTAAACAGATAAACATGTTAGGATTACACAGACAGAATGATCACAGTTGAGACAGACGAGCCAAGACTTTGAGGTTTGCTTCGAAGACTTCTTTGAGCCCTACGCTAATTAAGTTCTGTAATATTTCATAATGAATTTGCAGTAAAGGTTGTCATTTGCCTTAAGTAAAGTCTCAGTCAACCTGATTCCCACCAGTAAGGATGTAATTTCTTTGTATAATACCATACAGTTGCATGTTTTAGCTCATTACCAACACTGTAGCTCCTGATGATTACAGCTTTTTCTGGACCGCTTCACCAGTAAAGGTCACAATTACTTGTAGTAAACTGTGACGCATTATACAAAACTATTTACATTTTTCTAACATCATTTCTATAATTACAATCATTCTGCGCTGTGTTTAAAAGTTTAATTAACTAATGTTTTATTTACAATTCTACATTTTATTGTCACCCAAGTAAATGGCATGAGATCAAAAAAAGACATTTTGACATTTTCTGAATATCTCCAGAATAAGTGAATTGGTTTTCCAAAATACCTGGCGACCTGTCCGGGATGTACTCTCCCCGAAAGGAACAAAGCGGGTTTAGAAAATGAAGAACAGAATGTGTTCAATTTGCTCAAAAAAAAAACATGGTACAGGCCCTTTAAAAGGTGAAGTGCAGCAAATGGAATAGTGTCCTTCATCATTTTGATAATTCTGAACATCCACATTTGATTTCTTTAGTTACATCACCATCCTGCAACAAGGGGCCTAATTGCTATCAAAAAGTGTGTTAAAGATAAAACATGACAGTGAAATTTAAATATGCCATCAGATGACTTGCTTGCAGACATCTCTTGGCCCGAACCATCCATACTTTAACTTCCACCAGCAAGTGTTTGCAGCGATGCAAACCAGCGGGATCTTGTTCTCTATAAAAATACTTTCTGGGACACAGATTATATAAGAAGGAGCTTCCCTCTCACTTTTACTAATTTATGAGCTGTGCTTGCAAAAGTGACATGGTACTGAATCATGCTCCTGGAAGAGAAAGCAAAAATAATGCTTTGCTTCCAGAGTGAGGCATCAGTTCAGAGCCTTCCTTAACCAGGAACGCTTTTTTCCTGATTGAGTAGAACATACGCAACACAATCCACCAACCTCACCAATCAAGCAGCACTTTGGCATTTCCCACAGAAGGTAGTTTTTCTTCAACACATCACTGCTCTGCATTCAGTCCAAGCCAGTTTGCACCTCCAGTTCACACATGTTAATTGAATGCGCAGCTTCCTTCACTCAGCTTTCCTCTCTGTTGCATTCACTTGTTAGATTTGTTAACACAAGGCTGAACAGATGACCTCTTTGGAAACATTAATTGAACTTAAATACCATGTTTGCAGTCAGTTGTTAAGTTACAGACCTATAAAAGGCCTAAAACCTATACAATGGCATCATCCAAAGAAAAATACAGAAAAAGATCACTCCTAAGCTAAGGAGGTGCAGTGACTTAAACCAGTTTGATTGTACCAAAAATCTGTGCCGAGTTGGTATATGTACCAACTTTTATGGAATACTGGTTCTGTATAAAAATGTGGCTTATGGTGCTTCGTTTCAGACATGTCAATCATTTGTATTCATTTCAATTTTGCTGTACATTTCTAGCCAATCATTTTACCTTTTCAGCGCATGTGAGCGGGCTAAAACAGCAATGGGTGGGGCCGTGGGGGTGGGCGGCGCTCCCGTTAAAAGGCTGAAGGTGAACTGAGCGAAAGTTTGTCTGCACTTCACAGCAAAAGATTCTAATTCAGCGATCTGATAGATAAGAGCAACATGTTCAACGCTCCGGGAAAGACTGATGTTTGGGAAATGCGCTCATACTTCAGCGTGTGTAAAAACGGAGATGCAGCGCTGCAGTGCAGACTGTCAGCACTCTCCTTCACCCTCTGACATTGCTTTGTCACACAAAAAACTTTGAAAAAAAAATGTTTTTTTTTTTTTTTTTTGAAGGCACCAGTTTGAGCCCTGTTTGGAATCAAAACTGTTTTAAAAGTAGCGATTTGGCATTGGAAAAAGTCCAAACTGAACCCATACCTAATCAGTCGGGGTGTAACGGTTCAACAACTTAATGGATTTTTAGTCCTACGATCCAACCGGATCAATCTGAGACAAGTTGTTAATCGAATCGACCTACACCTGAATAAAATCCTTTCAAAATGAAATTAACTAAGCATATTGTTTGAAAACACAATTTGTATTAAAGTACAGTAGGTTTATTTTACTATGATGTAAAAACGACCAAGTGCATCACAGCGGACAACACACAGGTGATGGAAGTAAAAACTGATCAACCATCATTCTAGTCCAATGTGTGGAAACACTTCGAATTTAGCAAAGACATGTGACCAGACAGACACTGTTGTAGAATGTTTTAATAACAATCCCTTGATTATCTTGCAAGAATACAAGGAATCTGGAAAACTTGACCAGCACGGTTCAGTACCCAGGTATTTATCCCCGAGTCCCACTGGTTGAAGTTTGGACTAAAGATGTCCCGGATCCTTATTAGTCAGTAATTGGATCAAATCGGCAACCACTAATCACAATATAAATCAAATCGCTAAAATGAATTGCTACACCCCTACAAAGCAGCCATTCTGAGTCACCAAATAGACAGAAAGAGTGTTCTTCTAAATGCTTTTCATTGGGCCCCGCCTCTTGAGCTTAAACAGACAAGTGCCCAGTGCTAGCTGCATGTGAAGCTCTCAGCAGCCAACACACCCCTGGGCTTCTTTCTCATTCCACTTCAGTGGGCCGAGGCTGGAGTGAGTTACATAAGACTCAGACTGGACAAATTAATCTGTTCCTGTTTTTGAGGTTGCCATCAGAGACATTCATCCAGATGTGCGCTGCTGTCCTCCAGTTTCGTAACGACCCTGGCAGCCACTGCTGGTTGCAGCTTTATACCCTGTGCTTGCTCGTGCAATTTGTGAAATTTTGTCACTTTTTTCCCCTGCTTTAATAGCGCAGATTGAAAATATTTCTTTTCTAAATCCATGCAGACCTTTAACCCTATTATAAATTAATTTTTTGCTGTTGGGTGCATCTCATTAAACAGCATCTACATGCACAAGGATATAACTAAGCAGAATATGACCTTCTGTGGCTTTCAAGACAAGGACAGAACATTGAAAACCATAGTTGTCGTGGGTAACAAACTCTTGTTAAAATGCTCAAGAGGGTTGTCAGTTTTTTTTTTTTTAACATCGCTACAAGTTACCCTTTTGCTTCCCTAAATGGACTGTTGATGACATGACTGAACAAAGCTGCAGGAAAGCACCTTGAGGTTGGAAAATAAAAATAGTAAGTGGGTGTTACTTCCTGTTAGACATGCCGGATGGCCATGGTCCTCCTCTAATGCTGAGCTCTGCAGACATGTGTCTCCAACAGCATAAGCTGCCTTTTGATGACCATGGCCAAGAGCACGCCACTGTCTTTGACCCTTTGTACGAGCCTGCTTTTGATTCTCTTCATTTGAGTGAAGCCTGTGGGATGTTAATTCATTCCAACAAACAAAGCAGATGGACAGAAGCAATAAAATTCGGCTTTTAAGGCTCAAGTATCTGTCAGGCAAGAAGAGAAACGCATCCATTCACAGCTACTGAATAATCATGATGGAAACTGAAAGGTGGAAAAAGGCTTGCTTTCACAAACGCCTGGTTTTGTCATTAATGCTGTGAGAAACCTTTGAGCCATCTTTGACCAGAATAAGACTCTAAAGTCACACATGAATAAAATCCCATTTTAGAGCTGACCTGTAACCCCTGAAATATGATTAAGTTAGGTCACAGAGGGGAACTAAACCATCCATTTTTCCCCATGTATGGACTCCTTTATAATCAGGTTGTCTTAACCTTCACTGGAAACCTCTGCTGTTGCAGTTCTGATGGGAACCAGTGTCAGATGAAATAAACCAGAATGGAACTTTGGTTTTTCACACAGCCCCATCACATCTTAAATGACCTCCATATTTTCCCAGAGGGGCTTTAGATTCTCAGACCACAGGACATACTGGATGTTCCTCGAGTTTCTAAAAGTAGAACGGGAGCTCGGGAGGCAGACATTGTTTGTTTTTAAAACTTAAAGCCATCCCTTTTGATAGCTTTCCTTCCTCTACTCTCTGTAGACCCCATGAAAAGATCTTTGTTGCCATTACTTTTTCATCCTTCAAAAGGTTTTGTGGCCTTTGACAAAAATCATTTCATTACACTATTGTCTGTGTGTGGATAACTTTGGTTAATAATGTGGTATTTTGGAAGTAAACTGAAAAACATTGTTTTCCTTATTTAGATGCCAGTATTTTAAGAACCACTCCAATCATATTTTTATCTATAGAGGTCTTAATTATGATTATGCCGTTTTAGCCAAAATCGGAAAGCCAAAGTTGTGTTCTAGGACATAGTTTCTGCAGAGCGGCAGTAATTTCCCTCAGAGCAGGGAGCTTTTGTGGCCCATGCAGCATACTTTCTACATTACAAATAAACTCTTTTTCAAACTGCATTTTTTTGTCTGCTCCTGATTGACTATTTGAATTAAAAAAAATACAACAAATTGCAATTTTAAGCTTCTTTTCTTGAAATATGCCCTCCATCATCAAAAAATTGCCACCACCCATACATCAATTTTCTAAACCCATTTTGCCAGAGTCTAACCTGAAGGAAGAGTCTAACCCCCTGGACAGACCACAATCACACACTCATACACACTCGCATACACATCTGCGGACAATTTAGTCACCAATTAACCTTTGAAGCATGTTTTTGGAGGGTGGGAGGAAGCCAGAGTCCCAGGAGAAAATGCACGGGGAGAACATGCAAATTCCCCACAGAAAAGACCCCTATTGATGATTCTGTTTCAGGTCCCCCAGCCGGGACCAGAACCGGGGACTTTCTTGCTGTGAGGCAAAAGAAATACCCACTGTGCAGCTCCAAAATGTCACAAGAACATGTCAAAAACACCAAATAACCCATTTCATTGCAGTGTGTCTTTTTTACGTGCACAACCACCTGAAGAATAACTGTGGTTATAAATGTAACATTTTAGAGTAAAATTAAAAACATTTTCCTACTGAAAATCCACCATTTAAAGCTAACAAGTGACAATTAAAAAAAAACAGAAATAATTGCATTAGTTTTAACTGTATTGCTTGCATATTGTTGGTTTTGATAATAATATTTAACAAAGAAAAAAGGTGTTAGCTTTTTGCTGTTCTTTTGTTTTTAACAGCATTTAGAAAATGGGATCAAAAGGCGACTTAAGCTACGTTAAATCCAAAAATTGAGACGTGATTATCGATGTTTTTGTAGAGCTCTTCAAAACAAATAAACCTGACCTCTCAACATCGTCTGAGTCTTCTATGTAGCGATGACGGTAAAAACTTTTGACAGCAGTTGAAATCATGCTCGATGCAAACGCAGAGTATTTTTATTTGACAGACCATTTAACAACATATTTAAAGATGAACTGGTGAACTATGTCTACGTGTGTAGAAGGTTTTCTAATGCCTAATGTTTGATTTGTAGGTAAATGTAAATAAAATCTAAATTTTAGATGGAGGAGACCGGGAGGCTGTACAGGTAACCACAAACAGTCCCAAAATCAACACAAGAATAGCAGCAATAATTACTCCGATGGTGCTGCTAGATTTCAGCCATTATTTGTTTTAATTCACATAATTACAGGCGTAGTATCAGCAGCCGAAAACCTGATATCTCTGCGTTCCCTCACCCACGGCTTTCCCCTCTCTGAACACACTAAATGCAGGGATGCTGTTATGTAACTCCAGCTGTTTCCACAGTTCAGTTAATATTCTATCAGAAGAAGTCGGCGTCACACTCGGCTCCACGCCTCCTTCTTTGGCAAGCACTGACAGCTCTGGGCCTGCAGCTACTGCCACCACATTTTACCGATGCTTTCGTTCAATTTACTGGCATGTCAGCTTCATGAATAGTCCGGCGCGAGCTTAAAAGATTTTGACCTATTTGCGACATGGTCACAATGGATTTTCATCATTTTGTGATGGAAAAAACAAATGCTATACACAAATGGCAATAAGGGCTTCAGGAAGTCCACAACATCAGAGTTCAACATCTAAACGGAAATCTAAGGGCAATTTTAACTTTACAATAAGCAGTCGTCTCCACCAATGAAGCAATTTTAAAATTAGCTTTAATAATAAAAAATAGTGGAAAATGAAGACTGCTTTAAACAGAATTTACACGGAAAGTATCTAAAGCTGTGTACTAAAATTCATTTTAACCTCTAGATGTTATGGTTAAGGTTTATTGATTTGTTGGAATAAAACTATCTGTGTAAAGTCATTTCCATAAATAAAATAAAAACAATAACAACAAAAAAGATAAGTTGGAATAAAAGCAAAAAATAAAAGTTTTCCATATCAAAAGTTATTTTTAAGAGTTTTTTGTGAATCTCTAACTTTCATCATGAATTGTTCTTCAAATACACTCCAATTACTTCAGGCTAAAAGGTAAAAAAAAAAAAAAAAAAAAAAAAATCAATGGTTCAGCCTGGTTAAGTTGAAAATTTAAAAAACTGAGGGCAGAACTTTGTGTGTTTTAGTGTTTAGTTCTGTTGTGAAAAGTAAAAGCTTGAAACAGAAAAGTAAACGATCTGGAGAGGTTGTTTCTTTCCTTTCCATGCAATGGGAGATGACGGATTTTCTGTGGTTTTGGTTTTACCCCAGTGGTTCAATGCCCTGCCTTACTCCTGTTCTCCAGAACAGCTGTTCATTCTGCCCTTGGAGGTGGAAGTCCTTTAAAAATGAAAAAAAAATAAAATAAAAAAGCTGTCAAAAGATGTGAGTGAATGTAGACACTTCAGATCAGCCTCCGTTGGAGTGTAAAAATCTTAAAAGCAGACAAACTGACAGGTTGTCACAACACAGCAGACATATTGGGCCGGTTTCCAGCGCACTGATGCATTCATGGTAGTCATGGGCATATGCTGAAACCAGAATTATATCAGCAACATTTATTTGCAAAAATGCTCCTATTGGCTAGCAATTCAGTTTTTATGCAATTATGATCTGTATCAACTGATATTGTGCCATGTTTCCACTTCAATGAAACACAATGGGTATTAAAATATATTACTAAAGAAAAAGATGAAAAAATTAATTTAATAAAAAAGGTTTTATTTTATTGAAAATGTGGACCATTTCAGTGATTTAAAGCATCGGTCTCCAATCTTTTTCAGGCCAGACTAGTTTAATCGACATCCAATTTGTTTTTCAAAGCTTCACGTTTCCCTTAAGTTTTGGTGGGTCATCTTCTGTAAAATATCTGCAGCTGCTTTAAACTTTATTTGTACACTAGATTTCATGTAGGAACCAGGAAAATGTGATCTAGATTTTCCCTTAACCTACAACTGTCAAAGTGGAAGCTAAGAAAATAAAATGAGAAGCTAAATTCATCTTTGTCTGATGTAAAAAAAAAAAAAAGATTTGAAAATTTGAAGTCAAAGGAACTTCTTCTGTTTCCTCTCTGGATCTTTTCTGTGAAAAGAAACTTTCCAAATATGTTTGTTTTTTGCTAACTTTGCAAGCTTGGGGTTTCTTTAGCTATCTGCACAGCCACTTTTAATAAGTAGAGGATGGATTATCAACATGTAACAGTCCAACTCCGCATGCATCAAGAATGAGTCGAATGTGGTGGAGAGAATCCAGCCGTTTTTCAAAATAAAATTTTCTTTCAGGATCATATTTTAAATAAAACGTGAAAAAAAGTAGGTGGTGTTTTGTTTTTGTTTTTTTTCTGCAGCCCGGTACCAACTGTCGCACGGATCGGTACCGGTTGGGGACCACTGATTTATAGCCTGTTCATTAATGACATGTTCCTATGCTAAACCATTTTTAAAAATTCCTGAAGGAGTTCAGTCTATACAAACATGACATAATGTTAAGCCAAAATGTCGTTTCAGTCAGAGAAATCACAAAAATTATACTTATAAATAAGCATATTGCAATTATGACATGACATCTCTGTTTACAACTTAGAAAATGTTTATCTAATTTACTCCACAAAGTTTTCAATAATTTTTCTGCCTTTACACAAATAACTGGTGGCTATGAATACAAAAATAAGAAAAGAACCTGTGAAAATAAAATGTAAAAAAAAAGCTCCTCTTTATGGTGCAGATTAGCAACAAACTAAAAACCTTTCTTATTGCTTTGATGCCTAACCACCATCATATTTTCCAGATGCCACCTTGTACCTTGCAAACCTTTTGATTCTTGTTTAATCATTCATATCACCTCTGCTCTATGTCTGTGAAAATACTTTTATCTGGCTCTCCACATTGGGGAATTCTAGTATCACCAAATTATCAGAACTCTGCAGCTTCCAACAGCACATGTGTTTTAACAGCAGGAGATACTGTAAAAAAAATTGACTTCTTTGCAAATGAAAAGCAAGGGCCCAGGCTGACTTGATAGAGAGACTGAGGTCCCTGACAGATGAAGTCTTGCTACTTTACAGATTAGAAGATCAGTCCAACCAGCAACCAGCACTTCCCCTCAGGGCTCGGCAAGAGGAGAACTGTGGAGGAAAGGCTTTTATTCTAATGCAGCCCTGCCAGTATTCCCATCCCAAAGCCATGGATGCTTCCTAAGCCAGCTCCCAAAAAGCAGGCCTTTCCGCTGTAATGCAGAATAAATCTCTAATTACAAATTTGGGCTTGAGTAGCAGAAGTCATAATTATGGTACCTCTTATTATGCAAATTAATTGACTGATTCCAAAGAATTAATTACTTACCTCTTGTACCATGTTTGATTAGTAAATGAGAGTTTTTGGCTTTTATTTTTATTTTGTGTTTGTATCCCCCACCCCCAGTGGACAGAAAGGGATTAGGAGACAACAAAAGGTGATGCAGATGAAACGTGCTTGATGAATTTAAAATTTAATTTAATATTAATTTAAAACAACTAACATCTGAGCCTTCCTGAGCACTGCACACTGTCTGTGGATTTCTGAGCTGAATTCGGCATTCTCTAAATATTACTTAGGAGACAAATACAAACAAATGACTACAGATTAAAAAAATAGGAATCTTTAAATTCTCTCTGTAATCCACAAAAGTAAAAAATAAAATATGTAAATGTGTTAAAAAAGGGAAGAAAGAGAAAAATTTGAAATTGTTAGTTAAAACAATTTAATTCTTTAAGATACAAACAAATGTAATCAATTTTAAAATCAAAAAAAGCCAAGCAGTTGCAATTAAACAACCATTTGGTTTGGCACGGCACAGGACACTGACCTAAAAACCTTTGGGATGGGCTGAAATATAAGCTGTGAGTCTGATCTTATCACCCGCTGTCAGCAACATGCTCTGTTAATGCTTCTCTGGCAAATCTGCATCATAGTTTTCCCAGAAGAATATTTGGTGATTTACAAGTAGAAAGTCAGACGGTTGATATGTAGAGCTCATTCTACAGTGAACCCAATCTTCAAAGAAGAGCTGAACATTCATGCAAGATTTCTCCATCGTCCTACTCTGTACTCAACTGCAGACTAGTATAAGCCTGAGCTTTATCTGGGTCTCTATGGGCCTCAGCTCACATGTTAATGCTATTGAGAAACAAATATGACTAAATGAATACTTTTTTTTTTGTTTTGGTTTGTCAAAAAAAAGAACTAGCAGTACAACAAAATGTGCGAAAATTCAAGCCATTTGTAATAGTTTCCTGAACAAGCAAAATCAAAATTAAGATATTTAGCCACAACTATGTAGCTGGAGCCAGTGCAGTTTTCTATGTAACCACTCGGAGGCATGCTTACAACGATCCACTTCCATGAAAATCGTGCGTTTGGTGTTTTCAACATATTCTGTTAGCATTTTTCTGAGAATAGAGGACATATGTAAAGAAAAATGAGCTCAAAGTTGCATTTATAAATATTTCTTTATTCAAAGTTGCTGTGAATTAGGAGCAGGCTATAAAAATGCAGTTTGAAAAAGATAATATTTGTATTGTAGAAAATACACTGGGCAAGCCACAAGCTCCCTGCTCTAAGCTCTCATTGATGACGGGAAGAGGGCAGGCTTGCTCCATACCAACAGTCTCGCCCACAACTCAAGAGATGAATTTCCAATTAACTGCTACAGTTCTACAGAAACTATTCCCTAGAAAACAACACTTTAAAAAAAAGACTAAAATTAAAAGACCTCTGGGAATGCTTTTAAAACAACTCCAAAGATGAGTGGGACTTAACCTGCAATGCAAAACAACCCAACTTTACAGCGCAAACAAAGCACAAATAGTACAAAAACCTTTTTTACAAATGTACTACTTCATTTCCTAATATTTAAGAACAAATTGCACTAAATTAAAGACATTATTCAAAAAGAGCAGAAAAAAAGTAGTTCCAATTGCCCAAAGCAAACCAGCGGACAATATCATAGACCTTCTAATAAGTCATTAACTGGAAATACAGCTGGGAATCTCAGCCAAGATACTGAATTGATTTAACTTTGACCAGCAGTTCTACAATAAAATGTTATATTTGATTTTACAAATTTCTACTCAAAGCGATTTTTAGTGAAGCTGAAAGGAAGCAAAGGGGAAACTTTCAATCAGAATTCCTGAAATTGACATTTAAAAAAAACCACAGCAAGGCAATCAAATTAAAAGATGGATATTGATTTAATATTGATTATTATATTGATTAAATGTAGCCCTAACAGGAACAGAAACTCTCCAGGAACTTTTGAGAGCAGCAGTGTTTGGGCTTCTTTGGAGATAACTGGACATCAATGCCACCACGGCCAACCATGAACTCTTCTGTAAACAACCATGTTTTAGTATGCTCAAAGCTTTGTAAAATTATTTTTAAAACATTTCTAAAGCACAAACCAACACTGGAAACACAAAAAAAGACTGTTGACAGAATCAATTTAAAATACAAGGTCGTTTTTCTTAAACACACTTAACAAATCAAGGCCTTGAATAGAAAGAGGATTTACCTTTTTCCACATAAGAGCAGATACACTCATTCATTTTGAACCTGTGACCTTAGCCGATACTGAAGACCTCTAAGGACCTGCTCGACAGTAAAGAATCAGTACTGCAGTTTATCTACCTAACTTGGAGTGGAGCTTTTTGGTTCTGCTCCACATTCCAGTGAGGGGTCTTCGGTATGTGTTCACATAGTGTTGCATCAAATCATCTCCTTGACATTTTCTAAGTTAGTCCACATCCATGAAAGCATGGAAAGTGTGGCTCTATTCCCCTTTAGCTTCAGCTGTGACTCAGTGCCTTCAGTTCATCTCCAGCAGGATTCAAAACAAAGGCCGGCAAATGAAATGCATGAGCAGAGAGGCAGTGAACAATGTGGTCCACCTGAATAGACTGAAATTAACTAGTCCTGACAAAGCCAGTGGAATGAGAAAAGGGTCCCATCAAAGCTCGGAGGCCTGATTGGCTTCACTGAATGAAAAACCGTCAGAGCTGGAAACAGTCGGTCCCTTGACTTGTATTCTTGATTCACTTAAGAAGAATGTGACACGTGCTTTCTATTCTTCACCAGTCATTATCACTACATCAGAAACCCACCAAGAGAAACCAGTTTAATTGGTTCTGTTAAACAGATAGAGACAGGCAATACAAGAAACAACTGGGCTCAATTCAGTGAAGCACCATCATCAGTGTGAACCAGTGTACGAGGTCAGCATCTGGAGTTCCAGTAGGAATGCAGGTTAAAAGTGACCAAACCAATCTACCCAAAACATGGCATCCAGCCTTTGGGTTTCTCCAACCATAAACCTGTGATTTTCACTGGGTTAATTACGAGTTCAGCGTCTCTCCTACTGGATAAACTTTAACAATACAGAACTCTAATATTGTCTGTTTTCAGCCTTTATGTTCTTTCTACTGCTGGAATTCTACAACTGTAATTCTTCAGTTAACACAATTGTATAAAACAAATTATTGTAATTCCAAGGGAATTCTGAAGCGGAGAAAAGCAGCCTGTACAGCAGTGAAGTGGTTATGTAATCGTCATAAATCAGCTGATTTGGACGCAGAGAAAAGTGGCTTAGAGCCATTACACTACATTAGTAATGTGTAGCATTTCTTTATATAGCTGATTCACACTGATGGTGATTTGGTGCTACAGTATGTCAAAGTATGTCTCTCCAGCGACATCTCAGGTGCTAAAGAGTTAAATCAAGCATGTCCAAAGTCTGGCCCATGGGCCAAATGAAATTTACAGTGAGCTTTTATTTGTGAATAATGAATGAATAACTTTATTGACATTGTACATTTTACAATGAAATTGAGTTGTACGATATGTAACATTTTGTATAAACCCAGAATTTGTGCTAACAAAGTTTTTTTTTTTTTTTTATATCTGTAGGTACAGGTTCACAGAAAGTTTATTACAAATGTATTAAGATGTACTTCTGTTTTATGTGAAGAAATGTTAAGTATCTTATTGCAGTACAAAACATCATTAAATGTTTATTTGCACTGGATGACTTAATAAGGGTTTAAAAAAAGGAGGCCGAATAGTTGAATCTGGCCCTCTTTGAAAAGTAGTTTGGAGACCCCTGATTTTAATTGTTTCTTCTTATAAAAAGTAACAGAAACAGCAGATGATGCTCCAACTTGGTGAGATTGCGCCCAAGAGATCAACAGCCAACAGGACAGTTTTATTAGCTTTAACAAGAGAGCTGCAGGAGCATTAAACGACTGTTGTCCAAGACAACGAACTCAGACATTTCTTTGCTGCATATTCATTTACTTTATGCCCCAACAATTAGCCTCAGTTAGTGAGAAGTGACATTCGGATGGTTCGAGACAATAACATAATGAACTTTTCGCCTACAAAGACAAAAGCTACTGCCAAGACCAGTTGCTGAGTGCATGACACTGAAAGCTGTTGACAGTTTACAGTGTCCAATGGAGTTGGGATTGCATTGGACCAGTGTTCTCTTTGACACTTCCAAGTCACACCCATCTCTCCTCCCCTCAGAAAAACACCAAAAAAACTAACAAAAACACAGCAGGTCTTTCTGCTGCCGCTTGTCTTCTTCATACAACTTCAGTTACATTTGCATAGCAACGACAGGATCACTGCAACAGCAATGAAACATCACACTCACTCAGCTACCAGATTTTCTTTGCTTTGAAATTATGCTTTTAGTCGCAATTAGTTCTAGAGCACCATTTGTTTTGTATTCATTTTCATTTGAGACTTCATGCAATTATGTGACAACAATGAAACCAAAAGAAAAAATTTGCCGACCCAACAGGCTTTTAGAGGGAACATTATCAAAGGAAAACAACAGCTCCCGGTTTGATGGGACATATTTGGGTGTCTAAAATGAGTACCAAATCAAAAACTCAAAAGACAACAAAGGCCTGTGTGCCATGCAGAGCTTGGACTGTGTAGTTGGGTGTAAAGATTGCAGGCGTGGGAAGGGTTTGGTGGAAATCTGAAGATGATGACTACATTTTTCAGTCACTGTCTGCTGCTGTTGTCATTTTAGACTTTCACTGCATTTTTTATTTTTATTGTTTTTCCAAAGTGATCAACCTTTTCCTTGCTTAAACATTTAAAACCTAAAGGAAGTGAAATATGTACTGGAATATGTTTTTTTTTTTTTATTTTCACCTCAAATATCGAATGTTTTTACAAACCATAAAAAAGCCACTGTGATTTTCAGAAATCTTGCTTTGAATTGGCTTCACTGTTATCACCCATCTCATGCTTTTAGAGGTCTGGTGCATCTCCAGCTCCTGTTAGGTCCAGATCAATGCTTGGTCAATCCTTTCCCTGAGAGGATGTATCGATTTAGTTCCTCAAGCTGACCAACCTCTAATCTCTTGAAATGGTGCGGCGCTCTGCCCGTTCTTTGGGGACACATTTTCCTGCCTGGACTGCAGTCCAGCATGCCGCAAGAAAAAAGAAAAAAAATACATTGTGTCTGAGAAATCTATTCATTGATGGTTTGACAGCCTGTAATGTGAAATGTGATCAATATCAAATTCACACCATTCTGAAGAAATGGATTTACACCTCTGCTTAGGGTTGTAGTAAAACAAAATCTTTGGGTCGGTGCCGAAAATAATTCAAACTGGAAATAGATCAGGATTAGAGATGTGTCCAGACCTACAAAGTATTTGTATTCTGCAGGGGTGCCCTAATCCATTTAGACCAAATTAGAAATGGCAACAAAAAGTTGCTGTTTTCTGATCTTACTCATCAAGCTCTTGAACCCGACACTCAATTTTGGTTGAAAGAAACAAAAAAGAAAAAGACTCAAAGCTGAAGGCTTAGTTATGTTGCATGAGTTAACTGTACCAAAGTGTTAACAGTCTTGGAAGTGATTAATATTGATGGAGAGTAAGTGCAAGGAGGACACCATCAGGTTTGGGTTGATGGTTAGGAAAATGTGCAACAAGATTAAAGAAAAGGTCAACTTATTGGGGTTGCACGTCAACAACGTGTGAAACTGCAGAAGTTTATTTTAAGTTTATTTGTAAAACCTGCAGTGGACTTTATCTAGTTTTAATACGCATGAGCAGTAATAGGCATCTTTCAACTGATCAGATAAAGTTAAAAAGGTTAATGATGTATCTCCATAACCAAAAATGAGCTATTTTTACATATTTTGATTTAATGGGTTTTGTTTTTCTTTTTTAGAGAATGTCTGGCTTCTAACCCCTTCGTTCTTTTACACAATTTGCTAAATCTACATTGTAAATCCAATGGCTTTCTATGACCCAGAGCCCTAAAAGCAAACCAGACCTTATCATCCAACATCAGTGGCCGACTTCTTCAGTCCTCATATGACTGAATGGGAGCAATTCCCTGCAGCAGGGGTCAAATTATTGAAGGCAGTCTTTACAGCGGAGTGGATGCTGTCAAAGCAGCATGAGAATGCCTGTAGCCCTGAAATGTCATTTCCAACAAGATTTATTGTTACGTGTTTTTTTGTGTGTCAGATAAACTGAATAGTATCGGAAAAGTCTCGAAATAATCAGCACATCTTAATCCACCATTTGGTTAGCTTTTAGAAAATATGGAGTTATTACCAAATGGAGTGTACAGAGAAGTCTTCTCAAAGAGAATACAAAAAGGCTTGGCAACAATGCACCGTCAATGATTTATAGATCGATTTCAATATAAAGAGCAAAGAGGAGTCAACCAAAATGGAAACACTGCAATACCAAGTTCCTGATTGCATTTCCATACTAGATTTCGTTAAAGCTGACTCTTGCTACAGGTTATGTTTAGCATGAGCTCATTCAGGAGAGCTCAGCGCAGTTGCTAGAGAGCAGATCTCTGTATCCAGGCTTAAATATCTGTTACAAACATTTTAGCAGAGTCATTGGAACATAAATATGAATCCTCCAAAATTAAATTCCTTACAGCTGGAACCTTACAACTCATTGAAATCTATTCAAGATTTTAACAAATGTCCTTTTATTGCAATAAAAACTGAGCAGTGTCAAAGGGGCGAAAGACTGAGGCAAAGTTGGAAAGGTAACGCTCAGGAAACACTGATCACATGTAACAGAAACAACTATTGAATCGATTCCACTGGGATGCTCAAGTTGAAAATGGCTATATCCGAAATTCCCTACTATTCCCCAGTAAGTGCATCGTCTACAGCACAATATAGTGTGAAAATCTAGTACAAATCGATGCTTCGTAGATTGGTTTATTCGGAACAAGATGCAATACATTTAAACGAGTTACAGTTTGAGAAAAATTGACGCAAATTTATTTTTTATAAATTATCAACATTTTTATCATGAGAACACAGAGGATTCAAAGTCTTTGTAAAATGTTCATATTTATTAGATTTTTGGTTTTGACAAATGGGTGACGTCATAACTGCTGTTTAAAACAAAAAAAGTAGTGAGAATGTGTCCGAATTGCATTAAAATTCAGGGCACTCGATAGTCCCACACTATAGTATTTTGGGGGTTAGGAAGAGGTGAGTGAATTTGGAGATAACAAATGCTATTTGTTTTGTAGCTCAACACAATTTTTTTAAAAACCATTTGTCACCTATAAAAACAATCTTTTTATTTAATTATTAGTATTTAGGATGGATTTTACTAAATTAGTGATTTCAACAGGATAAAAGTTGGACTTTTGACAAAAATTTAATCATTACATTAAAGGAAACAAAAAAGCTTTATTTTTTGAAAATATATATATGCTTTAAAAAAAATGTAAACGAATGCAATAATATTACAATTTCAAGTAAAGGTTGAATTTTATTTATTTGTTTTTTTGATACATGGTCATAAATGTATTTAATTTAGCTTGTCAGGATTTTCTGACTTACCGACTGCAGCTAACTTTATATTAAGTGACAATCTGAGCAATTCAGAAAATAAACCTTCATCTGTAAGTGAGCTTTTTAATTAGCTTATATAAAGAGAGAGAATCTTTGAAGCATTTCACACTCACTGCTGCTTAGTTTCCTTTGTTGCATGCAACAAGTAAATCTTTTCACAGCTTTAGTAAGTTAGAAGAACTGACAGGTGTACAAAACAACACAGAGCTGGTTGAAGCTGACTTTTCTACAAGAATGCCATCATGTTACACTGATGGAAGTGCGAGTAGAGAAAATTACCAGGCTGCTTCTCCACAGGCCTGACTGCCTATGCTCAAAGACCAGCTCGCATGGATGCACCGTAATCCCCTTGTCTCTGAGGGGCTCTCATTGTGCTGCTATACATGCAGGAACTTTAATAAAACAAGACTTCAGAGAACAATGTGGGACTGCGCTGGCCTGAAACTAGAAAGTGGCGCGCTCATTTAAGTTAGGACACAGAGGGACAGATCCATTAAAGATACAGCCTTCTGCTTGTGAATACTAACGTGTCAAAGGGAATCAAGTTGGGAAAACACTGCAGTGGTAAGATAAATACAAATATGAGTTTTTTATACAAGCCAAAAGATAAACTTAAGAGAAAGAGCAGTCCTTTTTTTTCTTTATTTACAAAAAAAAAATAAAAAAAATAATGGAAAGATGTTTTGTTGACTTGGGGGTTTGAGTAATTGCTTTCCCTCTAGTAGATCAATTTATACACAGCTCTAGGCAGTTTATTTTCTTCCTCTTTGAAGTACAAAGTAATCATCAGAAGGCCTGTGTGAGAACACCAGAGTGCCAGATCCTAATTTGGAATTCTGAAACAGATTTGAAAGTCATCAAAGTCTCAGCTGTCAAATTCTAACTCCTGTCCTGAAATCCCACAAATCTGTTACAACCGGAAACCATAACCAGGCTAAGTTGAAATTCTATTCTACGTATATTAAACTCTGTTTATTTCATCAAATGTCAATTTACAGCCTCAGTCTTTCTAAGAAAGAGTTCAAAAACCAGGTAAAAGGTACAGGATAAGTTCACACTGGGCACACTTTAGCTTATGCTGTTCATTCTGGACAAACAGGGAAGGGATTCTTCTTCTTTTGCTACTGTTTCCTGTTGCATGTCCGTCACCTACAGTAGACTTGGTCCAAAATGTCGAAGTCATAGAAGTCTTCCGAATCTTGTTCCAGGTTTTTTCTATTGCAGATCGACTCTGATATAAGACCTGGTGTCATAATTCTGGTTGCAAGCTGCAGTTATTGAATTCTCCTTCACGATCAATTTCGTGAATTAAAGGGGACGCCATACATACGTCTCTACCAAATCCGAGTCCCTGGTTGGCCAAAGTTCAATGTAGTTTAACTTTCAACGCATGTTCAATGGCCAAACATTTTGCACGTAGAGCCCAAAAACCAGTCGTAGAAACTTGCGTAGCGAAGCATGTATGCAAGAGTTTTGAACACGGAAGCCCGAAATGCACATATACATGCTTTTACATATACAATTTAAAAAATATATACATATATACATATATATCAAGAAAACAAGCTTTATTTAAAAAAACAGTCTTAAAAAAATGTCACTGCACAACCTCTGTTTCATTAATGTTGGATTTAGCTCTCCTTATGAATCAAAAATGGGAGAAGTTTGGAATAAACTTGTGCTACAAGGAATCTACCTTAAAAAAGATCGGTTTCCATCTTCTCCACAAAAGAAGGACGAGGCAGTGCCCATTCACTTGCCTTTCTATTTGCCTTATGATAGAGGAGCCCTGTCAATTGACTGTTTAAAAATTCAATCCAGGAACAAAAGATGGACCTTTACTATTCATTAAAACATGTCTTTAGGATTTCTGCAGACCTGCTGTGCCTCAAACGTGAAGAGAAACTCCCAACTTCCATTAAACAAAGTCAAACTGCTCATTAATTTCAGCAGGAAATGAGTCTCTAATCCGTGTAAAAATGACTAGCTGGCACACTCCCAAATCATATGGGAAGTAGCTGAGTAGGATTTAGAAAAGGAAAATGTTTATTGCTCCTTCAACTTCAGCCTTGATCTTTATAAAGCAATCAAACACTATACAACCAGATTTCTACTCTTTACTGCAGTAAGCACCAAGCCCTTTTACTAGATTCAGAAAGTCCCATCATGATGACAGGCTTTAATTAAAAGAAACAATTGCTAGAGGTTCACTGAATAGTTCCAGAGTTTGAATGGATATGGGCATGTATTTTGAAACGCCCCATTCTATGGGGGCTGACTAAATAAATAATCAGCATTCATCAGGATGCTGATCAAGTCCTGTTTTTTAGCAGAAATATAAGCCCATACTGAAGACAGTCGAACAAAGAACCCTACCCAGGGCCTTGGAAAGAATTTGATTAGAGCAATCTTGTTGAGAGAGAGGAATGTGTGGAATCAAGTAAGATGTAAGGGGAAAAAAAGAGCAGCTTTTCCAGAAAGCAAAGAATGCCACAGCATGGCGTTTCAGCAGTTATAGCTTATGAAGACCTGGCCAGCCTTTGAAAGTCAATGTAACATATAGATATGCAAAGAAAACAGAAAAAAGGACTAAAATTTTGATCCATCAAAAACAAATCTTCCTTTGAGCAATACAAACAGTGTACCACAAGTTCAATGATTTCACAATATTAAGGTAGAAATGTGTTACAAAGACTGAATAAATCAATTCAATTAATGGTCAACAAAAGTTGGAACAATTAGTAATATCTTTTATGTAGTGATGCTTACACCGCTATATGTGGGAAATGCATTACTGTTGTGCTACGTTCACACTATTCTTGAACGCACGTTTAGTCCATGGTGTTCACACTGGATGATTGGGGATGGGCTTCTTTTTCTACTGTTTATTATCCAATATACGCCACCTACAGCTTTTAGGAGGCTTGGTGCAAAATATCGAAGTGGTGGAAATCTGGTGAATCTTGCGCCAGGCCTTTTTACTTCACAAATCTATTCTGATGTATAAAGTTAAGTTAAAGCTAAAGTCCAATCAGTTGTCACGCATGTGAACGCAGCTTATTAGCAAAAAAGTCAAACCAAAGTTGGGGAGCACTGGAACTGTTAGGAGTATCTTTTCTTTAGCGATTTTTACACCACTATATAAATGCATCACTGTTACACATCCAATTGATCAGATATAACATTTTCTGGTAAATAAATTGATTGAAATCATTTAATTGAATCAGTAGAAATGATACTTAATGAATGTCAGAAACCCACCCAGCCATCCTGTAAACCTGCCTAATCTCTTTTGGGGTCACAGTGTTGCTGGAGCCTATCCCAGCTACTGTTGGGCAAAGACAGGGTAAACCCTGGATAGGTCTGTCGCAGGGCTCAACCCTAAATATTTTTAATAATCAATAACATTGATACTAGAAAGTCCCCTATTCTGTTTGAAAACCTACAAGTAACACTTGAGTTCCTGGTTGGGAGAAAAAAAATACTACACAAGGAGGGTTCAAATTTTAGGAACACTGAAGCTCTGAAAGCACTACAAAAAGGGGCTGCAGACCACCAGCTGCACCATTTGACCCAAGCCCGACCAAGCCAATACGTCATCCTGTCCAACAACATTCATTTAAGGTTTTTCACAGAGCTCGCCAACCATGCAAGACCACAAGGAAAGGCACCTCTTTTAGAGGTAAAAACTCTGGAACGGGGTTGTCGGTGTACATTTTCCACAGTACATGTTAAAAATGCCATGTCCTCTTGAAGATTAATGCTAGAAATAAAGGAAATCCTGAGAGAGGCCAGAAACAAATCATAAAAAGGTTTTTAAAATGCATCAACTTTCCTTTGGTTCCATAAGTCAGGAAAACTCTTAAACTCAGTTTGAAAACTAATTTTGGCAATTGATATTTAAAGAAAAGCATGTACTTAACAGCAGTGTCACTCCCACGTCATAAAAAAATAAAACCCCAAGAGAACCTGATATTAGGCGTTTAAAAGATCTCCACTGCTAAATCCAAAGACCACAATGCGCTCTGGCCTTTAAATTTTTAAGAAGGACATGTCCCTTCCACTAAATGCTCATCCACGTCTCGTTGCATCAATGCCCAAATAATATCTGGCATTTTCAGACCGAGCAAGAGTGTGCATAGTTTTAAATTATTGATGTGACCTCACATGATTAATGAGAAATGTGGTACGAAAAAGAAAAAAAAAAACACAGCTAACAGCAGAGCTTTTTGTTGAATTCAAATCTCAGCTTTATCTGCTGTCACACTCCCCTACCTTTGCCATCTTTCCCCAGAAATGACCAATCGCTGTCATTTTGACAAAAATGTAAATGTCACAACACAGAAAGCAGACTGACATGGCTGTTTCATTGAGCCTTTGCTATTTTTGCTGTAAAATGGTCCTCTCTTGTCATCTCTCAGCACATTAGCCTGACAAAATAGAAAGGAGATTGAAGTGGCTCCATCTGTGGATGACAGAGTAAGCAATGAATTGATTTTAACTGTCTGCTTTGCTCCATCAAGCAGTTCCTTTGATTTTGAAATCATTTTATTGATCAAAGACGGAACAGTTTTGGATATTATGCAGTGAGATTATGTGTTTGATCTGAAGCAAGTTGGAATTCTAGTCATTACACGACAATGTATTCTTGCAAAGAATATAAAACCCATGCCATGTGTGTGCAGATATTAACACTGAGTGAACTAAATAAGCTGTAATTCGTGTTCATTTCAATTTTATTTCTATAGCCCAACACCACAACCATAGCAGTCTCAATGGGCTTCACACCGATATTTATGCAAAGAACATAAAGTCAGTTATAAAAATATAGACAAAAGCTGGTTGCTAAACTAAACGTACCTTAACTAAAATGGCATCCCTGATCTTAGACCCTCCTTCTTTGAGGAAAAACTCCTAAAAAAAAAAAAACTACCTTGGGGAAAAAAATAAGAAACCTCTGGGATGTCCACATGAAGGAGGGATCCTCTCCCAGGACGGACAGGCAATGTGCTAGAACTATTAAAGAAGAATGAGTTTATCTAGCTCAATGACTACGTGTTTGAATAGTATAGCAGATGAACTTCATCCAGATGGAACTGGGGAGCAGCTGGGGCGGAGAACAGACGATCCACGTGGAATTTCACCTGCTCGCCCATAGAGAAGTAAGAAAGAGGGACAACATATGAATCGCACTGCACCAAACAGGCATGATGAACTAAATAAAGTATAGTACTGGGTAAATGATAAAGAATAGAGGAGAGTAGTAATTGAGGGCAGAACCTAGTGCACCATACTTTCTCCAGCTTCTAACTTCGAGTAGCGTACTAACAACTAATTGGTATTGGTTAAAAATTGAAAATGAAAACGTTAAAAATGAACAATATGTTGTTACAGTTGGATAAGCTGCCTCTTTAAGAACATTTATATTATTACAAAAAATGTTTTTACTGTAGTTTTGGTTCAAAATGTTCACTCTAAATCAAATATCATGTCATCACCAAATAGAAATTGGATGGTAAAGGAGGGATGATCTCAAGTTGGAGATTCATATCAACTCAGCCAACTTCTGTCAAGCAGCTCAAACCAAGCCCAATTGGTTCAAACCAAACCAAAAAGTTTGTACTTCCTTTGTTTCTCCCTTTAGGAAGTAAGTTTTATGGCCGCCCTGACTCATCGCTCTGCATTTAGCCAGACTTGGGACACGCACATGATAAAGCAGAAAGGCTCCCCCTCGTGTCTGCATTATCTTACAGCACCTAATCGTCAAAACATGTAACCAAGCCAAGAACTATCCAAATTCGACCCTGCTTAGCTTCTGAGAACAGATGAGAGTGGGCATGTTCAGGATGAAAACTGGTTGAACAGCCTCGATGGCTCGGAAAGGTCAAATGTAAATAAATTCAAGTGAAAGTTACACACCAATAAACTCCCAAAAGAAAAACCTGAATCTATCAAATATGTCGTCCTATTGTAATTAAAGTTGGTGAAACAGTGTTCAGTCATCTTAACCTCAGTTTAAAAGTGCATTAGATCATGTTACATGAGGTTTTGTTTGCAAACAAAGATTTTGAAATGTATGCTTCAATAAGGAATTTCAAAAAAAACAGTTATCTTAATAAAATGTCTTATACATGTATAAATATATACATATATACATTTCTGTTAAAAATGTAATATTTAAAAATAAAAGATTTTACGATATAAATTCAATTTATAAACTTTTTTTTTTTTTTTTTTTAATAAATCGGTGTATTGGTATATTTTTGCCTTGATTCAATCTGTCTTCAATACCAAGAACCTGTTTGTAGACAATGTTACAGCAGGATGTTTGCGGTAGCTAAGGTGTCACAAATACTCTTGAAAGTTGTGTCCCAAAGTTAGTACAGAAGCAAGAAAATAAATGGCCCACACTAAAAATGCCATCAAAACATTTGTTCGTGATTATCCCAATTCTGCTTTCCCAATAGGAGTTATTGATGTCTAAAGATTTTAATGTATTACATTTTTTAAACCAGTATCAAATATGGAAGGAAGGAATATAAAGTATGCATGACATTGCGGAAAAAAAAAAAAAAACTTCTGCAGAGTCATGCTGTCATACTGGAGCTCAAAGCTTTGGAGGTATAATTATAACCCAGTAGTTGTGAAGGAAGAGGCAAAATAATGCATGAGGAGCACTGTAGTGTCCTCCACTTAAACTACTCCAGAGGTTGGAGTTCACACGGAGGTCATACACTGACTGAGGCACAAAGTGAGGAGGAGAGAGGTTCTAAGAAAACGGGCTTAGTTTCTTAACTGAGAATGTTCTTACACTAAACTCTTGATGGATGTCAGCTGTGAAGATAACTTCTGCTCCTGCCTAACTGATAAAGAAAAGAAAAGATAAACCAGATAAAATTAGTCTTTTTGTTGACTCAGCATATTCAGTCTGATCTTTAGAAGCCAAAATGTCGCTGCCTTGATAAGATTCATAATGTCTTTTCTTCCTCGTTTTCTTCCATTAAAATAACATTTCTTTTAAAGATCATTTTTGAGTAGAAATATATTTTAAAATGAGCCAGAATCTGCTTTATAACAAATCCTGTGACAAAGTGGAAAAAGAAATTGACAATACAAGAGTTTTGCTCAAAGTGATGAACCTCAAGAGATTTGCCACCTTCTCCCTTCTGCTTTGTGGGGCTTTAACACCCATTCAGACGGGATTAACATGAGGCCAAGTGGGAAATAAGATTTTCCCTCCCTTCCCAAGGTAATTGAAGTATATATTCTGTTATGGTCAAGCACATTTAACGGGACAAGCCAAACGAGAGTTGGGAAATCAAATTTCCTCCAGTAATACAGGGGAAGCAAAGATTCCAATGGGAGTTCTACGGGAAGGGGAATTACTGATTACTGGGGATAAAAAAAATTTTACTCTGTAACGCAATAGAACAAATGCAACTACATGAAAAACATGCATCACTACAGCCTATTAGGGCCTGCTTCAATGGCAAAAATACAAAATAATTGACATTCATAAAGACAGAAAACGTCTCCCATAGTGACTGATGAAGATTTCTACATTTTTTATTTAAAAATTTAATACAGAGAACTGGTTTTCCTTAGATCTTAAGTTAATGAATACAAATAAAAGCTACAAACCTTCTTTAAAACAAAACGAAAGAAAGAAAAAAAAAAAAAAAGAGTCCCTGGGTGTCTTTTTTTCTTTACGTTGTAACTATTCTAATATGAAATGCTATGATTAGATGTACTGTTGTTCAGTCTATTTTTGAATACAAAACCATAAATACCTATGAATGATTATATATTTTATGTTCGTGAAAGATTGCTTCTGTATTATTATCTGGACCCATTCATCTCTACACACGTCACATGAATTGCTTCAGAATCAACAAAGTTATTTTTTTTCTTTTAATTTCTAAATAAAAATAAAGTTACATAATTTGTCCAAAATAAATATTTATAGTAAACTATAAAAAAGACAATTTTTTAATGCAATGTTTTTTTTAAATTATCCTCTAGTTACCTAAATAGATATTGATTTAAAATCAAACCTATTTATGTTAAAATGCTTAACCTGTTTTTATACATTTAGTAATAATATAAAGGTTATAATATTATAAATATTTATATATTAAGGTATTTGACAGATTATTTTCCTTTTTTGAGTCAATTTTGAGGAATTTCATGCTCACTGACGGTTTAAAGTTAAAGACAAATGTCTTTAATTAAAAAAAAAAAGTTTCACAGACATGAATAATTTAAAGAACTTTTGCAAGCAAACTACTATTTCTGAAATGTAGGATTTAAAAAAGGCCTTTAGAGAAGCTAAACCACACAGATTCTGGAGGTAATGGGTGGACCTGTGAATGCACTCCCATTTTCACACAACCGTATGTCCTGAGGTCAAATCTCAAAAAGACATGGCCTGACAGCTGGGTTCCAGGTGTTGTCATCCATTAAAGTTGTTTGAGCGAAAGATGTGAAGGCACTTTGCCTTGGCTCCTTTCTGTAGATAAATTGGAATCCACACCTCCCACAGGAAGTGATTTCTCCCTGGGTGGATGCTGAGTGTGAGTGTGAGTGTTTGCAAGCCTGCAGAAATATCTTCAGCTATAAAGCGCCACGGATGACGGCTGTTTGGAGCTATTAGATCCATAAATGGTTTTCTTTGGGAATTTGAGGGAAAATTACACCCTGATGCAACATCCAGCTGTAGGATTCACAGAGTTGGTTTTATGTTGCCGTTTATACTGTTATTTATTCTAATTACATAATTTCCTATGTAACTGCAACAGCTGAAGAGGATATACGGAGTGAAGTGAAACCACAAATGTTCTGAAATCTGGAAGAAAAATGCTTTGTCCTACTTACTGACAAACTGCAGCCCTGAATGACTGTTTTACAATAGATAATAACTTCTGCTCTTAATACATAAACACCCAATCCAGGCTGAACTTGTCAAGGAGTGATGGTGGTGGACCCAGAATGCACCTGAGCAGGCTGGTGACAGAAACTTAAAACACTTAAGAAATAAACTGAAACATGACAAAACCAAGGAGGACCAAAGGAGTGACAAAACAAAGCAGATGACCTGAAAACCAGATCCTTAAATACACTGAGGTTGATTAACTAAATGAGGACAGCTGTGAATGATTAACCTGAAACTGGTGTGACTGACAAGGACAACTCACAACATGAACAAATAAAACCCAAACTAAACCACAGAACCCTTACAGCGCTTGACTTTGTCCATTTGAGGTTGACTCGGACTCTTCTTTAAAAGACTAACAATGTTATAACTGCTTCATATTACAGAACAAAAAAACGCCAATTTCAGGCTGATTTTGTCCCCTTTCTGCTCATTTTATGAAATCTGATGAATAATTTAGCCAATTTTCTTTTGCTGTGAATTGTTTTAAAATGCTGGAAATGACAATAGGTTCTCAACAAACTTAAAAATTCAACAAACTGTTGATGGAAATCCTAATATCAATCAAGTCAAGCTGGAGGCTTTGTGTTTTATCCATGTCCTGTGATGATACTTTGGTTCTATTGAAAATTATCCCATTGATAACAGTTACCCCAATGGAAAATGACATTATAAAATGTGGAACAAAATTCACAACAGCCATAGCATTTGAATCCTTTTTTGTCCAGATTATAAAGAAGCTTTAAGTTTATAGGGATTCCTAATTTTATAAACAACATTTCCACTTTTCTTTGATTTATCTAATTAGTTCCATAGAAAAACGTTTTTAAAGCAAAAATATATGCATTTAAAATAGAAATCTGAAAAGTACATTTAATATTTATTCAATTTTTCTTTTAAAATTAATCAATTCTGTGTTTTGGAACATGATACCTGGCCTTTTAAACCTTTTTTTTTTTTTTTTTCAAAATAAAGGCTGACTTTGTTTTGGAACAGGATCTGCAATTCAGTGCAGATATCATGAGAAAGTGCTTAGTTATAGAGGTACAACTGCTCTACTTAAACAAAATCTTTTTGCTTGTATCTGTTCTAAAACAAATTATATTTAGCCTCACTTATGGGCAACCATTTGTGATGCCAGATAACATTTTTCTCATTTTCCAATCCAGGGAAATTGAATTTCTTAGAGGGGAAAAACATAAAAAAGTAGCAGATCCAATGATGCATGTCTGAAACTACAAGATGTCCAAGATAAAATGAAAAACTCCCTTCATCTAATGGCTTTTAATGCAATTTGAATTCCTTTGTACTCGAGTCCTTAAATGCCACATTAGATGGTAGAAAACAATGTCGGACAAAACACATGGCACATGGCTGTAACCATGAGACATGAGCAGTGTGGTTAAAACAGTTCCTCAGCTTCTGTAGTGCTTTTTTTAAATAGGAGCCAAGTATTGGAACAAAGCACAGTGATGTTCAGCTTTACCCTTTCTGTGCAAAGATTGAAAACAGCACAGTTGGTCACAAGCTTAACACAGTTATCCAATCCCACACTCTGAAGCATTATCTTGGAATTTCAGCAGTGTCAAATGTTGGCGATGCGATCCCTGAAGAGAAACTGCACTGTCCTGTTTGGCCTGACAGCGCCTGGTGGAAAAGCAAAGAAAACCCACAAAGTGCTGCTTTTTCCGGGAGGGAAATCAGATTGTGCCACCAAAACAAATTCAATTGTACCTCATATCGTTACAATACAGAGAGAGCCTTATCAAAGACATTGTTCTCAGCTAAGATTTCCCTTTGCATCATTCAGAAAGACATAAAGCAAATGGGATTGCCTTATTGTGCTTTAGCTGTCTTGCATTAGAGCAGAAAATCTCAGAGAAGACAGAGCTCCAATGGCAGAGACAAAGGACAGAGCTGAGCGCAGCGGGGAGACAAGATCCACTTCCACAGGAGACAGTGGCACACCCTGAAGGGTCTCATCAGGAGCAAATTCACTGAAATGTAATACAAGCTGGGATCTTGTGCAAAATGAAAGACCGCTGTACCCTGATCAGTCAGGCCTTCTGTGTCGCCACAGCTGATGCGTACCTGCATTGTATTCCGAAGGGCATTCATTTCCCCCTCCGATGATTACAACAGAACACAAGCTGTATTGTTTATTTGGTTGAAAGCACAAATGATCTGCATCGATTCCTTTTTCATTCATTGTTAAACCCAGCATTGTATCTATGAATGCAAGCAAAATGGACCCAATTACAGCAAGCGACGCCTTTCTGCAACTTCACAGCTGAGCAAGATGATGAAGGCCTCAAACCGAGAGGAAAGGAGCAATCAAAGACCACTTATGGGCTTTTGTAAATTCAAAAAGTTAAATGGAAAACATTTCATGCTGTGACTTACAATAGTCTACTTGGGACTTTAGATTAGTCTATTGACCAAACAAACTCAGTACTGAAGCAGTTCAGATACCCTTATGACCCCTCACATTTCTGTA
>BSAI01000201.1:22962061-23000532 GCA_036245035.1 Adrianichthys oophorus | reverse complement strand
AAAAAAAAAATCAGATGCCCAATGCGATTTAGACTTGGAAACAACAACGAAAAATGTCCTTTAACACAGCCAGACCTTGGTGGATGTGGTAAGGTACAAATCAACATTTGGATAAGGAATTTTACTTTTCCTTAATTAAAATTGTGTTTTGAGTGTTTTTAACAAGTTTTTGTGGCATTTTTCTGATGATGGAAGATGTACATAAAGAAGTTAAGCTCAAAATGGCATTTCTGAGTATTTCTTTATTCAAATCAATGTGAATCAGGAGTAGATGAAAAAAAATGATGCTTGAAAAAGGGTTTATTTGTGAGGTAGAAAATACCCTGGGAGGGCCTTAAGCTCCGTGCTCTAAGCTCTCAGCAAATGGGGACACAGCTTTTTCTTAGGTTTTGGCTAAAAATCGGCATAATAATAATCAAAGACGAACGCTTTGAAAATAGATCAAAAGATGGACAGAGGAGGACTTCAAAAATAATTATGATATAAATATGAATAAACTAACTAATAAGTAACCATAGATGAACCTGAGACAGACTGCTCTGTTTACATAAGTAAGAACAAGTCTTAAAGCAGTTTCCTCACACAAATTAGAGCCTCCTTCTGAGACTAAACAAAAACTGAAGAACAAACCTCTATAAATGGTCACAGAGTCGTTGTGGCTCTCTTAAACGTGTTTCCAATCATTCTCAATCTAGCCCGTCCCTTAACATATAGAAAAACACTAATCAAAATGTAGCTCAATTTATTGACATTTTAAAAGGAAACACCTATTAAGTTGTTTATTTTTCCTCAGTTTTATGACTCAACCAATTTGTGACCTATGACAGATCTGTTAAAGAAGAAAAGCTAAACAAAAGATCCGCTCTCTTCACCCTCTGCAGAAAAATGTTCAAATGAATGTAATCCAGAACATGAAAGATAATATAATTGTCTTGCATCTAAGACAACTGATAGTAAACACATTTCAGATCAAAACAAAGAAACTTTACAACAAACAACTAAATTTAAGTCTCTTTTTTGCATGAATGAGGTGTAGTAAGTTCAATTTTCAGCCAAAACTTACATTTTAAACTCCATCAGCAAGCTTGAGGTAACTTACTTTTACTGAAATTTAACTAAGAACTAAACAGAGCTGAGGAGGAGGGGGGCATTCAATTAAAGAAACTTCAAACCATAGCAGAGCTGTCGCAATAACCCTAAGCTCAAAACCACCTACTAAATAAAGCTTTTTTGAGCTAAAAAGAAAAAAAAAACACATCTTTGATACTCCTGATTTTGATCTGTCTCCAGAAAGTTTGTTTCCATTTAAGAAGAATTCATAAATCTTCACTGTTAGAATGACAAGCTGACGATTCCCGCACCCTTCAGTTTACATGTCAGTGGTAATGTAGCAGTAAATAAAAGGATATGAAAGCAGGCAAAAAAGCACTAATGTGCTGAGTATAAATCACGCTGTCAGCTGAGCATTAATCAAGCTTTTACAGTCCATATCAATCCATTTGCTAAGATATACAGTCAGCTGTATATCAGTATAAAAGGTGTGACACCAACGTCGGCTGGATTAATTTAGCACCTTCTACTCCGATGCAATATTAAGCTCTGATGGGGTTCAGTCACTTTTGCAAGCAGTTTTCAAGTTAAAATATAAAAACATTCATCAGAATGATCTGATAATGACTGTTCCCATCATCCGCCTGTTTATACACTCTCCCGTTAGCTTACAGATCCTCACACCCACAATCCAGCTGCATAGTTTTAAACCAGATGCCAGCTCAGATGAGGAAAACAAAGAGCTACATGGATCTATTTGTTTGCATCAGAATGGAGCGCAGTAGGGAGCTTGTGACCCGCCTGGTGTATTTTTCTCCAACAAAAATATCATCTTTTTCAAATGGCAATTTTTTTGTCTGCTCCTGATTCACAATGATTAGAATAAAGAAGTACCAGGGCTGGATTCAGACCGAAAAGTCTGTTGCTCCAGACCGAGTCCACTTAATTTAGTCCAGATCGAGTCCTGAATCTTGCGCTTGGTCTGTATTCAGACTGTCGTCTATCGGAGATTTCTGTTTTAAACCAAAGCTTGTAAACAAAAACTCGTGACTAAAGATCTCTTCAGCCAGGAACTATGAGAGCGGGGCAACACAACATCTGAAAGAATAATGGAAGTCCTAATCTTTGCAATACTTGTCAGGATGTCTTACTCTGTAAAACTTTTTATTTTGTTGACAAATTTTAAACGTCTGTATCAACTGCCCTTTTTACTGCTACTTTAGTACGGTGGAGGCATGCTGCAAGGAGGTTACTGAGGAGGCGACGACTATGAAGGAACACTGATAAGTGTTTAGGATGTATAGACTGTGGAGAAAACTGAGTGAGAAGCAATGTGAATCACGTTAAAAGTTGTTTTAATGAGCCTGCATTCATCCGACTACATTTCAATGAGCTGCTGTGTCTTATTGCTGCTTCACATATCTCCACAGCTTATCGGCTCCTATTCTGCATACATCTTGTACTGCCCAGCTACAGTGGCCGTTTTGGTCCAGTTGTTCCACTATGAACATAAAACCCACTCAGACTGAAACAACTCAGAGCGAACCGAAGCTCAGTCCGATTGAAATCAAACCAAGACCACCTCAAAAAAATGGTTCGGACCAAGGTCCGCTTGGGTTTATTCAGACTGAAAATTTGTTCTGGACTATTGAGGGAAATGAACTCTGGTTCACTTTAAGCAAACCAAATGTGTTCAGTTTGAATATACCCTCAGAAATGCAATTTTGAGTTTAATTATCTTAATATACGTCCTGCATCATCAGAAACACGCCACGAGAACATTTTCATCAGAGTAGGTCTGCTTAAGCAAAGACACATGAGATCAAGCCCTGCAGATTCATCTCAACTTTATGGGAATCTACGAGAGCAGTTATATGTCTCGTAAAAAGAGACTGCCACCGGGCTCCAGAGTATCAGCTGACGGTCAGAGCGTGCTGTGTTCGCACTCCTTAACACCTGTGAAGCAGCCCCCTCTTTTGCTTTTAAGCGTGTAATCTGCAGCCCTAATCAATACTTTTGTCAAGGAGCTGCTAAAAGATGGTTTTCAAAACATTCAACCTCAATTATGCAAAATGCTCGTGTTCATTTCTACAGCCTTTCATTGGGATAATTGAGAAGAAAAACACCTGGAAAAAAATCTCTCAATCAAATTTGACATTTTTCTTTAAAACTTAACTGCAATGTGTAAGATTTATACTATTAGGGTTTCTATATTTGAAGTTACTAATCTTGGGCCTGATGAAGCAAGCAGCAGCCACAGTGAACAACATCTCAACAAATCATCTTAAAATATCAAGTTTCTCCATTTGATTCACTAAAATGCTGCTAAAGCCATAAAGTGTTGCATAAACGGGGGTGTTGCAAATCCTTCAACCACTTGTAGCTGCAAGATCATCACAAATCTGAGTTTTCAGGCACACAAGTCACCCCATCATTTTCTTCAGTCTCCAAATCACCAAACTATAATGGTGGAAAGTTGATGCACCATTCAGGTGCAGGTTTCATCCATCTGCACACGCAGGCGGAGGCAGAAACAGCCTGTAAATGCTGGGCACAATGTGTGCTTACAGTATGCAGCTGGAGCTAAATAATTGATATGCTTTGTGCAAGTGTGCCCTGAGCCTCGAGTCAAATCACTGGAGCCATTACCATGAAGGTAAAGCAACACTCCCCGAAGAACAATAGACCCATTTACTTTAGGAGGCTTTTGCTGACTTATTTGAAAAAAATATAAATGATTAAAAAAGGGGGTGGAAATGCCACTGCGCAACAATTTTAGTGGATAAATCTGGATTAGGACTAGCACTTAATCCACGATGTGACAAATTTGGACAACTGTCTCTATGTCTATGGGTCTAACTCAGAAAAAAAAACACTGATTTAGTATCTTGCTATAGATAAATCCAAGCAGATGATGATTTATTACATAAGTGGAGCTGGAAAGAGCGCAGGAACGCTCTCAGCTGTGAACGCTCAGGGACAGAGAACCAAGCAGAAACCCCAAAACACGGACAGAACAGCTTCAAAGACCACTTTGCCCTCACAAATCGGCGCATAAAGGCGTGTGCTTGTTCCGCCAGCATCCTTCTCCAACCACAGCAGCCGCCTGAAACGCCCGGAAAGCGTACCGAATCGCGTCGCAGCCGTCTCCCCCTCACCGGGTTTATCTGAAGCGCATCCGCTTCTTGAAACCATCCAAGTGCGATTAGGAGAGCTTTGATGTTTCTCCATGCGCGCTGCCTCTGCACATCCAGGCTTATGAGCGCGCAGCCCGCAGCGCAACCGCGAACTCGGGTAACATTTTTATTTATTATCTGGTGTGGACTGCCAGCCGGGTATTGCTGCGCGCACGGCGGCAAGGAAGGTTGGAGATGCAGCCCGGAAGGCTTCCTCTCACTTTGGCTCGCGTTACAAACACAGAGCCGCACTTGTTTCTCTGAAATATCAACTTGTAAAAAAAAAACAGACAACTACGACAACGTGAATTCCTTATTGGTGGCTCACATTGGCACCAGGGAGTCACCAATTTGCGTTTTGTGCTGTTTAATCAAGTTACCAAGTAATGCGCAAAGCATTGTTTGGCGTTTTCCCAGTGTGCACGTTGTCTAGGATTCTGTTTGTTGCACTTAAACGCATCACTGCCTGGGATTTATTTACAGCGCGTTTCCGCTCACAAAAAAACCACAAAAGTAACCAAGCGAGCGCGCGGAGCGCAGAACCAAGAACTCAAGCGAGACTGGAGAACAGCGGACACAACCACACGCCACCCCCATCTCGGAGTTCCCAGCTGTGGAGCGGATCTTCCACTCGGCGCTAACCCCAAGCAAAGTGGTGTTCTGCAGCCCTGCCGCGCGCGCTCGGACCAAAAGAGAAAACAGCCACGCTGTTCCTGCTCCGCGCGTCAACTTTCCGGAGAGCTTCTTCCACAGCGAACGCTCATCCGCGCAAACATCGAGCGGGGGAGCGCTGCTAAATGTGCCACTCTGCCCCCCCACTCACACACATTTATTTGCATCCGTGGAAATCCGACAGGAAAGTGGGGATTTCACGCCAACAGCGAACTCCTACCTTTGTGAAGAGCCGCTGGGAAGAGGAATAAAAAGAGGAGAGTCGCCAAAGAGCCGCTGCCAGCGTTCGCCATGTTGGACACCTGCTTCAGTATTGCAGAGAGAGGCAGCTTCTCCTAGAATGGGACTCGGATAATGATATGCGCAAAGATGGGAGGGTACACGCGTCCGCGCGCGTCTTCCCAGGCACGATGCTTTGTGTTCACTCCCAGTGGTGCACGCGGGGATGTTAGAAGCTTTAGTCACATGAGCAGAAAAAATATGATGATAATAATAACGCGGAGCTGCAGGAAAAAGACATCATCATTCAAAGTCTTGATTGGTTTTCAGATTTCCTGCACAAAACAAAAATAAATAAATAAATAAAGCAAAATCGCTCCTCATTTTATATAATTGGCTTAAGTTTATTTTGAAATCAAGGGTTAAGCCTTTAACTTCCGCATTGAAGCACATTAAAAAACATTTGTAACCAGAGCTTTTTCACCAATTCACCACTAGAACCCCCTTTTTTAATTTACCTTAGTGCTAATGCAACTGTGTTACATTAAATTATTTTTAGAATATTGTTTCTAATGAAATTGCAAATTGTTTACTGTGTTCCCTAGTTACTTGCAAGACTTATATTCTAAAAAGCATTTACCAGCGACAGATGAAAAACTTTATCCATCCATCATGTTTTATGTCATTTGTTTTCTTAGAAAAGTTTCTCCTCTTTCTGAAATTGTTTTGTTTGTTCTGAAGAAGTAGTTTATTTTTATATAATTTGATGATTTAATTGAGGAAAAAAGTAAAAGAAGATAAAGAAATATACATGTTCATATTTACAATTAATGTTTCTATTAAATGACTGACTTAAAATATACGCCCAAAAAGTTGGAATAAAGACTGATTTGAAATTAGCTCAACAAAAACATGTGGGTCATGAGACCACATCCGATACTCAAGTTATATCAATCTTACTTTAAATTTTATTACTTCTTAAAATTGTATAATTCATGTCATCCATCAAGAGAGAAATGCTACAAGAACATGTTAAAAACACAAATTTCATTAGACTGGGTCTTTCAGTGCCGGGTCAGTCATTAAGAATTTTTCCACAGAAATCCAGGACAAAATATTTGTCACACATTGCATATTTGAACGTCATTTTTGACAAAATGGAGAACATTTCATGACCTTTTGTTGAATCTTTTTTTAGTTGACACAATTCCAGATTATTGCAGTATTGTGTTGTATTGCACATAGACACAGTTTCATTAGAGTCTGCAGTAAGCTGGTTAAACAGAAATCTAAAATATTCTCACTAGTCAGGTTTTTTGTGGCTGTAAGCTCAATGGATAGAACTTCACGTTTGGCTGTAAAAGCTTCTCAGATAATAAATAAGAACATAATTACGGCCACCAAGGAAACTAGTGACCCTAAAGACGATACTGTGTTTCATATGGTGTAGGCGTCTGGGTAGTCTGAATACCGCCGTGGCATCCCGGCTAGCCCTAGAAAATGTTGAGGAAAGAATGTAAGGTTGACTTTTGGTGTATTTTTGTAGCTGACAAAGTTTGTCGGTAAGTTGAGGTGATTTTAAATTTGCATGTAAAAATCCCTTGTTACATGAATGTTGGTCACTTTTTCCAGGTGTATATTAAAATCCCATAATCTGCATAAATCAATGATGCAACCCAGAAGCCACCACTTGACAGCTTTTATTCCCCAAGCTTCAGTTTAAAAAAATAACATCTCAGAAAGAGCTGCTGATGAGAAATGTTCTTGGCCGAGACCAACCCCAAGTCCCCCCCCAGGCCATGGTCGTTAGACCACTCTGAGTCCGCTCAACTCAAATATTCCAACTCCATTTTAGTGTCGCTGACAGCGTGCATCACTATTGCACATCTTCTCATTTCCAGAAGCCAGCATATGCTAGCCCACTGAGGCTGATCAATGGGATGCATTGGTGCTCTCGGTTGCCTTAAAAGAGAGGAACTGATGGACGCCACAGTCTTCCTGGTATCAGTAATTCCTTTCTGTTGCTTTAGGAGCTCCATCAGTAACCCCCAAAAAAGAATTCTCTGCAGAAGAATGAAAGATTCAGCATTTTTTTGTTATGTTTTACACTAGAATAATAAAAAAGCAAAGAAAGATCATGTTTTAGTTTAAAAAAGGTTTTCATTGTAAATGTATTAAATCGTGTTTGAATGACTTTCCCCCCCATTCTATAAATACTTCTATTCTTGATGATTATTCACATAATTGTGTCAGGAGCTGGAAATCTACAGTGCATTAAAACTGGACTTTGCTGCATAAATTCCTTCTATTATTCTTTCCATACATTTTATATGATTTTCATAAGACCCAAATCAAACATGTAATTCCTTCCAGACCCTTTCCAATGCAAAAAGAGATTGGGTAAAATTGGAAAACTCAGTAACTATCTAAAACACGGACACGAGAAGACAGAGGGAAAATCTGTGCTTAGTCCTTTTTTTGTGTGATATTCTTCTGACTACCAAACAAAAAAAAAGTCCAGTCAAAAAATTTTAGATCCACCAAAAATTAAAACTCCCAGAGTCCCTGGTCGCTAGGTCATTTTGTAATATTGTGAAACTCCAAATGTCCTCTGTAGATACCATTCAGTTGGATTTAGTGGTTGGGAGATTTCATTGACTGTAGATGTTAAACTGGACAGAGCAAGTATGACGTCACCCATTGAAAAGTCCTTACCTCCAGCTCCAGCAAAATGAAGCCGATTCAGCCACCATTTTTCCGCAATACAGATGCCGCATTAGGAGCCAGCCGACAGTCATTGGTCTGAGTCAGCATTTCCATGGCAACTACTCTCGCCAATCATGAGTAAGCTCATTCAAAGTCCACACCCCTTCCACTGAAAGCAGTCTCGGGAGAATCTTATAAAATGAAGCTTACAAATATTTACAATATTTGAATTACAACAGTGTTCGGAATACAAGTTCCTTTCAAAATAAAATACATCCTGTGTCAAACAAGACCTTGAAACAGTAGATTTATTTACAATTACAACTTAAGAACTTTGCATCTGAACAGAAAGTAGAAATAAAATAAAAAATTTTAGTTTAAACTGATTCCAATAATAAACCACTCTGATATTGGATCAACCTTTTATCATCATTTTGTAAAGCTATCCGATATGTGAGCATTTTGCAGGAATGATAAAGCTTAGTGATGTCAACAGTGGTTAAAAAAAGGAGAACAGTTCATTTTTACTCATTTGAGATTACCTCAGTTTAAAACCTAAAACTTAACGTCAAAACTCAACTAACAAACCCATTATTTATAATACCCATTATATTTCTGTCTAACCTAATGAGCCAAAATGGAGGGATTAAAAAAAAAAGAAAAAATGTGGCTCCAGAGCCTCAGGTCTGCAACTTAAAAAACTGCAGTTAATAAAAACACACAAATTTGCTCTCGGCATCATGATTTTCCACAGAAATACTCGTCAATCATCTGATAGCCAAACGAAGTATCTGAACAGAACACAAGAAATCCAAACAAGATTCATAATTCCAACACATCACAATGAGATTTTTTTGTTTTTCCATCTTCCCACCTGTGTAGCATATAGGTGGGAGTTAATAAACATTAACCAACATTTCTGACATATTTTTGCCTAATTTTCCATTTTTAAAGCATCTGTTTATCTTTTTATCTGGTTAAAGTCTGTACATCAGTGTCTTCCTCTAAAAAATGAGAAAAACCGATGGATGGATGCTGTTGTTTTTGTTGCCACAGGATTTTTTTCTAATGACAATGATGCAAGTCTTGCCTTACTTTCAGTCATGTTAATAGCACAGCTCCAAGAAGTACAACTCCCCCACCTCTTTAATGTCACTCAGTGTCAGCGTTCATTGACAAAGTGAGATCCTAAAGGTGAGCAGGATCCAACAGGGGAAGCCCACATTTCTGTAAATGACGGCGATACATTCTGTCAGGATCCCCAAAGGTCTAAAGATCATGTGACCCAAAGATTCTGAAGATGAGCTTTGCATTGAAAAAGACATTCTAGATCAGTGATCTCCAACCATTTTCACACCACAGACCGGTTTAATGTCAGACAATATTTTCACGGAGTGTCGGGTGCGAGGCTGATATCGGCATCTGATGTTTTTTTTTTTCTCCAGCTTCGATTAGCTTTTGAGGATAAAGTTTATCTTCATCCTTTGCAAAATATTGAAACAATATTTATATCCTAGATATTGTGTAGAAACCATTAAAATGTGATATAGATTTTCCCTTAAAATAACCTATGAAGCATGCTTTTGGACTGTGGGAGGAAACCAGAGTGGTTTTCCAAAATAAAACTTCCTTTGGAATCAGATCAGAAATAAAACCAAAAAAAATGTAGGTGGTGTTTTTTTGTCTCTACGGCCCGGTACCAACTGTCCCGCGGACCGTTACCGGTCCATGCCCTGGTGGTTGGATGACCTCTGGTCTAGATGAAGCTATTTGACAGTCCATACTTTCCCGGGTGTCTTATTGAATGCCTGAAACACAGGCTGTGTTTGCTGAAGCTGCTCCCCCAGCATACATTCTTCCTCTTTACATCGTCTGAGCACTTCTTTCCATTTTCCTCCATTAGCCTATTATTATTAGATCTGTGTCACTCTTAAAGCTGCTGCACACCAGTGCACATGTTTGTGTGACATTAAGAAGATTTGTGCATGCACAAAAAAAAAAAAAATGCTGCTCCAGCTGATCCACTCAGTTCGATGTTGTGGAAAATTAACCGTCGAGCTGTGAACATCACGGCTTGACCAACTGATTGACCAACATTGCCACCTATTGGCCCCCCTCCCAACAGGGGAAGTACGGCAGAAAACCCGAATGGTTTCAGTCAGAGCAGAGACAGTAAAATGACCGTGAATGTGGCTCAGATAAATTGAGGGACGGATGGATGGCCACCACCAGAATCCCCAGAAGTATGTGCATAACATAAATCCGCCTTCACCCACTACCTCTCAGGTGGAGAGACTGTCAGGTTGGTGTCTGACAGAGAGGGGAGATAAACAGCCTCACACACAAACTGGAGGAGTCAGCCAAACTAAGCCAAAATTACACTCCAACAGATAGCAGGCAGCTGCACGTGGCAGTTCAGTGCCGCAAACATCACGAGCCGCTCCGGTATCACGCCGGTGCAGAGGCAGGAAGTGCAGCGAGTGAGCCGGACTGAACTAATGTCCGTCACATGACAATGAGAGCAGACAGGCTATGGGTTTCAATTTATAGGTTTGCACAGCCACTGCTCCCTTTATCACTCGGGCCGTTGTGGGGATTATGCTGGCCTGTGCCGATTGAATATTTTTCCCTCCTCGATTCCCTGAACTTTCGCTGTCCTGTGATCTGCGGCCATGAGGGAATCCATGATGAATGACGTGGGCAGATGAATGGCCTGAGCCCACTGAGTTTTATTCTGCAGGAATCTGCAGGAAAGTGAGGATGCTCGAAATTGGGCTTTTATTAAAAGGAAGTTGGTGCAGTGTCTTATCAAGACTTACCAATAAATCCAAATTGCATCTGCATGCTCAACTTAGGGCAGTCACTCTCAGAGAGAAATTTTTAATTTTTTTTCTGTGCCTTTCAAAAAGAAAGCCAAACTTTGGAGTAATAAGTGCTTTCTAGTCACAATCTGAGCCACTTCCCTTTGCAGGCTTGCCAATTATGTGCTGAGCTGAGAACTGTTAAGAGAATGGGAAGCAGAGAGGTATCCGGGGTTCATATATCAAAGATCACAAAAGAAAAAATTAACAAGGCTATGAATTTAGATTTTCAAAATTAAACAGGAAAATTAGGAGAAACGGAGGGTGCACTCCTCGGATTGAGCTTATTATTTCAAAAGAAAATGGCTGGAAAAACCTGACTTTCAATGACACACTCAGTAAAGTTGGACAGTTTTGCTCATTAAAATACCTGCTTAGGTGTGTCTAAGTCCTTCTAAATTGGGCAGATATATGTTCATTATCCATTTGGGAATGTATATGTCATTTTTAAAGACAAATTTTGGAGCCAGCAGAGGGTAAAGAAGGGCCAGCAAATTCAGACTAATTTGACTTTTGGGCTCCTCCACCTTCCCTCTCTGCTGCGTTTTAACTCCGCCAAAGAGCTCAGTCTGAGACCATTGCTCAACTTTACCTTCTATGAGCAGTTTGTTCTCCAGCAAGATCACAATCACTGGTGACACACATTTTTGCAAACATTCAAATTATCCAATTACCATTTTCATTTCAACTCATATTGAAGTGTGGTTCCCATTTGTGGAAAAGCCAACATAAGGTTTTCTAATCCCTCTCCCATGTTCCTGTTATTGTCTGTAAATCAGTCCCATTTTAACTTTTTATGATGACCTCCCCCTTACATGGTTTGCACTCTTTCACAGAAAATCTGAACTTTTTCTATGTGAGAGGCAAATTCTGCCAACACTTTTAAAATGTCGTCTACATGAATTCCTGACACGACCATCCATGGTGTATCCCACCTGAGAGGCGGAGATAGGCTCCAGCATCCCTGTGGCACCAAAAGGGATTCAGAGGGTTTAGAAGATGGTTGGATGGAAATCCTGACCCTATTGTGAGGATTAGGGACATCCTGTGAGCATCTGAAGACATTTCATTGAAGCCACTGACTGTAGAAGGGAACTGGACCAAGTTGAGTGTGATGTCACACATAGAAAATTGTTTAGTTACATCTTCAACAAAATCGGATCAATTCAGTCATCATTTTTTCACGAGCCAGAAATAGTCAATAAGCCGTGATTGGTTCGAGTCCGTCTGAGTCAACATTTTTATTTCAGCCACTCACAATCAGAAGTAAGCTTGTTGGAAGTCCACACCCCTACTGCTTGAAAGCCGGCTACACAAAATCTATCAAACGTTTCGAACGTTGGACCACCTGCTTTTATTGAGGCATCTGATTGGTCAGTTTATAACTTGAATAACTCGATCTACAGAATAAAAATGAACATGTTAACATGTTAAAAAAAACAGAGCTTGTTTGCTCCCTACACCAGCCCCTGGGCAGCAGGCTGGCTGGCAGACAGAGAGCAGCTGCAGGATAGGGAGGCAGCCAGTTTGGGCCTCCTGAACCCTATGATATTTTTCTTATTTTCATCGAGACAATTATGAAAAGATTCTTTAGTTTTAATCTAATTGATTACGTGATTACTGCTGTTTTTGTAGAGCTTTTTAAAATGACTAAATCATATCTCTAAACATCCTCTGTGTCTTCCATGCATTGTAACTGAGATATACACAGTCACCACTCCACGAAGCATTCAGCCTTTAGAAATTGGTGGTAGCTCCTCCCACACCCATCTGGGGCGTCAAGCTTATGGACACATTTTTGGATAGGTGTCGAGCAGTGAATATGACACGTGTCAAAAGAGAGGCATCCGATGCAAATTTGATGTGTTTGGTGTGAATGCAGCTTAGAAATGACTTCAGGAAAAAAGTGAGAACATGTTTCCCAGAAGACAGCAAGGACACTGTTCAAATTCATCTCTATTGACAAACAATGCTTCAGAAGTGTTGATTTAATTAGCACAGTTTTTAAGGTCCTGTTCTGACCTTTCTACAGAGTTCAGCTCTGGACCTATCTGGAAAATGGCAGCAGTGTGAGTTTGCTAGCCACTCAAATCCAAAGATGTCTGATTGATCACCAGACGTTCAATTTCAACTTTTTTTATGGAGCATTTTTCCTAATACAGAACACTTTTATGTGTTTTACGCAAAATAAATGAATATATAATAAATATAATAGTAAAAAAAGGAGAAATGTGTCTGCTTGGTTGCACAATAATCCCTAATCTTTACTCTTCCACCACCATGCTTGACAGTGAGACATGCAGAGTCAGACAGGGTAACCTAATACTGGACTCAAGGAAGAGCTTGTTGACCAAAAACATACATCACTCAAGTAGATGTATAATAATAGACAAGTAACAGTCCAAAAAGTATCCAAGTAACAGTTCAAACAAACCAAATCCAATTTTATTTAACGTTTTTCTGACAAGGAATTTCATTACAAAGGGATTTCCAAGAATTCCTAACTGAAAACAATGTGCAGAGACTTCAAACTTTCCGAACTGTAAGTCTCAAACTTCTGGAAGTATTGTGAAAATTCAGGTATTTCAGGATATGAAAATGTGCATTGCAAAAGTGCATCCGTTTGTTTACTGTGGGAAAACACAGTCCATTGCACCTTGGTATTTGTACTTTTTTCCTCACAAGTCTACTCGAGTAGAACAAAAAGCATAAAAGTATGATACAGTGAAACTATTCTCAGGGGATACTGAAAAGTTATTTAAGTAGAAATGTAATTTGTTATATGATGAGGTATTTGTGCCAACATGAGTGTCATTAAACACAAATGTTTACATGATAATCTGTTGATTAAGATGAAATGGGGGGCTGCACGGTGGCGCAGTGGTTAGCGCTCCTGCCTCAGAGCAAGAAGGTTCCCGGTTCAAGTCCTGGCTGGGGGACCTTTCTGTGTGGAGTTTGCATGTTCTCCCCGTGCATGCGTGGGTTTTCTCCGGGTACTCCGGCTTCCTCCCACCGTCCAAAAACATGCTTCATAGGTTAATTGGTTACTGTAAATTGTCCCTGGGTGTGAATGTGAGTGTGTGTGGGTGTGTGATTGTGGCCCCTGCGACAGACTGGCGACCAGTCCAGGGGTGTACCCTGCCTTCGCCCATGAGTAGCCGGGTTAGGCTCCGGCAACCCCGTGACCCCAAAAGGGATAAAGCGGATTGGAAAATGAATGAATGAATAAGATGAAATGTATGCTTTTGTGTTTCTTCTTGCTGCTGGTCCAAACTAACACTCACATCAGTCCTGCCTGCTCACCATCCACAGTCTCCAATTTGGTTCTTCTGCAATTCCTTCCAGGGTTACTCCACCTGACCTTCAGGAAAACTTGCCAACACATCAACTGCAGAGAAGATTGGTTGTCCCGAATACTTATCACCTGTGAACAATCTGTCACACCATCAAATGATGGACTAAACTTCTTGGAAATGGTCAATAACTCTTCCCACGCTGATGGGCTGCAACAAATCCTTTCTAAAGTTCAGGAATGACACATTTCCATCTCATAACTGTTTACCACGCCGGAAATCCATAAAAATGTTTGCAGCCCTGCTGCTGATCTGATAATGAAGCAAATTCTCTAATTTCCTGTGGAAGTAACAGAACTCTGTTTTCACACGCTCCTGTATTTCAGCTACATTTTGTTGAATGACACATTTTCTCTCAAGTTCTTTTCTGTTTTTTTGAGAAGATGGCTGTGGTGCAGCGGTAGGGTGGTCGATGAAGTGTCAAAGTGTCCTCGGAGCAAGACACTGAACCCCACATTGCCTCTGGTGGAAGGTTGGCACCAGTGTTCGGCAGCGGGGCCACCATCAGTGTGTGAATGTGTGTGTGAATGGGACTGTGAAGCGCGTTGGGCCTTCAAGGAAGGTAGAAAAGCATTAAAAAAGTATACGCCATTTACCATATAAATTTAAGAAATGTTGAGGAGCATAACAACTTTTCTGTGTCCTAAAATCCACCTCAAAGACATTCAAATTGACATTTTCAACTGTTTTTCAATGTTGAATGTGGCTAAGACCTGTCAGCTGTATTTATTTAATCTATATTTAATTAATGTTAGTATTTTTAAAATAATAACATGAATTTTATGTTTTTTCTGTGAAAATATTCCACTTTTTATGACTCTGTGATACAGTTGTGCTTATAACTTTACATACCCTGTTCATTTTTCAGAGAATATGAATGATAACAGAAAAATGTTTTTTTTCCACTCATAGTTAATGATTTTTATGTCAAAAAATTCTGGCTTTTTTCCAATTCAAGTCATAATTCAATTTTTTTCCTTGTAAATTTACAAGATTTAAAGTCAAAGTGAGCCTACAGCGAGTAAACGCCGAGTGCAGCAGCAGACTGACTAAACTGTCAAAGCGTTGCAAATGTTTGGAAGCAGTAGCCGCCTGGCCTGGGCATTCCCAGCTCCGATCTGGAAATAAAGCTTCACAGGATGCTCCATGTCTTTCTTAGACCAAGGCTCAGATGAACAGACAACTGCTTCTTTTCTCATTAAAATTATGACTCTTTTTCTTGTAAATTTATGAGATTTAAAGTAATACGTTTACGACTTTAAAACTCATAAATTTACGAGAAAAAAAGTCATAAATTTACCTTATGACTTTTAAAGCCATAAATATATATTATTATTCTCAAAATGTAACACTTATGACCTTTTTCTAATACATTTACAAGTTTTAAATTCCTAATTAAAAATTTAAAAAATGTTTGTAAACTTGTTAAATTAAAAAAAACTTAAATACACTATAGCATTAAAACCATTCTCTCACAAATCTAAAGGTTTTCACAACTTTTGACTCTTTGACACCCCAGTCTTGTAATTTCAGATTTTTTTCCACAGAAATGAAATCGTGTTAAAACCAAACATTTTGGGTTATACTTTGACATGGGTTATTTATGGGAGTTTTAGATTCATCCATCTCTGTTTTCTGTGGATAAAATGTTGACATGTTTGTGAAATATTTCCCAGGCCTAAAAAAAGTTAAGTGTTTTCAATGACAGATGCACATTTTAGGTGAAAAGACACAGCAAACGCAAACTTTGTGGGTCTTTTTCTTAAACTTTTCACTGTTTTCCTCTCCCCGATCGCTGTGGGTTATATGCAGTTCATTGACATTCTCTCCAGTTGATTGCGATTTCCTATTCAGTCCTTTGATGCTGGCCAGATTTAAAAATTCTGTTTGTGAACCGTCCATACCTTTGGTCTGTCTGCTGCTTGGCAGGGCTGAAGGATGACAAGCCAAGCAATAGCCACCTCCCCTTGAAAAGAGCCACGGGTGGTGTGAGGTTCCCCGTGTTCAAAGGAATCCTCTCCTTCCTCACCAATAGATGGGTTCATGAGTGTACTTACTGGTTTGTAGAAGGAAATATTTTCACAAATGTTATTCTTTTTTTCGTTTTAAGCTGTTTCTTAAACTTTGTTCAACTTATTTTTTTTCCCTTTTGCATATTTTTTATTGAAATGTAATAAACTATTTTTATTGGAATGTAATTAAAAGGAGAATACACTAAAGTAAAGCTTCCAAATACGTCCAGTTTTTTAGGTTCACTTTCATTTTTCACCCCCTCCAGTTTAATCTCTGGTTTTACTTTCATCTGAGGTAATGGGTGGATTTCAGGGAGATTTCTCTGTGTTGCGAGTAATTGCATGAATTGACTCTTGGGAGCAAGGTGAAGAGGACGCTACTGTTTCCAAACTGCCAGACTTTCAGAAGTGCATTGTTTTGAAAAATTCCCTTTGAATAATTTTCTCTATACTTTTGAAAAGACAGATAATTATTCAGACCACTGCAAAAGAAGCGGGGGCTCGCCATGCCGGAAGGCTTTAGAGAAAAACTTTAAGATTCATACAATTTGTTCTTTTGTTCCCACTCAGTGGGCTCAGGCCATTCATCTTTTTTCTTTTACCACAAAATAACATCGTTTTTCAACTACAAAAATTTCGAATGGATTAAAGTTGAAGTAAATTACGTCATCAATTGCATTTACCTCTTCTATATATGGATTAAAGGCAAAGTTTTGCTGAAAATGCAAAGATGATTCTCTGAACATTTAAGCAGCATTTAAAGCAGTTATTTGATTGTTAAAAACATTTTTTTTAAATATTTTATTGATTTTAATTAAATTTAAATTCAGCCTCTGTTTTCTATTGGTTTTAGAAGTGGCAATGTTTGATTCCTTATATGCATTTTAACTATAGAAAACAAAAACAGAAAGTGATGGAGTTCTAAGTTACACTCATTCATTATTTTGCACCTGCTTGGATTATGGATTATGCTTTTGGTGTTTTTAACGTGTTCTTTTGCCTTTTTCTGATGATGGAGGACATATATAAAGAAAATTAAGCTTAAAATCGCATCTCTTGAGTTTTTTTTTTTTTATTGTTTTGATGCTGTTTGGTATTTACAACTTTTGTTTTTTTTGTTTCTTTCCATTTCATACCTCAATTTGTAGTTTAATGCAGATTTTTTTTTTTACGAGGGTGTTGGTCTTTGAGGCTACTGGCTACCAGGACATGACTGACATCGGGTTACAGAGGTCATGGTGATGTAATTTCCAATGTAGAACACTGTCTACTGTTGCCCTGTGTGATCCCTCCTCTGATATGGCATGGTACAGTGTGATAATGCTTGTCCAAAGTATGGTACATCCATGCTATATGCCACATTAAGAAAGGGAGGACACAAACGGCGCCCGAGAAAGAACACACATTAGCTTTGCCTTGAAAGAAATATACAAACAAGATGTGCACCAACTTGTTAAACCTTGAATTCAAATTGACTGGTTCTTTACTCCCAGAAACAAGAGCAATGAACTGTCCCTATAATGTTGCAGGAAATCCGGAGTTTGTTTAGCTAGTCTTTAAAAACTCGGCAAAAAAAAACAGAGTCAACTTTTATGTTTATATTTTGTCACAGTTGTTTCCCAGAAAAAAATACAGAGCCTTTTAATGGCAGTTTATAGAGAATGCCATTATGTGCAAGGAACACACAGTAGTGGTATCAGCAGCCAAAACCATAGAAAGATCTCCGTGTATTTTGCTACTGGCTCATGTTTGTTGTTTGGACCATTAAACTCTAGTTTGCAATTCAACAGTTTTGTGATTTAACAGCCAGCACACCCAACTTGGTCCAACATCAACTGATATCAGGACTGCTGCAGGCCATCTATCCTCTCCACTGGAGATGGTCTCTGATAGATCTCCCTCTGGGGGGCAGAACATTGACATATTGGAGTTTGACCGCAGACGAAAGACTCAGAACTGCCGGCAGTTGCAGAATCTCATCTTATTGCATCCAGTGGTTACGAGCCTAATTTTAACAACCCCGACTATCACACTGCCTACACCAAACCCCCCCATCACAGCAGAGCACAGCATCTTGATCCTGTGAGCCCTTTGGGTAAGTTTCATTTGCATCCATGTGGTCTTCCTCACTGTTGCCACAACAACACAAAGACAAACAGGATTGTCATTTCTGCTCTAGAAGGAGTTGAGGAAGGGGGAAGATGAAAAGCAGGTCTGGAGGGGGCAACTAAGTTGTTACTGAAAAAACAGTATGAAAATTTAAGTAGCTACAATCACTGATTGAGTCCATCCAGGAAGTACCTGCCCCCTCCAAGAAGCCAAACTCTCATAGACTTTAATATTAAAATAAACAGTTATTACTCAGTCATTCTATTTGTCAGAAGATGGCTGAGGTGTTAAAAGAGTTTTTTAAACCCCAGCTGACACTACACTAACTGAAAAAGCCTTATGTGCTCTACTATTTCTCTACCATTTCTCAAAGATTTCAAATACTATCAAAACTTCAGTAAAAAGTTTGATTTTCTCTGTTTGCTCTGTTTTTGGGATGAGTTCAAACCACATATTTTATGTTACACAGCAAGGTTTTTGGCTTTACCGAAGGGAGTTGCAAAGAAAATAAATATGAATACTCCTTATATACGATTTCTATTGAATCATAAACTCACAACAGGTTAACAGCTGTAGTAAAAGAGAAAAGGATGACAGCCCAGAAAAGTAGAACTTGGGAATGACAAGAGAAAATGCCAAAATGTGGCACAGGATGACTTTCACATTTGGAAAAAATGAGTTTTCTTCGAAATTCCTGTTTTTAAAATGTAAACGTAATTTATATATATTAAAAAAGTAACAATGGTCTGAATGCAAAGTAGCACTTTCAAAAGGGGGAAAAAAGACTTTGCAGCTCCTGCTTGGCTTTATCAAAAACAGACCCAGACGGCTCTTTTAGTACAAAAGGGTGCTGACCCCTGCCACATACAGACAAGAGCAACAATAAATGCTTGGACTTTTGTCTTTTTAAGGTTTCTGATTTGTTTTCCCTCCCCTGGAAGTGAGATGTCTCATCATTTTAGCTCCTTAAAGTCGCAAATAAATATTTTTTCTCCCGAAAGCAAGATTCGCTACCTTTAATTACATTTTCAAAGCTAAACTTACAGCTTCTTAGCAGCCTAATGAGTCATTTTTACAACAGATGTGACAGGCTGCCAGCTTTTGCATTAGGATGCCACAACTGCAATTGCCACAAATACCTATACTTTGCAGAAAATGTCAGCAGCAGGAGAGCAGTCACACACCTTTTTTTTTCCCTTTTGTTCATGTTTCCCACAAACAGAGAAAAACTGAATTGATTGTGTAGCCTTTAGCTGTTTCCGGCACAACTTTAGAAAAGGTCCCTGACCCAGCTCTGCTGCACTCACACGGTCCTGTCGTGCTACCAAGCAAAAAGGGAAATGGATGTCAGGTGCATTCATATGAGGGTCTTAGATAATAGAGCTGTATTAAACATTAATATTCATGTGTCTGTGATTAACATTTGAAAAAAGCAATTTACTTTAGATGTTCGGGTTAGAATGGTTCACTCTTTCCAATCCACGTGAAAAAGCATGCGAGAGGCCTGGTGTGGGTGGGAATTCCAGTGTCTGCCGCCATACGTTTTTGCCTTTTTGATGTGAGCTGGATGATGACTTCCTGCTGTCTGCTGAACTAAACTACTTAGCAGGAAATCCACCTTTATGTAACTTTAGGGCAAAATTTTAGATCTAAAAAGAAGTTCTGACTCTGACACGGAGGGCTGACATCAAAGCGTGACCCTTTGATGTTCGCTAACTTCACGCTGCAGCAGCAATAGAAATATCTTTATGTAGTGTCATATCAGTCTGCGTGTTTGTCGCTTTAAAGACAGTTTTTAATGCAAAAAGAAAAAAATATATTCTTTTTAAAATTGTCTCAATTACAGGAGTGACATTTTTTATTACTCACTCCCTCCAGAACAGATTGATTTCAATCAAAACAACTGAAATAATCAGAAAAAGGTTCTCAGTCTGAATTATGAAACATGTTTTTGATAATTTCTCTACCAAAAAAAAGCTTTTCTACACGTAGGATTCTTTTTATTTAAAAAAAAAAGTGTCAGAACCAGATATTTGTTTACACAAACAGAATAGTTGGAGGTATAAAGTAAAAATAATCAGTTTACCAGCTAGATGGTAAATGGTGATCTATCCATCCATGTTAAATAGTATTTCCTTTTATTGTGCTTTTCTGTCTTTCAACACTGGTGCCAACCTTCCACCAGAGGCAATGTGGGGTTCAGTGTCTTGCCCAAGGACACTTTGACACATGGGCGGGCAGGGCGGGAATCGAAACTGTAATTTTCCAATCAGAGGTCGACCGCTCTACCACTGCTCCACAGCCGCCCCTACATGCTAAAGGTCTTCATTTAGACACTGCCTCTTGTAAAAAGTTGTGTTCTGGTCCTGATACCAATAGGGGTGGGTTCTGTGGCGATGTACCTGTGGCTGAGCTGGCTCCAGACAGATTCCCAATGAACTGTTTCCTCGCAGCAGAGCCAAAGTTTGTTTTCAAATTACAGCTCTGTTTTTGATGCCCGTATTCATTGTTTTGAAGATTCATGGGGTGTATGTGTCAACAGAAGGGAAAGGGGCGCGTTGGTTTTTAAATGGGATTTTTGTGGCTATTTTTTTTTATTGTTGTCATACGATTTGAGCTGCTCAAAGCATGAAAAGCCCTTATTTTAAAATAAAGTTTGATTTGATTTGTTGATCACGAGGCATCATCTCGACACCCCTTTTTGGAGTGAGTAAAACCCCCATTCCTGTCACCCACAACTGAGCTCTCTGTCTACACTCTCCCCAACTAAACTCCTAACATAACATAAGCGATGCAACAAAAATGGCGAGCAATAATGGAGCAATCTTCTCCTCCGGTTTTAAGCCAGATGGCAGCTCAGACAAGTGGATGAATGGGGCTGAGCAGGGAACTTGTGGCCCGCGCAGTGTGGTTTCTACATCACAAATAAGTTGCTTTTCATTTTTCCATCTGTTCCTGATTCACAGCGATTTGAAAAAAGAAATACTCAGAAACACAATTTAACCTTCATTTTCTTGATGTCCTCCTTCATCAGACTAATGCCACAAAATCATGTTAAAAACACAAGTTTCATCAGAATGGGTCTTTAATCAAATGAGTGTTTGTTCAAAATGTGTGTCCTACAGTACAAGCAAACACAATCATTCATGGATTGAGTTTACTTTTAGGCTGAAAGTTTATTTTGTGTTCATCTATACAACAGAGGTTTCTCATCTGAGGTAAAAATGCTTCTTTTTTGTCAAAAACTTTAACCCAAGATATTATTAAAAAGCTGCTTTCTGATGGAGATTACAGGTAAAATGGCTTTGAAAGAAACCGCAGCAGCAAATTTCTCACACGAGGCAGAAATAATCCTTGTTTTTATTTCCTTGACACATTTTACCTGGTTGTTGTGGTAAATTCAAATTAGTAACGGAATATTCTAGCGGTGTAAGAAGTGAGAGGAAAAGTGTATGTCGATTTGTGCTGCCATTTTCTGCAGGTCCTAAAAATCTGTTCTGGTGCAATACGAGAAAAAGCAATGATCAATGGATGAATCGCCATTTGAAGAATTGTCCAGGATAAACTCTTTAAATCGATCCTCTGCAGAATCAAATTAGTGAGAATATACCACAAACAGTTGCTGCTCTGCATGCATCTAATTGTTCAAGTCTGGAACAGTGTGAAAAATAAATTAGGAGCAGTGCAATCAGCTCTACACTAATACTAGATTAAATCAAGTCCAAATAGGCAGGATGAACAGTGTACAATCTGACCCCTGAACCCACAATCATTTGTTGAAATCCCTCTTGTAATTGTCTAGCAGGCCCTGACACACTGTTGGCCCAGCGCCGCTCTCCAAGAAAGTCTTCACAAGGACCTTTCACTGAAAATGTGCAGCGTTATGATTGATTCGCCTCTGGCGTTTTGGAGTTGCGTGCAAAATATGAGATATTTGAGCTAGAGGGGGAAAAAAAGTGTTTTTTGATCATTTTTATTAGTTAGATATATATTTTTTTCCTTTTTCAATTAAATGCTCCGAAAAACTACAGCTTTGGACTTCTGTTAGATCCTGAAGATAAAATTAGAAATGAAAAACCAAGAGTTAAAAAGAGTTAGATGAAAACAAAAACTGTTCTGTGACAAAAGTCAATGTGAGGTCATGGTTGCGTGGATCAATTCTTGTGGATTTCTCAAATGAAGGCCTTCGTCTCAAAGAAGAACACCACAAAATGCTTTAATTGCTTAAATATTTCTGTTCTGGTTTTGAAGCCCTTTTGAAAACTTGAAGCTTGATTTTTGTTTTGTTTTTGCAGAGTAAATAAAGTTCACAAAGAAGAAATAATTTGCTGAAAGCCTGAATAAACAACTATTTTGATTGGAAAAAAGCTTATTTTGTTCTTTTCCAGACAGAAACTCAGACGTTAAAAAAAAGGAGAGCAGGGGCTTGCTGTCTCTCAAAAAAGGTTGTGGCGAGTGAACAATCCAACCTTACTAAAAGAATTTAATTACATTTCCAAACTGAACAACCTTATTTTGAAAAAAAAAGCTATTTTTGGCTGGCATACTTGCACAAGTGTTATAATTTTAAACAGCCACCATGTTTTACTGCAATGCAGTTTCATCTGAAAACAATTTTTTTCTCTTTTTCCTCAAAGCAATATCTATCTAAATTCTGAAGGTAGATTTGACTCTAAACAGGTTCAATTTAAGAAAGAAGTGAGAAGAAAAGCCAAATAACCAGACATTGACTAAACCAAATTAACTTCACATGAAAAGGTTCCATTAAAAACAAATATACTGTTTGTTTAATGTGGAAAAAGGCAAACTGTGGCAAAACTGAGATCATATTCAGCTAGTAATAACTTGGATAGTAAAAAAATTGAAAACTAATAACAAGCAGTGAGACAGTATTTTCTTCTCAAATGGCTTGTTTGCGATTAAAATTTGTCCCACGTGGAAAATATTTGTTGTGTTGTGAAATAACAAATACATTACCAGCTTAAACTGTTGAATAAATTAAGGAAATTGGGGAAAAACTCATAGTGGGACATATTAATGCACGCAAATGAAGCTTTTAAGATAATGCAATAAAAATGTTTTTTTCTGGGTAAATGTTTTGAAAAATAGATCTTCACGTTTTGTGTTAAATATTTTTGTAAATTCATTTATGAGGCTAAACTTCTCAAAATGTGTCTTTAAAAGATCAGCTTGTCTAAAGAACTAGCTTGTAACTATAGCATTTAATAGAGTCATCTAAAGTTAATCTGGAGTGAAGCAACAGTGCACAACTGTAAATGGGAATGCTGTGTTTATGTGTTTAGTTGGGTTAAGTTGGATTGGTTGGTTGGGTCTTGAATCTCTGGTTGGGCATAGGCCATCAACCAAGCAGACCAGGTGTGATTGGGCTTGACAACAGCTTCCAGGTCCCTTCCCTTCATGTTCCTTGTTCTCCCTCATTTTCTATCTCCTTGGAGATTCCAGTTCAGGGACTGACAGGTGATGCTGAAAGTTGGTGTTCTCAGGTTGTGGCTCATGTAACCCCATCCTTCTCCTCCTAATCTCTTCTACCACTAGCATCTGCGTGTTCTTTGCCAGAGTTCATTGTTGCTGGTGGTTACAAACCAGTGGATCTTAAGGGTTCTTCTCAGACGGGAATTGATAAACGTCTGTAATATCTTAATGGTGTTTTTTGTTGTTCTCCATGTTTCAGCGCCATACAGTAGGACAAACCTAATGTTGGATTTGAATAGGTGAACCTTGGTTTGCGTTGTGCTGAGGTGGAGATATTCTTGAGGGTGATGATGGGGGCTTTCACCTTTCCAATGCAGGTTTTTACGTCCATGTCTGTTCCTCCCTGTTGGTCCAACACACTGCGTGGGTATAAGGTCTCTACTTCTCAGGTTGTTGTCACCAAACTTCACTGGCTCTATACTGGTAGCGTTGATCTTCAGGATCTTGGTCTTCTGAGGAGGGATATGGAGGCCAACTTGGACATATTTACACACTTACAGCTGTAGGATCTTCAGGATTTAGTTCTGGTTTAGAGGCTTAGATTCTTTGTCTAGTTTGTATCGCCAGGTTACCAATTACAGTGAATTCCAGTTTGGAACAAATAATATAACTTTGCATCCTTTGTAGGTTTCTTTTCTCGAGTTCATATGAACAGTTTCCAAACTGGAAAAGGAAAGGAGCCTCTTTGTGATGCAGCTTGATCAACAGGACAGTTCAAAGGGCACCAGCTGAGAGGTAAATTATGCAAAAAGCAGAGCCACAGGACAAAAGTACACACCTGCAGATTCTCATGATTTACAGCCTTGAGGATACACCATCAATGTTATTAAAGAAGAATTAATTTGTGTTTAAATATCAGTTCATCATTAGAAGAAATATGTTTATCAACTTTGACATATGCAACCAAGCAGCTGGGTGCCCAGTCTGCATCTGCAGGTGTTTTCACACGAGGGACAACAGAAAGAGAACCAGGTGAAGCTTAGTGCAATCACACACCTATGTTTTTCAGCCTGTGCTAGAAAGAAAATGAAGCAAACACCAGTGACTCGTTTCTTTTTCCTGAGCGAAAAATGGAACAAGCATCAAACAGGGATGCATCCCAGCTCATTTCTTTTTCAACATTACTGCATTAAATTCTAGTATGAACAAATCTATCTGCTCTATCACTTTGGCCTGATTCTCTTTTAGCACGCGACACCTCAATCTTTCGGTTGACAGCTTCTCTTCTTAAAGAACGGTTGTTGGCTTGGCAGCAGGTCCTATCAAATGTGCCCACACAGGAGAGCTGCAGCTGACGTTGTGATCAAAATGCTGGTAAATGATGTGCACCAAGAAAGAAGGAGGTCACTGAGCTGCCAACGAATTACTTGCAGCACTTCAGAGACAGCAGAGAATGATGGAGATTGAGATACAGAGCTGGCAGCCTTCATATCCATTAGCATGCTGATGATGTCCTGCTGAAAACCACATGTGCAAAGTGAAAGCAAAGTAGCAACATGTAAACAGCAAATTGTCCATTAGTGAATTAGTTAAGACCATGGAGAAAACAGGGTCACCATTCATAACACATGCTAAGGATAGTTTCTGCTTAAATCTCATCAAATATTGTACACATTTACACCATTTCTTATGCTGACATATCGAATGGCCACAGTCCCAAGGTCAAAGTGGAAAGCACCTCCAAAAGTAGAGGAGAATAAGGAAGCTAAGATCCTGTGGGACTTCCACATGTAAACGGACAGGACAGGAATAGCGAACCAACCAAATGTTGTTGTGATGGATAAAGAACAGAGGAAAGCCATTGTGGTGGATATGATAATATCAAGTGTTTGGCAACATCAGGAAGAAGGACCACAAGACACTGGAGAAATACCAGGGACCCAGGGAAGAACCCGTGAAGGCCTGGAAAGCGAAGATGACATCGATACTTGTGGGAATTAGAACACTCGGGGCTGTAACACACAAACTGGAGGAGTAGCTACAGCAGATCCATGGAAAAACCTCAGACATTTAAGTCCAGAAAACACAGTAAACAACAGATACTGCACAGGACCCTCAAGCTCCTGGGCCTCTGGTAGAAGACCTTGGATGAGAAACCATCCAAAAAGGGTAAGAACAGAATTTAAATATGTATTTAAGTATTTACATTATTATAAAAGATGCACTTCTTTCATTGCCTGTTGTGGTGTTGATACTTCATCCTCCTAATTCCTTAAAATTGTGCCTGTTTCCCCATGACTTTCAAATGTGCATAATATTGACACAAAAAAGCAGCCGAGGCCTGTTTCTAGTTTTATAAGTCACATTACGTTTGCTAAGTTGATATTTTTCAATCTAATAGTAGCTTTTTGTATGAACTCCAAGGACTGGTCATACCGCATTTTCATTAAAAGCAAACACGCAAAATGAAATTTCAAACATACTTTGCAGATGCATATGGTTAGTTATAATTTATGAAGTTCAAAATGTTTTTAAGCATGCTGTCAAGTTGGCATGTTTTTACACACAGACAGACTTTCAGAGGATGACCTCTAACAGAAACGTGCAAAAATCAAAGCAAAGTTATTTCATTATTTATATTATTAGTATTTATAGTTTTATTTTTTTTTATTTTGAACTGATAAAACTAAAAAAAATAAAAATAAAAATAATGATGAATGGCTAAATGTAAAGTTTCTGACTAAAGAGGAATTACAGTAGTAATAGATATTATTTGTTTAGCTGATTTCTTTAAGATTTTAAATAAATCTACCAGTGGTTAGTCATTTAGTAAGAATTGTATGCAAGAGCTAAAACACTGACCTGTAACAAAGGTTTACTTAATCTACTCAGGGGTTTCACATATTTTCCTGACCTTTTAAAAAAAAGTCCAACCCAGGTCAGCTGTCTCCATCTGTCTCTGGCTTCGTTGGAGTGATAAAGATGCCAGGTAGCCTGCAGGGTTACTAAATTAAGGCAGAGATTTATCAAGTTGTCATTTTAAATATGGGCAGTGGCTTTACAAATTTCCAGTGAAGCTGTGTGTTTCAATCTCCCCCAGGTTTTCAATCCAATTATCTTAAGAAAAAAAAACAACATTACACTCTTTTGCAGCAGTGTTTGCTTCTTATCTCGAGCTGCTTGTTATTGGACACAGTGGCTGGTTTATATGCAGGTATCGCTGGAAAACCTTCAATGGGCTGAGGCCAAAAGTCAATGTGGAATAATAATAATGGATGAGAGACCTTAATGTAGCTGAAGGCTTATAGTACATGATAACAAACAAAGCTTCTCAGCAGTCTGAAACAATGGAGCAAACTAAAAAAGTACTGATAACTGAATATTAATTCTAACTCTTGAGCTTGTTGGAAAACAGAACATGCATCATTAAATAGCGCATTGTTTTAAGCCTTTGTTTTCAATTGTGAATCTAAATTGAATCAATAGGCAATTCAAAATGGGATTTAGGGTTCAAAAATCCAATGAAATGTCATTAAACCCATTGTGGAGCTGCAACATGATTCAAAGTCTACAATTGTCTTTAAAAATCCAAATGATTATTGGTCAGCAAAAAAGAAAACTTTTTGCAAAAGCTCCTTTAAAGGTTTGAATTAATTACTTAAATGTTGATACCCTAATTTTAGAAATTGTACAAATAATTCTGCAGTTTTCATTCAGGAAAAGACACTAAAAAAAACTTCAAATCAGACATTCCCTTTGATTTGTTTCCACCTTATAAATGAACATATAGCAAGCAAAACTACCTGCAGAACTGCAAACTGATTTGGCGGACAAAAACAGGCATCCAAATTGATTCTGTGTGAAAATTCTGGCATCCTGTTGGCTATCCACGACTTTGCCAACGGAGGTTTGGGGCCCAGCTGTAAACAAATTGAGTCATACTGACACTTCCAAATATGGCTTATTCATTTAAATTTCTCATTTATCATTATAAATTCGGGGATACTTTAACTGTTTAACCCCAGAGCTTTGGCCCCAGTGTTTAACATCTTTTTGACTATCGTAACTCTTCAACGATTTACGAAATTAATGTAATTCCAGCGGACTCTAAAGAGGAGAAAAACGGCTTTGTGTTGATATGCAACACTTTACAGTAGTGAAGTGTTTATGCAATTAACATAAACCAGCTGCTTCTAACCTATTGAAAAGTGGATTTACACTGCTGTGCAACACGGTATGTTAGTAGTAGTAGTATGGTCACATATCCCAAAATGCTACCATCCATCGACATATAGATCCTATAAGTCTTTCAGCAAAATCGGCTGGTGGCTGCAAGGCGGCATTTGTAAATAAGAGGCTGCAGTTGTTTTTTAACGCCGTGTGGTAGCCGCAGAGGTTTTTATAAAAAATTCATAATTGATGATTTTTTTTTTACATCGGTCAGTGGCTGCCTGGGTACATTTTGTGGTTGAACGCTGGCAGTCCGGTTTAAGTTCCTCATTAAAACTGTGCAGACTAAATCTCTAGAATTATTTTCTGTATATACTCACAAAACTAATACAAATCTAATACAATACTAATACAAAACTAAGAGGAACTGTCATTGAAATTCAAATTTTATTTACATTTTAGTTTAAAGTTTTGCCAATGTATATTTTTCTTGCCTTTCTGTATTGCTTTTACTTTTACTCGATTACACTTAGATCAAAATTTCAGATAGAAAACTTGTGTGGTTGAACATTGAAAATGTCACCTAAATAATAAAGCTACGTTCCCACCAGGTATGTGACATGCGTTCAAGAAGTCAATGGTGTTCACACTGGATGAGCAGGAAAGAGCCTCTTCTTCTTTGCCTTTTTTTAAAGTTTCCTAGCATATGTCTGCCGCCTGCAGTTGGAAGATGCTTGGTATGATCATTTTTTAAATGGTTAGCACACCTGTGAAGGAGACACCATCCAAATGTCACTACAAAATTCGAGACCCAAATTGGTCAAAGTTTGACCTGGTTTAACTTGCAACCATAGACATAAAACAATGGACGGATCATCTTTGACATCACTCCCAGAAAGCACGTTAGAACAGTTTGCAGCACAGTATGCTACATGCTAAAGCTAAAACAGAGCAGATGAGCTAAAAATCGGAGGTCTGTTCCCAGAATCCCCTGATCATCATTTGTCAATCATAAAGCTGCGCCTCCTCACTAAGCAAAAATAAAAGCTTTTTTTTTTTTTTTTTTTTTTTTTAAAAATTAAAAAAAAAAAAATCACTCCCCTCAGAGTTGTCATGAATCGAATATGCAGCCATTGATGAAATAAAAAGTTTAAGCACCAGGCATTAAAGGAGTTTCTTTGAGGGGTGAAAATGACAATTTTAGCATTGGAGTCAATGGGAAAATGCGCAGTCTAAGCACCAGCCCCTCTGGTCAGTTTCGGTACTGCAACATTTTGTTACTTTCTGGTTGGCTTCACCTCCCGCCCGCTAGAGTTGCTGCTTGCTTGCAACACGTTCAATGTTTTTTACATAGAACCTGAAAGTGGTCATAGGAACTTGCGTAGCAAGAAGTTGGAAACACGCATTTACACACATTTACAAAGACTTTTCATTGAAAGTGACAACTTGAACGTGTGTTGTGGAGGCCAGTTGAATGTTGCTGTTAAGTGGTTATGGCTAATCTACAAGTTGGTTTTTGTTGTTTTTCACAACAGTAGTGGTAGTTTTAAACTCATCACAAAAAACTAAAACAAGTTCTTTGTAAAGCTAAATAAAAAGAAGTGAAGCTTGCTTCCGTCCATCCCATTGTCACAAAATTGAGCAAACACCTGGTGTTATCGCTGTAGAAAAAACAATCCTGATGAAAATAACCAGATGATGTCATCATTTAATCTCTCGTCTTTAGGGGTTGAGGAGGATTTGGAAGAAGCATTACCCAATTCCTTTCCTATTCGTCATATCTGGGCTTATTAATCTTTTTGCATCTTTGGGTACTAATATTACTGCAGATCCTGAAGGTTAGCATGCTAGTATGTGGCGATGCCTCTGTGTGTTTTTTTTTTTTTTATCTTCCCTGTAATCCACGTGGCTTTATGTTACATGCACTCAATATTAGTACGAGCAGAGCCTTTTAGATGCTTGTTTATGTGAACTCATTTTCTTCTCTCCAAGCCTACTCCTCCTCCTCTTGTTAGCTTCTGCAGCCCTGCAGCTGCTGCGAGCTTCTTCCCCCGGGGTTTGGCCAGATTGAGTCAGGCAAACGGTTATCTCGAATGTGCACAGCTTTGTCATAATTGCCCCCCCTCTTGAGCTCACCGCTGTCGTTATTTCACATGCTAAACCCTATTAACTGACGCATATGTTACCGCACTTCGCCTTTATTCTGAAACTTTGAGCACAATTAGCCGGGCGCTCTGGCCTCTCCTGTTGATGCCACTAAGAGCTCAGGATCTGATATTAAGGCTCATTAGATAATCTGTTTACTGTGGAATAATTCTGGATTTTTTTTTTTACGCGCAAAAAGGTTAGCTGCTTTCTTATTTGGTTTGACCTTTTCCCAATTAGTTATAAGGAGGGTAGTGCAACCCTCTTAATTAAACTGACATTGGAAGGGGGGCTGTGTTTGCTTATTAGTAGTCTTATGCTGTATGTTTTAGGATAAACACCAAGTTTACACCTAAATTAAGAAAAACTAAAATACAAATGCACACAGGTTTTTCAAAAAACGGAAAAGCCCAATCAATAGGCTGAAAAATGGCAGATAATTTGGAATCTTTATGAATCCTTAGCAAAACAAAAGATTTTCAGTCAGTTACCTAAAACACTTATTTTACCTAAATACCATTAATCTTCCTGTTATTTTTGACTCATTTGAATGGGTAAAGGATCATTTCATCTTTATCGTCTAACTTTCCCAGAGCAATGTTACTAAATTCCCTCTGAATTTCATATTTCAGCTGCTCAACAGTCCATGAACAACACTGTCTGATTTGTCTGTGCATATTATGCCTTACATTTTCAGTGGTAGACAAATGAGGACTGCTCGCAGACCAGTCAAGCACACACAGTCTGTCCCTACAAAGTCATGCTGGTTTAAGTAGTGCAGAAAGATAAGTTCTCCTGCTGAAATAAACATGGGCCTAGCATAATGCCTCAGCATTCATGGTCCCCTCACACATTCAGATTACCCACAGCATGAGTCCTGATGCACCTTCATACCCGTGCAGATGGTGGTTTTTGCATCTTCTGTTGATATAAGCTCAGATGGCCTATATCGCTTCTTTGTGATGTAGAAGAGCCTACTTTTCCAAAAAGCAAGTCGCAGCAGGCAGTCACCCGACCACAGAACATGTGTTTATTGTGTTTCCTTCCATGTGAAATGAGATTCTGACCGGCAAACGGGTAGTGTCGCTGCAGAGTTGATACATTGCTTCCTCCTTGAGTTTCACAGCTTCAGTGCATGCACCTGCGGACTCTTGAAATGCTTGTCCAAGACGCCCCCATACCCATGTAGATATATTAATCATTGTGGCATGGGGATTTTTTTCAACCTCGCCGGGGGGTTACAACATTGTAACAGCATGTTAAAGCCACATCCAGTTTTTAAAGATCCACTCAGATGAAAATTATGTTCTTGGTGTTTTTAACAAGTTCCTGTTGTATTTTTATGATGATGGAAGATGTATATATATATAAACTTAAGCTAAAAGTTGTGCAGAGTATTTCTTTATTCAATTTGTTGTGATACAGGAGCAGACAAAAAAAAGACTGTATTTGGGATGTAGAAAATATGCTCCCTGCTCTGCTCCATTCTGATGCATTGTAGACATCTAGATCCATGTACATCTCTTTTTTCCCCATCTGAGCTAGCATCTGGCTCCAAACTGTATGGCTGGATAGCTCCAACACTGCCCATCATTTTTGTTGCACCGGTAATGTTAGGTGCTGAAGCACTTTTAGTTAGCAGGAGTGCATGTAAACAGAGATCTCTCAGCCTACGGTCTTGTCCACAACTGAGAGGCAAATTTCTGATGAAGTACCGCCACTCTGTAGAAACTGTGTCCTAGAAAATTTTCTATTTTTTAATTTGGGGGTGTCATAATCACACTTTTGATTAAAGTGAGTCTTTAGGCATTAGGGTTTTATGCACTGTTAGAATCCATAGATTTATTTTTCTTTTACAGATTTACACATCAAAGATGTTAAAAGATTTGTTTTTTAAATGTTTTTTCCTTTTGTTTATTTGATGCAATATAGCCAGTATTGCCATTTATTTGGTTTAAAACTAACATATTAAGAGTTTTGTCACATATTTGTGATACCCCTTTCAATATGTCTGTTTTAAACTTTGAACCACTACAACCTCTGTGTATATTCCTGTGGAACTTTGCCAGGTTTTTTAGACAATTTTCACATTGTGTTGGTTTTTGTCTTTGCTTTTTTTTTTTATTTATACTTTTTTGTTGTAGCTTTGTTTAATATATTGTTTAAAAACATAAAAACAGTTGGATCTCAGTTTTTGTGCTTTCTGCAGTAAAAAAAAAAAGTCAAAATTTACGACTCGGAATTGAGGTTTTTTTGGACAGGTTCAAGATTAATGTGGAATTATAGCGTAATATGAAAATATATCTGTAAACAAAGAAAGCTAAGATTGTACTAAAAAGATGGATATCATGCATTGCCTCAAAAGAAAAAAAAAAATCATTGAAAAATAATAAAACACCCCGTAGTACTCAGGCCCAAGAAAAGCTCCCTTTGAATGACTAACATGGAGTTTGGTTTAAAAGTCACTCTGCTAAACTTTGAGGGTCAGTGTTCTCCAACAGTTTGATCTGCTGTAGAAGGAAAAAAACAGAAATGTATGTTTGGTCTCCATTATGTGGAAGCCATTATTCTACATAGATATGCTTCTTTTTAACAAGTTTAATATGGCATCCCTGTGGCATTTTAATTGACCGTATGATAGAAGTCCATTGCTCTGGAGTTAAATGTACAATGACATTCTTTTTAATGCATTTGAGATCGCATCCCATAGCAGACACAGTAATCAGTTTAAAAGCCAACAATAAACAACAGTTAGAAATGAGCTGCATAAAGTCTGTGTATCATTTATTGTTTTCTTTCCGTTTTAAAAGGTGGAAGGCAATCGGAGTAATTGCAGCTCTACAATGAAACACACAATGAAGTTCTTTTATTTGATGCTAAATATCTGTGACTTACAAGTCACACCCTCCTAAACTCTGCAGATGCTGCATCCAGAACGTTGGCTTACTAAGGAGTCGGACAAGATGAGGAGGCAAGAGAACGCAGATTTGACCATTGACACCACAAGTTGTGTCCTTATGTGGAACGGAGCGTGTTAACCTCTTCTGGCTCGAAAGAATCTCAGAGGCCTGTGGAAGGTCCTGTGGGAGTGCATGTCCTCCTTTGGCATAACGTGCAGTCCTTTGCTGACATAGTGATACTTTCTTGTCATTGATCAAAAGCTGGAAGCAGGGCATTGCTCCGGTTTCATCATGCTTGCTAGACCCCGCTCCCCTCGCTGGCTAACCTATCTGGGGTCATTATACGGTACAGTAAGGACTAGGACTTTTTAAGGCCACCACTCCTGAGGACATATATCCCTTTTTAAAAAACAGAAACTTCTTGACTGCCGTGTTCTTTTTGTCTGACCTTACTTGCGAGCTGCTCCATGACAGTTTATGGCGGGATTCATTTTTACTTTTTTCTTTATCTGAGTTGTTTAAACAGGTGAAATTTTAAACTGAAAGCAACCACAAGACATGTAAAATTAAATCTGATAATGTGTCCTAAACTGAAACCATGCCTTGCTACGGGAAACATTTATGCTCCCCAATGTCATTAGCAGATAACGCTGTGATGCTGGGGGTGGTGATGACGGCAGCGGTTGGATGATGTCACGTTATCAGGGTAGGAGATGGAGGCTGAATGCCACAGGTTTCTATAATTGGAGACATGAAAGGAGTGACTGGTGATTAGTTTATCTGCAGGTAGTGAGAGGAGGGAACAATATTGGCATGAAAATTGCCACGCCTGAAAAACAGAAATTATGTGCCAGAAATGGGTGCTAACATGACAACTGATCATTCTATCCTGGGAAGCAAATACCTTCTCTCTTCAGAGATTCACACAGAAAGAGCAGCATAGCAGAAGTGTTGGCTTTTCCACATTTTATTAAATCTTCTAACATCTTTGGAGCCATTATCAAAAGGTGCTCAGCACTCGCTTCCATGTAAAGACACAGTGGAGTGAAAGACGGGCTCAATGACGGAGACCACCCATCGTTCTCTGGTGTGACATTTAATCATTTCATTCTTTCTGTCTGAAACCACTCTTCTTTTCACAGCAGATCTGTAGTCAGTCAACCCAATGATATCCCACAGAGCAAAGAGTGGACAGCAGCAAGCAAGAGGTCTGTCAAATGTCTTGTTCAAGCTGGGCCAAACACTGAACATGGCTGCCACCAACAGTTACAGGACCGATGGGATAACAAGGGAAGAGCCTTAATGCAAAACCAGAGACTCCTGCTCTACCAATTTACTGTCAAAGTACTAAGAAAACACTATGACATCAATTAAATACAATTTGAAAAAAAAATCAGGCTAGTTTAACAAGTAAGAATTTTATCTGTTTTCTGAAACTGAAATTTTTGATTGAAAATTCAAGAAATATTTCAAGTAAAACATGCATCCAAATCAAAGTAAAACACACGTAAAATACTCTGAAAAAATGGGAAGAAAAAACTACACATACAAAATCTAAAATATGTTGAAACACTCAACACATCATGAAGGCGCTGAGCAGATAACCATATGCCCCAGAAATTTAAGAAATATTTTGTAAATAAAGATATTACATGGAAATACTATCAACTCATTGTTCCATTATAGAAAATATTGTTAACTTACTTGTGAAATCAGTGGTTGCAGATACTTTTTCCCCATGTAAAAACAAACAGCAAAAAATACTTAAAAATATGATAAACATCTTTTCTCAATCTACATACACATTTCTCCAAAAACTTATTTCTCCAAAAAATTGAAAACAACTTTTTCTTCTAAAAAGATCAGGTATAAAAAAAATTAAATAATTATTTTAGTTTCCAAAATAATAGATCTACCACCACTTATTTTGTTTGTTTCATCTGACAAATGTGTTTTAACAACCAATAATACAAAAAAAGCACAAAAAACATTTTTAACAAAAAAAAAAGACCTTTTGACATTATTAATCAAACCTCTAGTTCAGGAAACTGTAATGGAATAGTATTAAAGCATTACTGTTGTTAAATGTATTCATACATTGAATTTGAAAGAGTAGTTGAAACTACATTTCTAAGTTTATTTTTGACAATAATTGAAGCCAGAAAAAAAAACGCATTAAACCTTTTAAAATGAAAACTTCAAAGATAAAAGAAAAAAGAAAAAACAAATTTGAAAAAAAAGTCATTGATTTTATATGACTTATACTCTGTTACATACATTTCAGGGATATGCGGAAACAGCTACAAAGAGAACCAAGAAAACTTGAATATCCAATGAAACTAACAATAAATAAATAAATAAATTAATTAAAAAAAAAAAAGTAGTTCCTTTTCAAAAATCCATGTCTTCATTCATTAATTATAAAGTTAACATAACAGTATCAGTAATCCTAAATAATAATAGAAAAACACAACTCTAAAAAAGAGAGTGTTTTTGGGAGTATTTTTATAGTCTATGGTTGAATGTGTTTTAAATGACCACTTTGGTACATTTTGTCATATTGGTGCCATTTGATGTACCCCAGATATAGAGCTATAAATCTCAGTGTATCCGATGTGTAAGTCACAGCAAGCATTTATTCAAACTTGTCTGACACGGAAGTACATGAATCAAGTGGAGTAATGCCCAGGATTACTATTTATGATGGTCAGAAACCAAAGGTAAACCAAAGTCAAAGTTAAGAAGTTAAGGAATGTGTTTTTACACCGGATTACAAAACCTTTCCTTCCATAAAACATGTTTCCTGTGTCTCAGACTGAGCAAACAAACAAGGCTTGTTCACAAAGGAAACTTAATGCTATTCATTGAAAGTAATGTGATAATTGTGAACATTTTGAAAATGTGCCTCCATATCAAAAATATTGTGGAATGTACAGCAACAAAAAGTTTGCTCATTTTTTCTACAAACCTAAACATTGCCTTTTAATTGACTCACCATTTTATATCTTATTTTTTAAACCACAAGCTTTGAAAGGTTTTTAACTTGTGAAAATACTCATAATTGCTCTGGCCCAATTAAAAATTCCAACAGTGTGGTTTTTCAAGGTGCTTTTGAAGCGTACACATCCTTTCTCAATGGAAGATGTTGCCAGAATAACCCCTGAGACTAAAATGTTTTTGCCTTCAAGGTTCTTGTCATATTCGCAGGGGACAAAGCCTGGAGCAAGTCTTCTTTTTTCTTTTTCTTTCTTTCTTTGTTTTTGATCCAGAAACCAAGAAAACAATTTGATCTTTTCCAAACTTAAGGCATCTACAACAACAGAAAAGTTTTTCTCACAATTAGGAAATATTGAAATGGGCAGTTTCTCACTATATCGAGATCCAAGGACTTTACTGTTCTTGTATTACCAAAAATACCTCACAGAGTTGAGGTTTGACATATTTTTTCATCTAATTAGTTTTTTTTTTAAATAAAGTTTTGGTCCATTAATTACAAAAAGGGATGGAAGAGAATTCTGCCAGTGAAGGTGGATTAGTGCACCACGTTAACCCGTTCTCTCAGATTTTCATAACCTCTTGATAGATCTTTCTATAAAGTTGTATTTCCCACTGCAAGTTATTTCTGAAGTTCTCTTGGTTTGACAAATTAGATAGTCTGCCAAAGAGTCTACGAAATGCCTCCAAATGAGTAATGGTCTTTGAGATGTTTAGTCTGGGGACAGACATACATACTGAATTTAATGCTCCCATGGGAATCTATGGTGACCTCAAATAACAAACCATAGATAGTCATACTGTTGATAAATACATAGTTTTAAATACAGCAAAATTATATTTTTAATTTAAGTCTACAAAAACAGATTTATGTTTGAATGAGTGAGAAAATAAATTACCAAATTTATCAGACTATAAGTTGTGTTTTTTTGTGTAGTTTGGCCAGGGGTGCAACTTATGTGTGACTTTTTCTTCTCAAACCAACAATCAGTTACCCGTTAGTGGTTTTTACCACTAAACACAACCACTCTAGAGCACTGCAGTTGTTTGTATCAGCATTTGCTACTGACAGCAATGCAGAAGAAGATGCACCATCCAAAACAAACATGGAGGAGAATCTGACTGTTCTATTCCTGAACTTTATATTTTCCTTATTTGCATTGAGACATTATTATTCCTATTTTCATGTTTTCCTTTTTTCTTCTGTGTCATGTTTTTTTTTTGCTCTTGTGACTTAGACTCCGATAAGGTTTGTTTTTTATCTTTGTTTTGAACTCAAACTGTGAAATTCCTTGAGTTGGACTCCTCTTTCTGTCATTTTGTTACATGGTGCCAATAATGTTAAATCAACAGAATGAGGTGCTCCTCTAAATTCACCAGACAGGACATTCAGGCTACATTAGATTCATATTTCCGGCCTGATGGGAAAAAAATGTCGAATTCTACAAAAAACTACTGTGGCAAATTTACAGCAGCTGAGATTACAATGTCGTTTCCATATTAGAACAATGGAAGCCAGACTGAACATTTGCAAAGAGTCTAATTTAGAATTTGGTAGCACACAGTTATGGAAAATTCAAAGAGCATTAGAATCACTCTCAATCTTTTAAGTTATTAAAGATGGTGGGCCTTCCTGAGGTCCAATTCAAATAGGGTATTAAATTAGAATAATAGAGGCTTGATATTAGATTTATTGAGCTGCTGGGCTTCCTTTATAACAGACAATCTCCCAATTTACTCTCACTTAGCAAGTCTGCTAATTTTATAGTGGACAGATCTGAGTGTTAATCTCAAAACTTTTATACAAATGATCTAAAAAATGACTCTAATAACTACAATGAATGCAATTGTGACCTAATAGACGCTCAACAAAGAAAAATGTCTTATTAGCGTAGTGGGACTGTAATGACAGAAGTCATTACGGATGTGTAATGGAAGTGTTGATATTTCGGTCCCTCATTTCTTCCTTCATTACACAGTTTGTGAATATCAATTGAGAGGGATAAATATTAATGATTAGAAACAGTGCTTAGTTTGAGAGCTGTACAAGGTTTTTCTTTAAACCTCAAATACCAATAATCTGCCTTAAAGTGAGCATCTATGAGTCTATTTAGTCTAGACTAAAATAGGGGGAGTTGTATAGAGATCAGGAATATGCAAATGAAGTGAACTGGTTTTATGTATCATCTATTCAGGAATGCGAGTGTAAATCACCCCTGGATCACTCTGGGAAAGTCTCCTACCAATTACACCATGCCGAATGATAATCGACAATGTCACATGATGAGGTTCTAGGTTTGATACCTTCTGCCTGGAGTTTGATGATTCACTGTGCTGACACTAATCCGATTATACACAATACGTATGTTCAGCTGAGACCAGATTGTACATTTTTACTGTCAGTTATAAAGAAAACCAATAAAGCGTGAATGCTGTGGACAGTTTAAATGCTCTGTGCTAATGTGTGTGAATATCTATGCACCCCTGGGCGGGGTTTGCTCCAAATCGGATTGGGTGCACCCAAACCTGTCATTAGCAACCAGCTCAAACAAGTGTTCAGTCACAATGCTGAGAAAAAAGCTTTGTTTTAAAAGGCCACATCCTGATTTTAAAAATATCTAACCAAAACATGAATACTTTTACAGCAGTCGGTTCATGTTTTGGTTAGATA
>BSAI01000201.1:22862373-22962051 GCA_036245035.1 Adrianichthys oophorus | reverse complement strand
CGAAAACATGAATACTTTTACAGCAGTCGGTTCAAAAAGCTTATCCATATATTTCAAACTGACCGTTTCATCTTGCACACTAAACTGTACATTCACATTTAAAAGTTTTAATAAAAGGTGCTATGACTCAATCTGAATCTGGTTGCATCTTGTCTGGAACCAGGTGCCCCTTATTTTTTCTGTAGTATAAGTTATTCAAGTCAGAAACTAGTCAATGCCTCAATAAAAGTCGGTGGTGCCTGCTAGACCCCCACGTCCAACACTCAAAACCTTTGAAAACAGATTTGGTGTGGCCCATTTAAAAGTGGTAGGGGGGTGCCTTTCCAACAAACTCACACCTGATTGGTGAGAGTGGTTGCCATAGAAACGATGACTCAGACCAACTTGGACAAATCACTGCTTGCTGACGACATCTATCTCAAACATGGCGGGGAAAAAAATGCTGACTGATTTGACTTCATTTTGTTGGAACCCGAACTAAGACATTTTCTTTGGGTGATATCACATGCATTCGGTCCAGTCCTCATATACAGTCAATGGTTCAAACCAGAGTTCAAGTGAGCTTTCCCATATTCCCAACCCAAACACAACAAACTGTCTTAGGAATAGTGCCAGTGAAAGCACGTCCTTAGAGATAAAGAGGAAAGCTTTGAAAATCATCATTCAAATAAAATCCATAGTGTGATCAGTCTGAAGCTGAATGATATTTTTTGAAACACTTCTATCTTTAATGTTGCTTTTCAATGGGCCCCACAAGCGCAAGTCGGAAAGCACTGCACACTGCACTGAGAAAGACCAATTGTCACAGTGGATACTGACTGCTCTAATTGTGGATGCAAGCAAGTTCAAAGGAGGCATACTCCATGCTGTCAGTCATTAAACACCTGCTGTGGCTGGGATGTATCCAAAAGTGGAACCTGCTTAAAAGATGCAACCCATATGTTGTTTCTTTTTTTTTCTCCCACTCTTCCAGCATCGTCTGCTTCGTTCTCAGCTATGAACTTCAACTGACAGAAAAGAGAGATATAAGAAGGCAGTGTGCGTTCTCCATAATACATGAAGCAGATTAGTATCATGTGCAAGAGCGCGCCAGATTTGCACAGGGCAGCTCATTGCATTTGCAGTTACAATCTACGAAAAATTAGCGGCTGAATTAAAGCGGCAGCTCGTCAGCACCTGTGAGTGCCTTCCAGAATGTTCCAAGGGTGGGGGTAGCGGTAGGGAGTGGGAGCGGCTCTGTCTGTGCAGTTCAATGATGGGATTTTGCTGAGCTCCATTTACTGTCAGCCCAGAAAATGAGACTTTAGTTACTGTACAGATAAGTTCCCATAAACGAGGGAACTCGACTTTGAAACATTCACGGAAACTTCAGCACTAATGCACCTGAAAGAAACTCAATATACTGTTCACACACACATATACAGCAACACACTGAAAGTCTTCGTCAACTCTGGTCCGTTGTGCACGAAGTAACAAAACCTGGGAACAGCTGATGTGCAGCTATGCGAGCACAGACAGCCTCCTGAGGGCAGATATATTGTCAAATTAATTAAGATAAGCAATTCATAGTACTTTATTGGCCCTGCGAATATCAGCCTTTAACAAAGGTTTTCACAGGGAATGGAAAATTACCCAGCATGCCCAGAATGAAAAGCCATGCAGAATGGGCCCCATGTTTGCAGCTGCAACAATAATGTTTATTCTATTAGCTTTTGCATCTCCCTAAAACTTGTTTCTCTCCAAAGTAACTGCGTTGTATGCTGAATTTTCACATCAGCATAATTATCAGTTAGTTTTAATAGTTTAGTAATTATCGTAAACAATGGACCAATCAGCAGGAGTGGAATTATTTTTTTTTGTTTTTGTGGAATCTTTGGAAGAAAACATCATTACAATAAAATGATAAGAATGTTAATTATAACAAGACCATTGCAAGACTTCTAAATATTGTAGCCTTCATGCAAAGAGGAGATGTTGTTTAACCTAAAGTTAGAAAATCACACACAGTTCAGCACTGCTGGTAAATGGAATTCTGATTGTTTGGTCATATTTTTTCAAGATTCATTAAATGCTTCATGTTTTATTTTTGTTTTTTTTTTAAGTTCAACTAACAGTTAAGCTAAGAGATCACAGGACTCAGAAGTCAACTGTAAATAAGTTATTTTTAATTAATTGGATTTCCTACTTACATAACATTTTATTCTTTATGAAGATTTGAAGATGCTGAAGTTTGAAAAATGGAGGATGGAAAAGGATGAAGATTGGTCATTACTTGGTCGTTACTTGGCTACTTTGGGATGCAATTTTTTGTGAAATTTCTCAATTACCCATCTCATGCAGTTGCAAGATTCTGTTCTTCAGTACAGCTTCAGTACAGCATCAGTACAGAGATGCTGCGTTCAAATGCTTCAAGACCACTGGAAGAAGAGGATTTCAGCCCTCAAGTTAGAGATGCAAATCATTAAAGGAACTAATGAAACCAATGGAACTCTCACCCCAAAATTTGAGTACATTGAAAAACTTTGAGAAAGAAGGAAAAACTCTCAGATCATGAAGAAGATTGGTACGTCTAGAATCAATTTTCAAGTTGATCTAGACATACTTTTAGCTGCTTGTCTAGTTTCTTTAGTTCTAACTAATGAAGAAAAAAATTAAGTTATTTATCTGCTGATGGTTTCAAAGTCAACTGGCTTTCAGATGAAAAGTGTGGCTAAGAGGTGGGGGCACTGAATCAATATCAAATAATACTTTACATTTGAGTTTTTTTGTCAGGTGTTGTATTATTCTTGCCTAAGGCGAATCCAAATCCTTACCCTACCCCATGGCCTCTCCCGACCCTTACGTTTAGCCCTCCAAACTAAGAGTTATGAAAAAGCAGTGTCTTCAAATTCGGACGACACTCCCACTCGATGACGTCATCAACAGTTGCCTGTAGGCTATGTTAGCGCAGAGCTGCCAGCGATCGGAAATAATAACAACAAAAATAGTAACAACATCAGTTTTATAACTTTAAAAAGATCATGCTAAAACAAAAAGTCATTACTTCAATTTAAAGGTAAAGTTCTGTGCTTCAGAGCCCACCCACGTGAGCTTCTCCTACATGGTACAGCGCGATGCGGTTTACCCTTGCAGCGGAGGGCTCTCGGCTGCAAAAAACTATTTTGGACCCCCCTCTGCCTTCAAATGCCCCTACAATTGGAGCGGTGGGGAAAGAATTCGGATTTGGCCTAAGTCTTTTTATTTCTACTCCCATGTTATCAATATGTTTAGTATAAATATACATATATATATATATATATTTAGGGGTTGGATGACTCCATTGCAGTCCAGTGCATTTAAATACTCGACTCACATGTTAATTCTTACTTTTTCCTAAAAACTGAAGCTTTAAAATGGGAATAATTGTTCCTGGTTGAAAACTTACTTTTTCTCTTCAATGAATATCCAGTGGAAGACTAACTGCATGATTGTGTAAAACAACAAACGATGACTGAGATGGTCACATGACACGTGATACCAGCAGCAACAGGCTTTTCCTTGACGTGTTCTCAGCAGCAGCTTTCCATGCTGAAGCAGTCGCACAACATAAAAACGTAAAAGCAAAGGATGGGATAAACCCACCGTCAGCTAACCTGAGCTTCTGAAAACATCTGAAGGAGTAAAAATGCAGCTATTTCTCTAAGGAGCTGATGAGAAGCAACAGTGAGCAGAAAAGAGTGAATTCATTTGATAAGTCAAACAAAGCTATATTATGAAAAAAGCAGAGCGAATGCCTGCTTTTCAGTTAATTCTTCCCTCCATTAATTTGTGTGTTTAATCAAAGTATATAACAAAAGTGGAGCTATATTTTATTCAATGCACAGGAATACTACGCAGAGTAGGAGGAGCAGAGACTTAATTTGGGCTCAGCATGGGGCACACAATCTCATTAATGCCTGTGGCCCCCTGGCAAGTTAGAAGACTTATGCAAGTGGGTGTAAAGAGAGAAAATTACAACTTTTAGAGATGGTGAAATAACCAGCTTTGATTATTTCTGCATTATTTAATGAGGAGGTTAAATGCTTCTAAGTGTTTTGAAGAAACCAATATATTTTGTTCATTCATTCATTTTCCAATCCGCTTTATCCCTTTCGGGGCCACGGGGTTGCCGGAGCCCAACCCGGCTACTCATGGGCGAAGGCAGGGTACACCCCTGGACTGGTCGCCAGTCTGTCGCAGGGGCCACAATCACACACCCACACACACTCACATTCACACCTAGGGACAATTTAGAGTGACCAATTAACCTATGAAGCATGTTTTTGGACGGTGGGAGGAAGCCGGAGTACCCGGAGAAAACCCACGCATGCACGGGGAGAACATGCAAACTCCACACAGAAAGGTCCCCCTGCCAGGGCTTGAACCGGGAACCTTCTTGCTGTGAGGCAGAAGCGCTAACCACTGCGCCACCGTGCAGCCCCCCAATATATTTTGCTTTAAGGAATTCATTTTTAGTCTTCTGACAGAAAGTTATAGACATCTGCGTTGAATCTTTGGATAATTAAGATTGCTGATTGTGGATCAGGGGTCAGGATGTAAAAATAAGGAACAACACATCTAACAACCTTGTTTTATCTTACTAAAAAGATAATAAGTTCACTGGGGACTTTAGGGAGGCTTTACTCGTTTGCAAGTTCTCTGTTGTGCATCGTTACTTTATGATTTATAACTGGAATTGCTGGAATTCTGAACACAGAAACAGAAAAAAAGCATTACTTTGCAGATGAACATTTTTCATCTTCACTATATTAAAGCTGCATGGCTTCATAACATGTTCATGTGCATACGGAGCTACTTTCAAGATATATCATTACGTACAGCATGGGGTCACAATAAGAGAAGCATCCATAAATATGAATGCACTTTTTTTTTTTTTTTATCAAACTAATGCATATCAAAGCAGCCTCACAGTCTGTTGTGCTCATAACAAAGACTGCTGACTTGTTTATTTGATTCCATGGGCACTCAGTCGAACAGGTGAAATTAAAAACACAGTACCCTCCCAGCAGACATACGTCTTTACAAAACACTCCCAGCAGCTAAAAAAAAAAAAAGTTTATTGAGAATCTGTTTTCCAGCTTAGAAAGACGAAAATATGTTTTCTAAAAACACAGAAAGCTGTTGGAAATGCTAAAACAAAAAGGAAGAAGCACAAAAACATAGTCCATTAATGTTGAATGTAATGTGCAGTTTTATGTTAGTACAGAAATACTTAATATTAATGTTATTTGGGATCTGGGGAAGCAAACCTGAAACACAGAAGAGGGTTATCTTTAGCAGATTAAGGAAGTAAAGTAAAAACACCAGGGTGAAAAAACAAGTACTCTTGCTTTCTAAAAATATTTTTAATGTTGAATACTTTAAAAGCCTAATAGATTGAGGTAATTAAAACATTGTTATAAGAAAGTACGACTTGATTAAACTCAAACTAAACATTTAAAATGGTAATTTACTTCAGAAATGAAATGTTCATCTTGTTGGCCAAGAGCTTTGTGGCTTGTTAGTTTATGTGGAAAAAAAAAATCTCAAAGTTTTAGGACTGGTTGTACTGCTACAGGCAACAAACTACTCACAAAAGTTTTTACTAACTGGAAGTGAGTTTTTATAAATGTCTGTGGTAAACCCTTCCTCTAGTCTTTTAAATTTAGACACATTTGTTCCATTTTCATTGTCAGTGGCTGTTTTAAAGGTAATTTGAATTAATAGTTAGATGACATGACCTATACTTTATTTTGTTCTTTTTTTGCATTCTTATTAGACAGCCAGGTATGCTTTTTAAAATTATGTTATCTAAATGTGCTCTAATGTTTGCTTGAGGAGTCAGTTAAAGAGTTAAAATGAACAGCATTTAATCTTGGAGAACTCAAGAAGAATTTTTTTTTTCTGGGCTTTTAAAGTTAACTTGAATACCTTTTTTGTTTGTTAATTATTAACAGCAGCCAAAATAAATAAATGCATTTTTTTAAAAAAGAAGCCACATTTGATCCTGTGGGTTCCCCAGGGTGAAGTACAGTGGATCATCAGCACATGTCAAAACATAAAAAAAAATTAATAAATTCTGCATTTAGACAAAGCATGTAAGTGTCTTTACACGACAGTTAAAAAACAAGATCAAAGATTCATTACAGATTTTTTTTTTAAAATAAAAGTTGGAGTCTACCTTCCTACTCCTCCAAAGGAAACTCCTGACTCTGAAACATTGAAAACAGCAGCCCGTCTTCCTGAGTTCATTTTGAGGTTTAAACACGCTCAGAAAAATGGCAAAAAGCTCAGCGAGCTTTATATGAGCCCTTGCAGGCCCCAGCATGTAAACGCTTAGGGGCCATGGCGGACCTGTCAGGAACAACCTGAACAAGCATGTTTGGAATGGCTGTGAGGGGGAGCTCTGCTCTGTGGAAACATTTTGGAATCCAAGTTTAGATTTGCAATCTCGTAAATAATCAAAAGACGAGCCTTTGGGAACAATGTTTGTTAGGCAGTTTTCAAGTTTTTGACCATTTCAAATTAGCATCATGTTTAGTGAAGAAAACAAGCACGTTTCCTGCAGTAAGAACCAATCATTTGGCCTCAAAACCAGGGCAGCTTAAAGTTTTTAAAGTCAGACTGATCATCTTTTGATCTATTTTCAAAGTGTTCCCAGTGGTCTTGTAATTGTGATTATGCAGTTTTTAGGCAAAATGAAAAAACTGTGTCGTTTACTAGGGGATCATTTCTGCAGAGTGGCAGTATTTCACTCAAAACTTGCCTCTGAGTTGTTGGCAGGACTACCCTTGCTTCTCATCATCCTTTTTATCTACATTCTCTCCAGCTTGTTACACCCCCCCACAACCCCAGCCTCACATTAGCGGTGCAACAAAAATGGCGAGAACTATCCAGACGTACAGTTTGGATCCAGATTCTAGCTCAGACGAGGAAAACAAAGACGAACATGGATCTATTTGCTTGCAGGATGATGCATCGGAATGGAGAAGAGCAGGGAGCTTGTCACAAATAAGATCTTTTTCAAAAAGCATTTTTTTTGTCTGCTTCTGATTCATGATTTGAATGAAGAAATAAATGTAATCTTGAGCTTAATTTTCTTTATAAATGTCCTGCATTATAAAAAAAAATGCCACAGGCACATGTTAAAAATAGCATTGTTATTTAAGCTACTTTTGAAGAAAAAGTTGCTTTACATTTAAAGTGCATCCACGTTTTTAGGATTATTTTATATTTAAATCAGGAAGACTGTGTTGTTTCTGTAAGTGAGATGCAAACATATTTCAAATCTTTTTCTTGTATTGAGATTTTAATTAATCCTAAATGAACTCATGTATGAGTAAAACCATTTGCGTCCAAACAGAAGAAATTATGCTGGTGTGTTTTTTTTTTAATCTAATATCATCACCACAAACTAAAATGAAATGTGGAATATGAGGGCATGCTATGATTGCTTTGAAGACAAGCAATTACAAGAAAGGCAGTTTAAAGAGATGTTTTGCTTAACTCTGTTAACCATCTGCCAGAATGATTTTTCAATGCAACCCTGTAGTGTGTTCTCACTCTAGAATAAGCTTCTCTCGTGCAGTGTTGTTGCGGAGACAACAGCACAGCTCCATTTGCCATTTCAGAGGGAGCTGCATCAGTCCCGTGTTGATGCGTCTGAGTGGATTAGAACTGAGGGGAACGATTTCCCCAAAAAGCCTCCTGCTGTTTTCCCAGAAAGAAGATAATTGATGCATGCAAAGTGTAAGAAATATTTCTTTCCCCCTGCAGACAGCTGCACCAAAACAGCAAGTTTGAGGGTTTGCAGCCTGGGACAGGTGATGTTTCTGTTGGCATCTGACTGCCACATCACTGAAGTGAAGCACTATGTGGGATTTTATTTCTTTTTTTTTTCTTTTCTCAATCCCAAAAGAAGGGCAGAGGTTTCTATCACATCACTGACTCTTTTTTCCCCAAAGGACTTAAAAGCAGAAAAAGCTAAACACAGTAAAGAAGGATATGACTCCATGGTGACTATTTAAGTCTTCTGAGCAATTAAGAAACGCCTTTATGTGGCTCCAGGGATTGATTTATTTTTTAAAAGAAAACAAATAACACTCAATGACTCAATTTTATCATTATCATCGTTGCTATTGTTACTGTAAAAAAGATTTTTAGATCCGGATGATTTTATTTACATGTTTAAATCTTGTACAAAAGTAATAACAAAATGACCTATACAGTGGGGCAAAAAGGAATTTAGTCAGCCACCAATTGTGCAAGTTCTCCCAGTTAAAAAGATGACAGAGGCTTGTCATTTTCATCATAGGTATACCTCAACTATGAGAGACAGAATTAGAAGAAAAAAATTCAAGAAAATCCTGTTGTCAGGTTTTTAAAGAATTTACTTGCAAAGAATGGTGGAAAATACGTGTTTGGTCACCTATAAACAAGATTTCTGGTTCTCACAGACCTGTAACCTCTCCTGTAGGAGGATTTTCTGTCCTCCATCTGATACCTGTATTAATGGCACCTGTTTGAACTCGTCATCTACATAAACGATATATCTATATAACATTTCGACTTTGTACCATTATGCAACACATTTCTAATGTAAGTACTGCAAAAACTGAATCATGAGAAAGTAAAAAGGCCCCTGTTTCAAGAAAAAGAATCTTATCAAGAAAGTATTTCTTAGTTTATTAAAACATATCTTCTTGACTAGATTTTTTTAACTTCCTTATTGGTAAGACAATTTTTCTTACCCTATTGGCAGATAGCTCATTTAAAGACATTTTTTTAAGACTTTAAAGGAATTTTTGACTACATTTTTGGGGGGCCGGTTTATGCAGTGGAGTGTTTTATAATGGCACAAAGCCGCTTTTCTTTGCACCAGAATCAGCTGTTTGACATTGATTGCATAAGCACTTCACTACTATAAAGTGTTTCACTTTAGCGCAAAGCTGCTTTTTTCCGCTTCAGAATCTGCTGGAATTATATTAATAGTTGAAGAGTCACAGTTGTCCAAAGAATGTAAACACTGGAGGAGGGTGTCAGAATCCAAGGCCGGTGTCCAACATGATTTCCAACCAACCTGCCATTAAAGCTCCTTATTGACAAAGCGCACCTGATCCAGATAATCAGCCGCAGAAAAGAACCAGCAGGAGACCGGCCCTCAAGGCCTGGAATTTGACCTCTGCATTGGAGCTAAAGTTTTGGTGTTAAAGGGTTAAGTTTGAGTACTCAATTCAAGTTGTTCAATAAAAAAATATTTAAAAAAATAATATCAATTACAAAAACTTCATAATTTGGTTGACACGTTCAGTTGATTGGTTTAACTTTGTTTTGTTTAAAATTTGTTTTCAAAGAATAAAAACAAACAAACAAACAAAAAACAAATAGAATTTGATTAATCCCTTGAAAGTGGGTGGGAAGAAGCAAACTTGCATGTTGACAAATAAACTTTTTTTGGAAGAGAGACAAGAAATATTGTAAAAAAAAAAAAAAAAAAAGTAACATTAACAAAAATCATAAAGCAGAATAAGCCAATATTTATGACATTCCAACAACTATCTTCAATTCTAATAAGCTGAAATATTGAATAAGTTGGTTGGATTCAATACGACAACATGAAATATATAGTAATTTATGGGAATTTTATCCTACAATAATACAAGAAATCTTCAGTACTTGCAGTGGTATAATGATGATTTGGAGCCATCTTCCAGCACAAACATCCTGGTTTGTTGCAACAGAGCTGAACACAATTTTCTTCATAGGAAATTGTACTATTCAATTAAATTTTATCTAGATAGCCCAATATCAGAACCATAGCCATCTCAATGGGCTTCACACCAGTATTTATGCAAAGAAGTCAGTCATAAAATTATAAACAATAGCTGGTTGGTAAACAAAACTAAACAGACTAACCTAAACTGGTATCCCTGCCTTTTTACCCTCCTTCTTGACTATGAGACTATATGGAAACTAAAACAGCTTAAACCACACAACAGAGAATCACAGCACATCCTACTTATCTAATAATAGGACATTGTTTTTTAAAGGTTTGGATTTGAATCTTTAAAACTATGATTAGCAACTAAACAGTTTAGAGCAACTGAAACATGTGTGACGTACTTGGTAATTTGAGAGGTGATGCTCATGTAAAAAGCAGACATGTGCTGGTAGCTTTTGTTTTGGTCTGTAATGAGTCACCAGGGTCAAATGAGGCCACATTTGCTTCAATTGGTTTCATTCAAGCAGAAACATGTAGAGGAATTGTTTCCTGACAAAAGTATCTTTGGCTTTTCCCCATCCCGGGGAGAGGCTGGAGCTTGTTTGTAATAAAAGAAAAAGCACATTATCTACTGTGAATTGATAGACATGCTAACGAGAGGACTGTGATGTTGAACAGAAACTGGGGGCCCACTGGGAGGATAGAAGTGTAAAACTCGTACAGCTGCGGTGGCTGACAGGAAACATGAGTCTAGGAGGCTGAGTGCAGTGTGGAAGCAATCAGAGAATAAACGAGCAGGCAGGAAATGGGAAACATTGGCAATCAAACAGCATGTTTTTGTCACTTGCATTAATTAGATTTATCCTTGCAGATAATAAAAGCAGCAGATATGTGTAGTACTCATTGTAATATTGGTTAAAAACTTTTATGGTGATGTTTTGGGCTCCTGTGAAGGATGAGAACAGAACAGTTTAATTTTGCTTTACACCAATATTTTGTCATCAGCTGCATAGCTCTGCCCTTATTTTGAAAGGTTTAAAATATTACCCGTTAGGTATTTGCATCTTCTTTTTTTTTGTTGCTACAGATGTCTTATATTGCTCCAAAATGGTTTTGGCATTGAATTAAGAAAGATCATAAAAACAAGCTGCAGCTCTCCTTTGTTACTCTGCTGGACAAGTGACCTCAAGCTTCTCTAACTTGACCCCATCAGCTTGTTTTATCTTATAGCACTGCAAACCATTTAATATCAACAGCTGAAGCATATTATTAGCAGTGCAGATTCTTGTCATGCTCAGAACAGATTACAATCGCGGGGCAGCGAGCCTTTGCCTGCTTGCCCACTGTGCATAATCCATCTTTCAGGGTGGTGTGAGGGTCTGGACCTGAAACTCTGTTGTCATCAGACGACAGGCAGCGTTCACCCCGGAGAGAGTGTCTGTCAATCACATTGAGGTGAGACAAACTGCCGTGCACGCTGATCACACTGCAGTCATCAACATGCATGCTTTCGGCCTGCAGGGAGAAGCCAGGACTGCAAGAGAGAAGGTGTTTTTAGCTTTATGCACTTTAAAAGGAAAAAAATCATTTTAAATGTGTTTTTAATCTATTTTTTAACCATGTTCTATTTTTTTCTGTAATTATTAATGTATTTTTCATAAAGCAAATATATTTAATTATAAATTATGTTGCGTGAATTGACGAGGTTATTATTCTGTCTAATAACTACATGCTTTCTCAGGCCATCTAAAAAAATTAGTTACCAAAGCTACGCAGATGAACACAGATATACACACACCGGCCAATTTATTAGGTCCACCTTGCTAGTACCGGTCTGGACCCCTTTTCCTTTTTTTTCATATCAGTTGATAACGATATATATCACAATATAAACTAAATCATAATATTTGCCAAATTTTAATGCTCTGTAGCTCATTAGAGAAATATGGAATTATCAGTAAGTTGTTTGAATTTAAATATTTATTTCCCATTATACTTCATTAAACATAACAGATGCACTGCAGGACCATGATGCAACCGTTCTTCAAAAAACAAAGACACATAAGAAAAGGGAAATATATTCTAAACCAAACAGAAAATTAGGGCAAAAGCTTTCAAGTTTCAAAAGAGAACATAAGTAAAACAGAACACTAAACTGGTTGATCAGTTCCATTTAAAAACAAAACATTAATTCTGCAAATAAATACTAATGTTTTCGAGTTTTAGAGAGCACACATAAAAATTTACTGTTTTTGTCAATATCCTGTGAATAAGCTAGGAACTAGAAGCACTGCATCAGAATTTCTTCTGGTAGTTTATATTGTTGCTGCTGTTCAGGTCTTACCTATTTTGTACATAAAGCGCCTTGGGTTTCGATTGAAGGAAAGGGGCTGTACAAATAAATAAAGTTTGAGTTTATGTGATTGGCTAATTAGAAATTTGCATTAACGAGCAGTTGGACAGGTGTGCCTGATAAAGTGGCCAGTGAGTGTACACTTTATTACCAAAAGTATGATAAAAATCAGACGTCCTAATCACTTGGCCTGGCTACAGGTGTATAAAATCAAATACTCAGCCATGCAGACAGTTTTCACAAACATTTGTGAAAGAGTGGGCCGCTCTCAGGAGCTCAGTGAATTCCAGCGTGGAACTGTAATAGGACCTGTGCAACAAATCCAGTCGTGAAATGTCCTCTTTCCTGAATATTCCACAGTCAACTGTCAACTCTATCATAACAAAATGGAAGAGTTTGGGAACAACAGCAAATCAGCCACCAAGTGGTAGACCACGTAAACTGATGGAGAGGAGTCAACGCATGGTGCAAGGAGGTCGCCGACTTTCTGCACAGTCAATTGCTACAGAGCTCCAAACTTCATGTGACCTTCTGAATAGCCCAAGTACAGCACGCAGAGAGCTTCATGGAATGGGTTTCCATGGCCGAGCAGCTGCATCACAAGCCACACATCACCAAGTGCAATGCAAAGCTGCATTCAGCTTCTATGCTCTGGAACAGAAACCCACCTGTTCTTAGCTGCATTTGATTTGTTTGTATTCAAAAGTATACATCCCACATTGTTACTTTAAATTTATTTCAAATTCATTTCTTTTCATTTTCTTTTTATTTTTATTTTAATGATCACAACTTTACAATTTCCTATTTTTAACATGGAATATAAAGTTTGGTTATCCAAAATCGTCAAACAGGTTGAACAGAAATAAAGGAAACATGACACAGCTTCACTTATTGTATAGGATGTCAGTATAAATGCACATCAGGAAACTAAATGAGGTCATTTTTAAAAAAAGATTTAAAAGCGCATGTGCATGGCTTATTAAAATGCAACTGCTTCCATGCATGAGCTTCAGTTTAGGAAAAATATTTCTCTGTTTTGCCGCTTGAGCAGGTGATTCAACAATTCTTGACATTTTAGCAGACAGGCAGGAGGACCAACCTGAGAAAACACAGAGTGCATTTTTAATCATCTCATATTGTCACCGAGCACACAGCTCTGGCATGCATGTCCCCGGGGAGACATATTAGGTTATCTTTTTGTGCATTGTACCTGTCTCCACACAATGTAATTACATAAGAAATGTGAGATGATCTCTGTCTCAAGAGCAGCTTGTTTACTGCAAAACATGTTCAAGAACATCTGTTATATGAGCCTGACTGCAATATAAATTTGAGGAGGGTAATGACAGAAAAAGCATCAGCAAAGCGAGTTTTCTCAGGGAAGTAAATGCATGAATGCATTTATGGCTTTTTACATGCTTTTTCTTGCTCGTAAAAACTCTTGGCGATTTGTCAGGTGACGTCCCCGAGGTTCCATGTCTTGATTTAATTAGACATTTCAGTCTGTTTTGAGAGATCTGTTGATGTTAAAACATTCTGATTGAACTGTGTAGCATTGCAGGAGTCCATATGTGAATTTCTGCTGTGTGATGAAAACGCTGCAAAAGCACCACAGGATGGAAGTCAATATTTTACCAACACTATGTGTTTGGTTTAATCTTGCGCTGTAAGGGGAGAGCACTTCAGCTGTTTAATAGTACCTTACAGAAGATAGATAGCTGGTTATATGTTTTACCATAAAATATTAAATTGATATTCTAAAAACTTGACAGCAAATGCTGTGCAACGACAAAATTAGATTTTCTCTTCAGAAGCGTGCAACACATGTATCCTGAGCGACGTTCTTCTTTAGTAAGTAGGCACCACCATCATGCTGGACTATTTAGCCTTCAGGGTCAAGATGACTGCAAGTCACTGTCAAATCACTGAAGACATTCTTAGTTTATTTTGATATTCTGCTCAGTGCTAAAGCTCATCTCATATTTGATAGACATGTACATTTACCCCATGCATCTTGCTTATCAAATCATGATTCAAGGACTTTATACACAACTGATTTATTTGAGACAACCTGTCTGGAATAGTCATGTACAGTAAGTATTGTGTACTTTAATAAAAATGCCCTGAAGGCTCTTCATCCAGAGAGCTCATTACAAAACGTACTTTGACGGAAACAAAGTTCTCCAGAGAAGACAGGAGTTAAAGCAGCGCTGAAGAGATTCTGAGAGTTTTTACAGTGAGAACATATTTTTAAAATATATTCATAAATAAAATATTAAAAAATAATAAAAATATGTACTCTCTCCTTTTTTTTAGATTCTGTACGTAATTAGGTCATGAAATAGATTTTGTCATTGAGTTAATTTGAGTAGATAAAATAGACATATTAAAATACTCATTTATATATCAGAAAAATATCTACATCTGCCCATTAATTTAAAAAAAATAGAAAAAGGAATTATCTACGTTTAATGAATGCATAAATGCACAGACTTTATACACCAACTTCAATTTCCCTTTCTAGCCCTGCAGACTGACGTGTTTTAGGCTGGAAAGTTCTAGAAAGACATGCCCAAATAAGGCTTTGTATCTTCAGAGAACCACAGAGAGCTTCTATTTACAGGAGAAAACAATATTTGAGCAGCAGAGAACTTCTCCAAGGGTGACCAAAATCACTTCAATGAGAAATAGCAACAAGAAATCACACTCAAAGAGAGAGTTGACAAAATGCTTTGATTATCTGCGGAAATTCAGAGAATGAAATGGGACAATAGGTGAACTAAATTGAAAATGTATCCTTATTACAAAAAACACCAGTAAAACACAATGGTGGTAGAATTATGGTCTGGGGTTGTAGGATCAAAATTCCATAATTAATGTATTATCCTTGTAATTCGTCACAAGAAAAAAAAAAGAAAGGTTTGTTTTCATCTATTTATTACTGAATGTGGATTTAGTGACCCCTCCCTCCTGGCGTTTCAAACAGGAAGTACCTGCTGGTTCCATAAAGCCAAAATCCCATAGACTTCTATTGAGAAACAAATAGCTGTTACTCAGACATTCCATTTGTCAGAATAACCATTTTTGCTCTGATATCTTTTTTTTTTAAACATGTTCATACTAAACCAACACCATTTTCATGAAATTGTTCCTGCTGTGCAAGTTATTCAAGTTAAAAACTGGCCAATCAGATGCCTCAAAAAAACTATGTGGTTTCACATCAAACGTGTGTAATGTTTGATTGACAGATTCTCCCGACCATGCTTTCAAGAGGTTGGGGTGTGGACTTTAAGCAAGCTCACTCCTGATTGGCGACAGTGGTTGCCATAGAAACACGGAAACTGACTCGGTCGAATCTTTTCGATGGTGTTTGGCTCCAAAAAATAGCAACATAATTAACTCTGTGTTGTTGGAGCCGTAAATAAAGCATTTTCTACAAATGACGTCACACTCACTCGGTCCAGTTCTCTATACAGTCAATGGTTTGATCTCACCCATGAATGTCCTGAAAAAACCCAAGACCTCTACATATCTGCATGAGAATAAACAACTAAATTCAACTGCTTGTGCTACTTCTGTGCAACTCTTTTTATTGTCTTTGGGGTGTAATGACTTAAACTTGAACAGATTCATTTGGCAATAAATGTTCTTTATTGAAGCAAGAATTCACTTTAGAAGCAAAGAAACAGAAAACAAAAGTAATAAATTAGACCATGTACATTGTGCCTTTTGGAGCCCAGATGTACAAGTGCTTAAATTAAAATTGTTTTGTAAATGTACGCTGTAAAGCCTGAGCCATTAAATAATGAACAGAAAATTCAAAATCTTTGAATTGAAGCCTTTATAGGTCCCTATGAACAAATATATATATATATATATATATATATATAAATATATATATATGTAAGTTTCAATTTCAATTGGGTCACACGGATCAAATATATATTTTTCTATAGTTAACTAAACATTCTAACACCACCAAAAAAATACAATACATTTATATTTCCATTCCATTACTCTTGTAGAGAGCTGACAGATTCATGTATCAAATATGATACATTCCGCTTTAAAGAAACTAGCTTGTTGTGCACATCATGTCCAGTTTATTTGTAACTCTGACTGTCCCCTGACCCTAAGTCTGTACTTAGTATTGTGACATTTAAACAATCACATCAAAACAAGTAAATGCTAGATATTTTTAAAGGATTTTTGGTGTTATAACAGAGTAAAAAACAAGTGTCAGTGATGTTTAATTACATCAAAACAACTTAAAACATGTTTTTTTGTCAAATCTAACCTGAGAGTGAAGGTTAAGATAAATGTTACATAAAGCTAACGACCTGGAACAGAAACCAGATAACAAGAGCCCTTAAGTGTGATGAAAAGTGGTACTACAATTAAAATATGAATAAGGAACCGTTTCTTTGGAAACGTTTGTCTTCTTTGTGAAAATGTTTAATCAGTCCATCAAAAAAAGCCTATGTGGCAGCATGTAATCTTCCTCCTACATTTAAGCAGCAGATGGAAGACATAACATTGCAAATTATGAATTTGTTACAGTTTTATTGTTTTATTAGTTATATTATTTATATAATTTCTTGAAAAATTTTCTTCCCTTCTTTTTTTCTCTCTTTTTTTTGATGATTTAAAGAGAAAAATGATGTCACATTTGAATTTGGGTTTTGGGTTTTACTGACTGACACTCACACATGTAAAATTCCTCTATTAGTAATGAGGAAACCCAGCGCTGGCTATCACTTCCCTTCTCATCTTAGATAACTTTGATTTGCTACAGTAATTATGTACAGCGCTTTAATAACTTAGCAAATATATAATTCAAAGAAGAAACCAACAGGAGATCATTTAGGAGTTATGTGCCACTGCCACAACGCTCATCATTAAATTATCCAAAACATTCGGGAGGTGATGATAATTACTTGACCAATTAAGTTAATTAGCAGAGTAGGTGAAGTGTAGCCAGGATGTCTGATCTGATACCCATGACACTGACATGACATGTGCAGGAAACACACTGCAAGAACATATCTGCTATTGATCACAGTTCAATGGAGTCCCTTATGCTTTACTTCACTGTATGTCTTGAAAATGATCTAAAAATGTCCTACATTTTTCTGGTTTTATTTATTACCAGATTGTGAAGGAAGTTATTTATGTTGGAAAACTACTGAATTCTCTTCCAATCTCTATCCACTAGTTTTCAACCGCTAAATTGAAACCCCCAGGCAAAAAAGTTAACAAAAAAAAACATATTTAGAAAGTTTCTTTTGACAGAAAAGATCCAGAGGGGAAATAGAAGAAAAACTTTCGACTTCAAAATAAAAGAAAGTTGCATTTAACAGACAAAAACCAGGAGTCTGTACTCCTTACACTACTACTTACTATTTATTGTGGCTGTTGTTCCCACAGATGATAATTATAATGCAGAATATATATGTCTAATGTTATAATGATGCTGGTAATAAAGCTTTTCAAACAGTGGATTCACGGTTATGATTATATTTAGAAAATACAAATTTTTGTGATTGTGTGTTTTTTTTTTTAGATTTCCCTTTATCAGTGTGGGTTAAGGGAGAATCAATATCACGGTTTTAATGATTCCTACACAAAATCTAGGGAAAAAATATCAATACTTTACAGTGGATGAAGATAAACTACACCTTTTAAAGTTAAGGGAAACTCAAAGCTAAAAAAAGAAAGAAAATTGGATGCACACTTCAGTCTTCTACAGACTGGTCCATGAAAATATTTTTTTATGTTACAGTGGTCGGTGGCCTGAAAAAGGATGAAGACCATTGTCCTATACAATCATAAACAAACAAAAAGTCAGAAAATCATGCAGCAGTGTAGCTATGAACTGCTCTGATCAGGAAAAGTAAACTGCATCCACTGCTGCCTGGTGTCAAAATCCTTTAGTAACAAGATAAGAAAAAAAAAGAAAAAAAAAAGAACATCTTTATAGTAAAATGTTTCTTTATTATTTTCTAATTGATCTTTTTAAAAAGAAATGTCCAGCAGACAATAAACAACTGTAATCAGATTGGTAAAGCTTGTTTATCATGGTCCAAGTGAACAAAAATATTGTATGTATGTTCTGATTGGCTGCAGGGTGTCAATTAACAAGTGCTACTTGGACACCTCATCAGGCAATATCCCTTCTTTTACTGGTTGAACAATCTGGCAAGATTTGTTTTTTTTTGAGTATTGCTTTTTGTTTATGAAGTTGTAGACACTTATGTAAACTTTGGCGATGACAAGCAAACACGGTTCCACCTTAAAACGCGGTTCCTAATTTAATGCTAAACTAAATTGAAGGTGTGTGAAATTTCTAGCCCCTCCCCTGAGAAGGCAGTGAGCTGCAGCACACAGCTTGCTCAGATGAACACTGGTGCAGTTTACTTAAAAAGGGCATTAACACTGCTTAATTCAGTAAAGTCCAGCAAAGAAAGAGGAAGAGAAGCATGCCCAGTGAATTTTCTGCATAAAGATAAGTCAAAAGAAAAAGAACGGAGTAGTAAATTGTTGCTGTTTCATTAGCAAACTAGATATTTTACCTGTGTGCCATTGTAAATACACAATATTAGAATAGTGTAAAAATAAAAAAAGGTGTACAATGGTTTGGCATTAGACTGTCTATTAAATCATTGTTTAGTAGACTGCTTTATGGTAAAGGCTTTATGCATGTACTGATATTAGAAAAAAAAGAAAGACATACTAAAATGAAAGCACCTTATTTTTAGTCCAGGTAAAAAGGCGTCACCATTAATCCTTTAAACCTTTTAACAGTTTTGACTTCATTTGCACAGAATTCATGCATTCAAAACAATAATATTGCATTTAAATGTTTGTGATAAAGACAAAGGGAGAGGAAATCCACAGTCAATACAATGACACTGTATAAAAAGGAGAGATTTTTTTAAAGCTTTGACAAAGACTGATTTTATTTATGATATGCAAATATGTAGTCTGCAATAAATAGTAACAGAAGGACAAAGAAGTGTTCTTAGTACAAGGTAATGTATGCTCATCACTCACCTGTTTACATAGGGTCTAAAGGCCTGATGTCTCCTAATCCCATTGTAGAGCCTTCACAGCAGAAACTGTTGAAAAATTAAAAAGTTGTAGCATTTTTAAATGGATTGGAGGGGGTACAATGGAGACAGATTAAAGAAAGAGCAAAAGAAGGAACTCTGGTCAGAGGAATCACGCTTTGTGTGAATGTTTGGGTAAATGTTTTTTCTTGGTGGATAGACTCCTCTTACCTCTTAAAACATTGTGGCCAACAAAGTTACTAAACCACATGACATGTCAGCTGCGCGCTCCCTCAGCAAGTTAATAAACCATGGATGCAGCGCAGAAGGTAAAAAAGCCAAGGAATGTTGTGGAGAACAAGAAGAGCTGAAGGTGTTGCTTCCACATCTTAATTTTCTAAACCCTATTCCCACTGTGGGACATGCTGGGAAAACATCTTTCACTGAGGCTCATTCACAAACTTACATGGCTTTAGAGACGTCAGTTTTTGTGTTTTCTCAGCAAACTTCTAGAGTCCGTAGTTCTGCTGCAGGTTCTCTCTTGAGCATTTTTTTTATTCTGACTACTTGTGATTTCTCACTGCACTGCTGACTTTGGAATGAAAAACATTCTGTTTTAGACTAAATTCTCAAATCCATCAATGTCAATGTTGCTGTCAGCCAACCTGTTTTTTTTGTTTTGTTTTGTTTTATTCTAAAGCTGGTAGTTCTGCACACCACACCTATAAAGAATTGACCTCTTCTGTGTTGATTTTTTTTAATTTGACAGATTGCTAACAATACCATGTCTGGGTGTGCAGACATGGGTGTATCAAGTGAACAGTAGGTGGCTCTGCATGCAACCCTGGGGGCTTCCAAAGCACTCAAGTGGGGGTGCTGTAACTGCCAATCTGCACAGTCTGAGGTCTGTTCATTCTCTGCATCATATTTGTTGGCTTTACATGGATGAAGGCATATTCTTATTAGAGCAGTGGGAGAGCCTTGGAAAATGAACACACTACGATAAGTGATTAGGCTTTACTGCAAAATTTGGCATCGAAGTTTGGGCTATCACAAGTTATTAAACACTGAACAATTTAAAGATTTTTTTCTAAGTCAAGTATTCTCTCTTCACAGTACAGAGATGGCGTACAGGCCTTCTGAAACATCAGATACACACTGAAACTACAGAAGAAAATGAAGAAACTAAGTCGTAATGTCTGTGTCTGAACCCAAACATTGTTTAAAACCTTCAGCTTACATTGATTTCTTTTTTTCATAATCACTCCTTTCGTATGTTTCTTTAATGCTTTATGTCACGCACTTTATTTTATCTGTGGACACAAAATGTGCTATACAAATAAATTTGCCTCCACTGAAACCCACTATTCTTGTGTAGGATGTAAATAAATTACTGATTGTATTAACTACTCCTTTCTGATTAGCATTGATGCTGACATTGCATTGATAACAGGAAGCATAAAAAAAATGAGCCTTCTCAATGCATTTGATGCTAATCAACAGAAAGGTTCACTTACAGACATGTGCATTAAGGTAGGGTTAGGGTTACAATAGAAAAAAATGTGGTAGGAGTGGGACTTTAAAATATTGTCTCTGGTTATCCTTGATGCTAACATTCATTGCAATGAAAACAGCTAGCACGAAAGCATTTGTCTAAAAAAACACAAACCTTCTCAATGTATTCGGTGAAAATCAACAGACAGGTTCACTTGCAGATGTGCATTGATGTAGTAGAACAGAATGATGGCTTATTTTCAGAAGATAAAATGTTCCTAGCACAAAAACCTTTGAGGCCTGCAACCAATGGAAGAAACTACAGCAAGCCAGTTGGAACAAAAAGGGTATGGAGATCCTAAAAGGGCCTGAACTATTTAAAGTCCCACTCCGATCATCTTTTGACCCATTTTCAAAGAGTTCCTAGTGTTTTTTTATTATTATTATTATTATGATTATGCAGTTTTAAAGCAAAAAAAAAAAAAAAGAAAAAACTGTGTCGGTTTCCAGGACATAGTTTCTGAATAGCAGTAGTTCATTAGAAATTTACCTTGCGATGGACCACACTGCAGGTGCAGAGCAACCCTGCCCAGCATATTTTCTACAATCACAAATAACTCCTTTTCAAACTGCATATGAATACAGACATACTCAGAAATGCAAGTTTGAGCCTAATTTTCTATCTTCACATGATCAGAAAAATACCTCAAGAACATATAAAAACTACATTTTTCATTGGAGTGGGTCTGGAAGATTTAACACTTTTGATGCCTCTGTCACTACCTTCACTTTTAAAATTCTATCAAGGTTAGTTATGATTTTTTTTTTCTATATTTTTCTCACTTTGAACATTTCTATGCTTCTGATATTTACATTCTGCCGTGCGGAGAGACTCTGCAGGTGATGTTCACCAGAATAAACTGAAGTTCCTGGCCCCGCTGTGATGCCTGTTTTATCACGGTGACAATGTCTCTTGCCTCTATTTTTATTCTGTGGGCTGAAAAGCTTCCGTAAAGGATTCATACCATCAGATTTACTGTAAAATGGTGTGTACAAGCTGTTAGTGGCAATATGGATTAAATCAACACCTCCAATGTTGCTTACAGCGTGTTTGAATTTCTTTTCCAATTTATTTTGTTTACCACATGTTGCAACATCCCATACTGTGCAAAGCTGAAATATTTATAGCTGCAGTCATCAGCACAGTTTTAAGGTGGTACAAATAGAAAAGTCCATTTCATTTAACTTTTAGCTAAAGACCAGACAAATGCAGGAAAAAATCTTTAAGACAATAACGCATGTGTAGAAAGAAAACAATCCTTGAGACAAGATAATTTCTGTGCAATGATTTTCCAACGTGCAGTCTGGTAGAGGACGTCTAGAGACATCTTTCACCTCTCAGCGAGAAGGCCCCAGTTCACATCTCAGCAGGTCCTTTCTGTGTGGAGTTTGCATGTTCTCCTCATGCACGTGTGGGTTTTCTCCAGACACTCCAGTGTCCTTCTACAGTCTAAAAACATGCTTCATCGATTAGTTGGTGTCTCTAAATTGTCCTCAGGTATAAATGTGAGTGTTTTTGTTTGCTTGGCCCTGCAACAGATTGGTGACCTGTTCACGGTGTACTCCGCTCTTACCCAAAAATGGCTGGTATAGGCTCCAGCCACCCTGTGATCCCAGTAGGGATTAAGGAGGTTTAGAAAATGAATGGATGAGTGGAATCTCTTGTATGCTCTCAAGTTTCCAGCACACAATTTTAGTGAAATATCCTCTAGTTTAAATTCAAAATGAATATTCTCAGTAAAGTCTTAAGCTGCGTTCATACCAAACACAATTCGTATGTTAAATTTGTGCCTTCCGCTTCTCAAACTGACGATCGACGCTTGTCCAAAATGTGTTCAGAAACTTGATGCTCCAAAAGCATGTGGGAGGAGCTACTGTCTAAAGTTTTTAGTCACCACATGGGAGCATTGACTGTTATAAATAATATCTTACATGCTAGATATTATTTACAATGTGTGGAAGACACCGAGATCAAAGATCAGGTTCATTTATTTTAAATTACTCTATAAAAGCATTGGTAATCACATCTCCATGTCTGGATTCATGAGATCATTCAGAGATTCTCCCAGTACGGTGAGGTTCACCATCTTTTGCAGGAGCTGCATCTGAATGAATGCTGATTTTAGCAGTACTACCATTTAGTCTAAGGTAAGAAAAATGAGAATAAAATTGAAAGGAACTTGTCATCACTGTCTCCATACGTAAAGAAAAAATAGAAAGTTCAGGACGAGAACGATCAGATTCACCTTCATGTTGGATTCCACCCACTGATTACATCATCAACACGTCACGGGCTAAAGCTGAGTTCCTGATTGGTTGACGCGATGCCAATTCTTCACCAAAGTTCAGGTATTTGAACTCTGGAAACATTGCGTCATGCCGAAGGGTGCTGCAACACCTGAAACGATCTGCTGCTAGACCATCGAGCCGCGTCTGACATTAAAAAAACCTGCAGGACCTCAGATCACTGCTGTCTACAGTGACTTAACATTGATACTGGATGCCCCTGCCGCACAAAATAAATGGATTTGGTGTGAACATAGCTCTTAAATCCCACAGAAATATAACTGCAGTCATCTGAAAAAATTAGGACACCCTCATAAAATAATCAGCTCTGTCTTAAAAATTTTCATTTATCAATGTCCAATCTCATTTTGAAAATTTTCTAAGAAAGAAAATGATTTAATAAAAATCGAACAAAACATTACTATTTTTCTACTCACAGAAAAAAGATCCGAACAGAAATTCATATTTTAATGGAGGTCAAATGCCTCCTATTAAGTGTTTTTGCTCCTTTTGCTGAAATTGCATCATGGAGACACTTTTTTGTGGCATTTACTAGTCCCGTAAATGTGTCTTAAGTGCTAAGTGTCTAGACTTAAACGTGAGTAGAAATTACATTCATTCATTCATTTTTTTCATTCAGTCATTCATTCATTCATTTTCCAATCCGCTTTTTCCCTTTCGGGGTCACGGGGTTGCCGGAGCCTAACCCGGCTACTCATGGGCGAAGGCAGGGGATACCTCTGGACTGGTCGCCAGTCTGTCACAGGGGCAGAAATACCATTCTTTTGGAATTACTTTTCATAGAAAATTTTAAATGAGCTTAAAAAAATGAATGTCAAGTTATATCACTTGGATCACTCATTAATGTTCAAATTGATGTTACATGTGTATGTATCCAAATATATGGAAAAGTATACAGGCTGTCATAGGGTGACCTATTTTTTTTCACATAACTGCGTTTAAATAAATACTAAATACCTATTTATTCAAATTTTTATTGTCATAATTTACTTTAATTATTTTTTAAAACTTTTTTTCAAACATACAGTGATAATTTTGTGTTTATTTTGAGCTTACTTAATTTTCTTACCCCATTCTCATTCTACTTTTTTTTAAATTCAACACTTGGTTTGTCAGTTAGATTTGGGAATTTCACTTTCAATCTCAGAATAAGCAAATAATATTTGGGTAAAATATTGTTTTCATTAAAATCGTGATCGCTGATCCTAACATAAGGACAACTTGTTTTTACAAAGAACATTTAGTATTTCACCAAGTCACTCATTTAGCTTTTTAGTATTTAACTTTTTTATTGTTTTAAGCTTTTATGGTTTCAGTTTTTAATGTATGGTGCCTTGTTTAACTGCGATAGGACGCTGTATAAACAAACTTGATTTGATGGAATGGACAACCATCCTTTAGTTGGAGTAAAGTTAGTCAGCAGAGGGCAATGTAGAGCAAAAAGTTTGCATCGTATGATAAATGCAGAAGAAGTGGCTTTATAGCAGAAGGATAAAGATAAATAACATGTTTCTGAAATAGACTACTGAATATCATTTTTCTTTTTTTTTTATTTTAAGATGAACCAGAACCAGCTCAACTGGGCCTTTCTCTCTTGCGTTTTAAGCTTTAGATTGAAGGGGGAACATGGAAGCAGCCCAGCAAATGTTAAAGTGAGCAGAGGAAATGCTGAACGATAAGATCAAAAGCACAACAAAGTGGTCAGCTGTAGTGATATCCCTGCAGCAAAGCCACAATCCTGCACGAGTCTCCGCAACTCAATAAAAATGTTAGAAAATCTTGTGCTTTCACTTTCTGGAAGAGAGTTTTTGTTTTTTAGAGGAAGAACTGCTATATTAACGGGAACTGTTAATTAATGATGAAATTGGTGGTCGACTATTAAAAAGAAAGCTAGAATTGCTTGAGCAGCATTGGCAGTAGTAACTGGGCACAGAAATATGCAGTCTCCACGGGATTTCTCAAGATTTTTTTTTACTTGTCAGATTTAGCATCAGTTGTTCAAAAAGTTGCAATATTTCACGCATTGTTTCTGATTTGTGAATAAAAAAATCAATAATATGCTATTTTGCATTTTATGTCAAGTAATTTGTTGAGTTAAGCTAAATTAAGTTTGTCTATAACCCTTTAAAGATGCTCTTGAGCACTGTAAGCTTAACACAGTTACTTCTACCTGAAACTGGACAAACTATGCTTTGTTGAGTCTTCAAAGAAATAAAGTCAAATTCATGACCTCATTTTTTTTATTTCAAAAGTGTCCCAAATGTTGGCATTTTTGAAACTGGCATTTGAAGGGTGGCATCTCTCTTTGTCAGCAAAGTGGAGTCTGAATCACCATGTGCTGCAGGTGATTTCCACATCATAATAAAGTCCTTTGTCGGTTTTCGTACCTTCCCTCCAGGGACTTTGTAGTTTGTTTATAAGAAAAAACATTCAAAATTCAGTATATTTGACAGGTTTGGTTAAAAAAAAATAGCATTGTTGGATGCCGTCAGAATTATCAACCTCACGAAACAGACAGAGAAAAGGGCTCTCTGGGCTCGGAGAAGAACATGTGCCGTGTTACCCTGTCTAACCAAGTGTTGATTGACATTTGCCTGAAGCATCTCTGATGATGCAAAAGCCCTTGCTTGATCCTTGAAAAGTCTTGCATTCAGTCGGCGCATGTGATGGTTACAGGGTGCACACAGCGGAACCATCTTGATCTGTCAGCTGTCTGAATCCAGAGAAGTTTAGAAAGGAAAACCATCTGAAAACGTGCTGATTGGTGGTCTCTGTCTGCTTGATCCAGACACATTTTATCCTGCTGCGATTAAAGGAGAGTCACGCTCTGCTCGGAGTCCCTGAAACTACAAGGGACTTCAGGTTTTCCTGATGATTTCATCATCAAAATTATAAAAATAGGTTTTTAATTTTGTCAGTAAGTTGTTCCATTTGAGAATAACACAATATGTGCCATCAGCAAACGCATCAGAAAGCCAAATCATGGCCCTTATGTAACCATAAAGCGAAATGTTGAGCTTTCTCGTACTGAGCATCTGATGCACAGATGCTTTTAAAGCCACCACCTCTGCTTTGGACTCCACAGGTTCAGTGTCGCTCTGACGATGGCTTTTGTTGCCAACGTGACGTTACTGCCACCATTTAGACATGACATAAAATGGTTAATGCAAGGAGAACTCCAAACAGCAAAATGAAGCCTACAAAAGAAAAAAATCACCTGTAAAAATCTTTGACCACCTTCCATCACTGCTGCAGTTTTTTTGCACATTTATGGCGAAAGATTAAAACCCAAAAAGACATGAGTTTCAGTGCTGAAACGTTCACATGCCTTTATCCATTCTCCTGATCTTCATGGCTTCTTTATTCCATATCCAGTATTAGCAGCTTTTGCATGACTAACTCTCTTAATTACTTCTACTGCCGTTTTTCTCCAAGTTCCCCTCTTCTCAACTGGCTAAAAATCCAGCCAACCACGTTATAATTTCTGGCTGCTTTGTCCTTGGAAAACATGTTAATATCTATCTATATGCAAACTGTAGTGATATCACTGACATGATAGTTTTCTGTCTTACTTTTAACATGAACCAGATGAGAAATCTCTTCAATCTTGAGTGGCGTGTCAGTATTTGACTCCTTCTGTTTTGCACTTGGCTTCTGCTGCCTGATTCTTGATCAAACTTGATATCACAGACAGATTGAAAAAGAAGGCAGTCTTTACCTTTGCTATCTGTCAGCTTAATCCCCAAGGAACATAACTTCATTCTCTCACAACACTGTTTTCTCAGCCACCTTTGACTCCTTCGCTCAAACATGGTTGGCGTTTTTATCCTTCTAATCATCAAACACTTCGCAAATCCTTCCATGTCTTTCAGATCCTCTCTCCTCACACTCGCTATGTTTTTCACCTTTCTTCTCATCCGGCAACAATATTATTGCTATTATTACTTTCACATCATTGATCCAAACTGATGCTGGTAGATTTTCCACACGTTACGCAGGGTTTGAGCTTTTTTTTTTCTTTGCTAAGAGATCATAAAGTCAAGATATTTTCAGCTGCAAGCACAGGGCTGCAACAAAAAGAAACCTTAACATAATCTTAACCTCAAACATAAAAAAAAAACAAACAAAAAAAAAAAACGAGGATCTAAATTTTTTTCTTTTCCGTTTTTCTTTGATTTTTGGGTCGCTAAAGAAAGTTCTGATTATGTGGTTGCTGTAAGTGGAAGACCAGTTTGATTGAGAGTCCTTCTGTGTGCTGAAGTGTCCTTGGTGAGACTCTGAACCCTGCGCTACCCCGCTCGGTGGAGTGTGACTACAGACAAATTTTTGTTACCTCTGAATTAGAAAGATGCAGTGAAACCTACATGAAACTTCCAAAACATTTGCAAGCTAATGTCTAATGCTACGTTCACATCAACCCTCACATTCAAGCAACCACTTCAAATGAAAAGTCTACGTAAATGTGCATTTATGTGTGTTTTAGGATTTCACATTTAAAAACTCTCGAGTTCATCACTACGCAAGTTTTGATGTCTATTTTTGGGCTCTACGTACAAAACATGTGGCCATAGTATGCACATTGAAAGTGAAATCAGCTGAAATCCTTTTTTCTTGACAGAAGTGCCAACTGTTATAAAATTGGTCATGAAGGAGAAATTAATATTTGCAGTTAATGCCCAGATGGAAGTCAATGACACCAAGTCTTTCATATATCGGAATAGAGCTGTGAAAGAAAAAGCCTGGAGCAAGATTCGCCAGATTTTGCACCACTTCAACATTTCAGACCAAGCTGCTCCAACTGTTGGTACAACAGTTCAGCCAAAAAGTTAGCCAAAAAAAAACCTGAATATTTTTAGCACTGTCAATCAATTAAAAAAAACAAAATGATCACATTTTAGTGTTTTTATTAATTATGATTCCCATACCTTCAAACTATAGGTCTCTCCGGGGTATAGGTCAACAGATGCCAAAAAACGCATAGTAGAGACGAAAAAATAATATATAAGTCACATTGGAGTATAAGTTGCACTTTTGGGAGAAATTTATTCAACAAAATATGGGAACAAGAAGGGAAATTTGATCTTGTTGAGAAAATCCTGATAACGAAACAGAAAACATTAATAGACTGAATACATCCATACAACTACATTGATGCTTATTTATCTTAATGTAACATAGGAGGAAATGAATAAGTGTTTAGTATTTTAGGAGGAACTATTATAACATAAAAAAACATGTTAACAAGTCAATTATACTATTTTTATAACTTTAAAATGAATAAATATTCTTAAAATCTTGAACATTGAAACCAAAAACCTTCTGGTAAGGATTCTGCAACACAATTCTGAACGTTTCCGAGAATGGCGCAAGCAGATGGGTGATATTGAGAAGACGGCTACAGAAGCAGGCAAAATATTTCCTGATGGAGGAAAGAGCAAAGGAAGGGAGCGACCAATTAGAAGACCTGGTTTGAACATGGATTACTGAGCAAAAACGGAAAGGTGCGCTTGTCTTCAGGAAAATGATCGGCATGAAAATGAAGAAGATTTTTGCTACGGAGATTGATGATGCTTCAAAAAGGAAACAAACGTTCACAGTCAGAGCTAATCAGAACAGAATACAATGTTTTCATCATTTCAGTAATTCCTAAAATGTTCATCTGGTGTTGTCTGCATTTTGTGACCGAAATTTCACCGCAAAAGATTGACGTAATGAAATGGGGGGGGCACCCACAAGTTAATATATGATCACATGTATCATATACTGTTTAATGGAAATAGTTTCCTCTGAAAGGCTAAAGAATAGCACGGTATAGGCACTTTAACTCGGATGTCCCAGAAATGTAATTTTTGTGCAGAAAAAGCAAAACACATCAACAGCAAGGCAAGCAGAGCTCTGGAGCAACTGAAAAGACTTTTATGTCTGTGGCTATCCATTTAGCGAGGTGTTCGCTTAACTTTTTTATTGGTTTGTTGATTACATTACCAAGATTCAGTCAGCATCGCTTGATGAGTGCGGCTTGTTGCTAGCGTCAGCAAAAACATGCTTTTCTGGAAAGCGGTATTTCAAGCTAGTTGTGCTGCAATGAAAAGAGAGTTCATCGTTGCAATACAAGCACACTACCTTGGTTTTATCCAGTGTTCCATCAGTGCTTTTTGAAAAAAAAGAAATTTGACCTCACCAGTCACCTTGATCATGTTTCACTTGCAATGACCTGACCACTGCCATGATCACACCCTCCCCCACCTAATAGGTTATTGTCCGCATACATCAGATGGTGAATTTAATCTGCGTTGATCAATGTTTTTCTTTTCTTTCTTTCTTTCAGTGGGAAGGTGACTGAAATGAAGTGATTACTGACTGTATCTGTGCTAAGCAGCAAACCCAGACTGTTCTCTGAAGATTGATGGGAAATTGAGTCATTAAGACACATTTGTGTCCTGAACTTAAGAGTGTTATTTCTTCTGTAAGTCTTTTTCAGTTAATAAAGGACGTCTGAACATCCACAAAATGTTTGCATCTGCAAAGAAAATGTGCATACAAAAATAAAAGCAACACCAATTTTCCTTGTCCCCGTGTAAAAAGGTTTTGGAACTACAAAAAAAGTATTTTAGCACAAGTAAAAAAATCTTTTGTAAACTTGTTTTGCTCCCTTAAAAAAGTGTTATCCACCTTTAAAAAGATACTTCTGCCAATTTGTTTGACATCTCTCACAAACCAAATGGATTTCAAGACATTGTTACACTGATTAATTCAAATAGAGCCTTCCTTTGCTTCTTGTAGAAATGGGATTCCCGTCTGTCACCTTAAGAGACGTCATGAAAATAAAACATACCATTGTCATGCATGTGATAAGTGTATCACGAAATCTTTGTAAAGCAAATGTAAGAGACGTGACTGTATGCAAATGCTGCACTCATGGTGCATGCAATTGTGGCTTAGGCATAATGTCAAATTTTGGAAGAAAATTGACCATTAATGTGTAACTTTTAGTTTTACGTCACTGTCCTAGATAAATAAATTCTGAATTGCAAAGGAAATTTAGGTTTCATGAAAATAACTCTGATCTTTGCTTTCCATTAAATGAATGTGTGCTGGCTGGAAATATGCCTGTTTTACAATGTAAAACATAAGAAGAAGAAGAAATGTCTGTTGGAAATGAGCTTTTTGTCTTTGTAGTAGGAAACCAAACAAATCTCTGATTTTGAATCAATGTTTCATTTATTTTTTACAGAAAAACTAGATACATACAGTGCACAAATCTACACGTTTCCAATTAACTGCACTAAAGTAGTATGAATAAAACTATCAAAATATTTAATTAAAAAGAGGGATTAGAACTTGAAGGGGCAGCTGAGTATGAACTTTAGATCTTAGATTTCTTCGTTTTTCTAGAGATGTCAGATCTTCTAAAGTGAGTCTTTGTTCTTTTCTTATTGAACTGGGTGTGTTTCATCCCAGCATTTGAGCTTTTCCCACTGATCCACAATTCACAACATGGGACAAAAAAAACCTCATTTCAAAAATATTTCTATTTTTTGAAAAGAAGATCTAACAAATCAAAAGATCTGACACAGAGAGCAGGCTCCTTGTGTGGTCATGAATTATTACCAAACAACATATTGTGGCCATAAAAAGTAATGCCTGGAAATTATTGTTTTATAGTTGGATGTGGAAATAAGTTTTCTTTCATGGCAAAAATGGAATAAATCTGAAAATAAAGATGAATTTCTCCAAAACTGTCCGTTGGTTGTTTCTCCGCCTTCAGATATGGAAGGACGCTAACATGAATAAATAAACTACTATGCCACCATGTTTCTTCAGAACATTTCAAAATAAAAGGATGACCATTTGTAACATGATTTTAAACAAAAAATTGAAATGAAAAAATGTGTTTTTGATGGTTTTTTTTTTACATTTTTTGCAATTTTCTGATAATGGAGGGCATGTTAAGAAAATTAAGCTTAAAATTTTATTTCTGCGTATTTACTTATTCAAATTCCTGTAAATCAGGAGCAGATGAAAAAAATGCAGTTTGAAAAAGATTGTATTTGTGATGTCAAAAATATTAAATAAGCTCCCTGATTGAGTGGCTCTCAGCAACAGAGAGGGGAAGGTTGCTCTTTGTCAACTGTTCAGCCAACAACTCAGAGGCAAATTAATGAACTCCTGCTGCTCTGCAGAAGCTTTGTCCTTGAGAACAACACAGGTTTTTTTTTTTTATATTTTGGCTAACACCTACATAATAATAATTAAAAGACCACTGGGAACACTTTGAAAATAAATCAAAAGATGATCAGAGTGGGACTTGAGACTACCAGTAAGAAAAGTATCCGGCTTGACCTTTTTACAACCTCATAATTCTCATGAAATGAGTTGAACTCGATGCTAGTTTCATTCTTCTAAGCATGAAAAGGCGAGTTTGTTATGATTACAATTTAGTAATGGCTTTTATTATGGCTCCCTAGTATTTAGGATGCTTTGTAAGAAGAAAGTTCAATTTTGATGTTGGCCCTCTGTCTCAGTGAGTGCTGTGGACCTACCTTCAGCCCCCAGGCAATCATCAGTCAGACCTGAGAGCCAAGCTGTCATTATCCTGCAGCAGATCAACCCTGCTCTTTCTACCACAAACTGTCAGTTCATTTTATGCAACAGAAAAATGACTAAAGCTATGGCCAACCTTATAATCAGTGTTCAAGAATTTGGCTTTAGCCTTGTCTCTGCTCGCTGAAATGATGTGCAACACCCGCCAATCCATGGAGGTTTCCATGTGTAACTGTCTGTCTACCTGTTCATCTGCAGCCCATCCGTGTCCGGATATTACATCAAGGTTCACTGATCTCTTTGATTCATGCAGCTATTCTGCATGAATTTGCTCCCCGTTCCAGTTTTCTGCATTCAAGATGAAAGAAACACGAGTTAAATATTATCAAATACTAAAATAATAAAGAGGAACTAATAAAAATTGATTCAGATCCAAAGTTTTTGTCAATTTGCTTTGCATTTGAATAACTGAATAGTTGTTCAAACCACACTGCATTTCATAAAAACTTTTTTTATTCATGTTTATATACTCTGTGGTTATGTTATTTCCTTTGCCCTATATGTTTGGAAGTTCATAGCTGTTGTACTGCAAAGAAGCTCTTGTTGTACATGTATTCTGTCTGACACGATCCAGTAGGTTAAAGATGTCATTTAGCATTCAGCATCTAGACATGTCAAAGATGTCCAGAGCGCACCCCACCTCAACAGTAGCTGGAATAGGCTAGTGACCCCGTGACCCTGGTATTTATATGACACAAAATCTCAAGCTGAAGTCTTTGTTTTGTAATTGTTTTTTTTTTTACTTTTCAGTACGTCGCTTCCTGAAGTTTCAAACTTCAACTATTTGACATGTACATAATAAATTTCTGAAGAAAATGCTTTGTTTTTAAAAGCTTTTTGAAGAATCTGTTTATAGAAAGACATTCAAGTTGACATACTTTAAACATAAATATTAGAAACTAAATGTTTGAGTGTCTTTTTTCACCTTAACAGCAGGAAAGCTATAAATGCTCGATAAAGTCGATTTTCCTGACAGTATGGCGACAAAGGAGGAATGCAGAACTGGAGCATTAAGATCTATTTCGGAGATTTTTCTGTGTGCAATTAAACAACATTTTTATGCAAGTGAAGTTAAAACTGTTTGCAAAGATTATGTTTTTTCCTTGAAAACGTTTTAATAAGTAAAATAAACTCCAAACTTGCCCCTGCGACAGACTGGCGACCAGTCCAGGGGTATCCCCTGCCTTCGCCCATGAGTAGCCGGGTTAGGCTCCGGCAACCCCGTGACCCCGAAAGGGATAAAGCGGATTGGAAAATGAATGAATGAATGAACTCCAAACTTGTCAAACTTTCAATAAAATTAGATCCCTGTGCTACTCTGATGACTTTATTATCCACGATGAGTCTGAACGAATAACCAACAAAAAAGGTAAAGCGGTGTTATAGAGAAAAAACTTTTTTTTTCTTTTTCGATTTTGTCACTGTTCTGTTTAATAGCCAGGATCTTTTTTTGTGCCTTTTTAAAAAATCTAGTTGAGTCAAACAGCACCATGCATGACCTGCAGTGTGTTTCTGATAGTGACATCTGCTCACACCAGTCTTTGGTGAGATATTTCATCCAAACAAGTCACGGAAAAGTCAATTTAAAGTGCCAATCCAACAACACTGGATCTGCTTCTGTGATGCCAGTACACTCGGCCCGTGCTCCATTTGAGTCAGTCATCTGTCTTCCCTCCACGCTGATCAGAAGGTTTCAAGATAAGCTCTTGAATTTATTCATACTTTCCCACTTTCAGACAAGCGGCAGCTGTTGAGCCTCTCAGCTCCCTCCCAGCTTTTCACACTCGAGTCTCATGTGACTGCAGGCAGGAAATGCAGAGGAAAAAGAAACTTGGGGCTCAGATCCCGTCCAGGTTAAATATCGCTGCTCTGGAAGGAAGTTCATCATACACGGAGAAGGAAAAGAAGGAAACTAATTTGACACTTTCCTGGATATTACACCATTTGCTCTTGAAGCAGCAAATAAAATCTAAATGTTGTCATTTGCATATTTTCTTCAGAGAAGAGTGAAAAACACTTCGGGGAGAATTTAAAATTAGAAATGTGTTTACTTCCTGGTCTGGCCTGCTTTGCAGTAAACACAATCAAATCTCTGTTTAGACAGCCACAAATTAGTCACAATTAATTATTTTTTGTTGTCCTGGGTATTAGGATTAGTCCAAGCTGTTTATAGCGCCCCACACCCTTCCCATGCATCGAAACTCCGAAGGATTCCAAGAAGGAAACGTTGGTGTGCGGGGTAGCAGATTTACTGTACGCTGGCAGGGGATTAAAGATGCAACATGATGGGGAGTTTTCTTTGAGAACAAAATGTGGAGCAAACATGTAGAGTTCCTTATCTCGTCATGGCGCCACGGAAACATTTCACTGTTTCTTTTATCATTGGGCTCATACCAGTAAGCGTTGCTTTGCCTCCAGGCAGTTGTTCACTTTTATTTCAATCTCTTGCACAGATTTACAGTTGGTGGAAAAAAGGGAATTACTGATGGCATTTTACACTTTTTTAAGTTTTTAAAAATCATCTTAAACAAGAAGTTCAAAGCAATTTACATGCAAAAACATTCATTTGTACAGCAAACAGACAGACTTTAAACACTATTAGTCTTATTTTGATTGTTTTTATGAGTACTATTTTTTTCTTCTTGAGAACTGTTAAATTCAGCTTTTTATTTGAACTCTAAGCAATTCAATTTGAGAAGTATTATTTAGTTAGTTTCACATTATGGGTTATAGAAATCTGCAATAACTTCTTTAAGGGATACGAAAATCACACCTTCAGAAAATGAAGGATTTTTGTGATGTAAGTAAATGACACCAAACCAAACCCATCTTCAGTGTGATCTACATGCAAAACAATGAAAATAAAAAACATAAAATGTTGTAGTGAGTGGACAAAAATCTTTTAAAAGCTCCAACAATGCTGTTTCAAAAGCTGGCTGAAGAGTTTATTATTGGATTGTGGTCTGAGTTCTGGCTTCACCTCTTCAATATATCCGCAGAAGCCATTCTTTTGTTGATTCTGACGCACATGCTTCAGCTCATTGTTAAACATGTTTTTCACCTGAAGGTTCTTCATTATTCCGTCCACTTTGATTAAGGCCCCTGAAAAAACCAACCCACTGGCATGATGCTGCCACCCCCATGCTCCACTGTGCCTATTGTGTTCTTTTGAAGATGTGAGGTGTAACTTTTGCATTAGATGTGGGAATGAATAACTGCAGAAAATTTCAACTCGGACCACAGAGTATAATCTCAGAAGTCAAATGTGATTTTGTGTAATCTTTGACCCAGAACACAGATAAATGGAGAGATTGTGGTCATTGTGTATGAAGCAATCAGTGGCTGCCAGAACTTCCTTAAAGTTGAAATATTTTACTTCACAAAAACTCACAAGGGCGCTTAGACTTTTCATATTCACAATAAGTTTATCTTCTTTTTTTTAGAGCAGGAGTAGCTCTAGAGTAGGCGCTATTGCTTTGTCACTTAAGGGTCTAGTGAAGTGTCCTTGAATGCAGCCATCAGTTCTGTGTTGTCCCTGATGTTTTTATCTGTGCTTGAGAAAAATTTATGAAGGCCAAAAAAATGAAAGATACTGTATTTAAAAGTGTGACCGATGCAGTAAAAGTGCTTTTTGTGGTCAACTGGACCAGAAAAGTGCAGGATAAATGCAATCCACTTGTCCACTGATTGTAGTTCTGCAGCATTAGAGCAAACGTTTGTAAGGGACTCATCGTCAACCTCTGCAATTGTCCCAAAACTCTAAAAGTTTTAGTTGCTGCTTTCTTGATGGAACACAAGGTTTTTTCTTTTCTTTTATACACCTCACTTTGAAAATTGTTTACAACAATTTAAAGTCTGCACATAATGCACCCCACCAGGGAGCTGACTTTCACCCTGAACAAAGACAACATCTGCTGTTGTTGAACTGAAGAGCGAGCAATGCATGGATGCAGCTCCCACTTTGAGGACATACATTTCTATTCTTATTATTTAAACATCCCTGCAGATTACAAGCATGTTCCTTCAAAAGGATGCTTGCTTTCAAAAAGCAGTTTGGATTTTCCAGCATGCAAAGACATTCTGAGCAAAGCTGCTCAGGAGTTCAATCCTGACCTACCTGAGAGGGAAATCCATTAAGGAGACGCCAAAAAGCGGAATGAGACTAGTTATAATTTTCTGTTGTTTGACTCATTGTTTGCAGGAGAATTGGGTCGAGTTAAAGGCACAAAGAAGAAAAACAGAAACTATTTAGCCACTTTGGTTCAGCAGGATTAGTGTTTCAAGTTCCAGTTTAATGAAACTAAAGTAAAATTGAGGTAAATGAAAAAAAAAAAACAAGTAGCAGACAATATTTGCCTTTTCTTTTTATAAACCTCTACATATAAATAGAAAGAAGAAAAATCTAAGCTTACTGAATTCACAATCCATGTTTTTTATAATAAGTGTAGTTTGTCCTTGGAGCTGTCATTGTCCAAACTGCAGCGGGAAGTGGTTTGTTTTATTTCCTGTTTGAAGGAATAAAGTCTGTCACTACTGCCCTCATGGTGGATACGGGCAGCCTGCAGGCCAATAATGGGAGAACCTGTACTGGGCATGCAGATGTTCCACACAAAATATCAAGATCGTGGACTGCATGGTAAGCCAGTTGAAAAAAATGCTGATGCACATTTTTTCCCTTTTTGTTTGGGCAAACACTTATACAACACGTAAAGGAGGAGTAGGTAGACGTGTCGTATAGGGTTTTCTTTTTTTTAATCCTTCGCAATCCTGCAGACTGTGCGCGGGGTCCATTAGTAAGATCAGAGTGTAGTTTGTGTGCATTTGTGTATCACATGCACACCCCGTGTATGCGGCATTTGCACAGCCAGTAAGGGGCCTGACTTGCACCTTACTAACTACCAAGGGACTATGCCATATCATACATCGGGGTGTCAAACTCAAATCCCCCAGGGCCAGCTTCCTGCTTATTTACCAGAAATTCTGCTGAATTTGCTTTTGATTACCTGGATCAGGTGTGTTTAGCCAATAAGGAGCTTTAATGGCAGGTTGACACCTCTGTCATACATCATAAGTGTATGGAACTTACATTAGCCTCACAAATACTTCATAAACACACTCATCATTTGCACGACAATGGTATGTTGCATTTTTATGACGTTCCTATGAAGTGACTGCATGAAGCCCAAAGGAACTGCAAGGCACACCTGCGCTCCCCTTAAGATGGGGCCGCTCCTCTCTTTGACCCTCCACAGGCCCGGTCAACCCAAAAACTCACAGCACCTGTATGAGTCAACCCCTGTACAAAAGCATGTGACTAAAGTTCAAAGTATGGACTTTTGGGAGATGCCAAGTTGACACTCAATTACACATAAAAAACAAAAAACAAAAGCACACATCCACACACACACGAGAACAAGAAAAATGTTAGTCTCTCACTGTAAATATGATCATCTATCCTATAGCATGATTACATTTCAGCACAGCATGCCTTTCACTTAGCCATTCAAGCTAGAAAAGACATTTCCAAATTGACAAACCCAAAGGTTTGTGCTTCAATAGCAGCCAGACAGGCTTAAGTAATGCCTAACCTTCGGCCAAGATCAGGTTTGAGAAAAGTCTTGTAATTACCTTGTCAAATAAGTTAATAAATAACATTTCCTTTAACAGCAGATAAATATTTGTGTGTGAAACTGGATCCACAGTTTACAAGTTAAAAGGGTTTATTAGCACATAGATGCAGATACAGGAGAAACGCAGGAAGACAAAAGTTGCCCATTTAAAGTCCCATTGGTGTTAGTCTTCACAGCTGAAGGCACAAACTTATATTAGACTCTAACAATAACAGGCATCATGGGCACAATTTAAATTTTCCTGATCTAATCTATACATTTCCCGCTTCAGGGGATTTGGATTATGTCAGTTTTATTATATCAGGTGTTCTCAGGAGTTCTCCTTTTAGTTATTGACTTGCTCGCTTAAATTACCACAGAAATGTGGCTTGTTGCTTGTGTGTCTGAGATTTTACTGTGCCATTTTGGATAAGAAGCAAGTCCAACAGTAGGCAGCAAAGACTTGTCTGTCCTGTCAAATAGAAATGAATAGCTCCAGGACAAAAGCTATGCATTCTTTTTTTATTGAAGGAGTTTTAGTGTTTTTTTTGTTGCTAAATATCTTGCTGTTTATATTTAGAATAATATATCTATTGATGAAAATTGAATACGATGTGCCTGCATTTCACGTACTTCACCCGTACCTACCCTTGCACATTGTATAAGTGTTATAAATCACTCGCAGCAAGCCTGTAGAAAAAAATGTGCATGAACATTTTCTCTCTACGGGATCAATGATCTTGATATTTTGCGTGAGCCACTTGCGTTTCGCTAGACCAACTCCCGGGCCGAGATGTCCAGCAGACTGCAGTCTGAATACAGACCAAAGGCAAGGTTCGGGACTCGATCTGGACCAAATGAGGTGGACATGGTCCGAACTAATGGACTTTTCCATTCTGAATACACCCATAGATCAACCAATTCACATGATTTGGAACACTAATTGTTGTCTTCTTACCGAGTGGTTCAGATGTTACACAGAATGTGTGCAAATATTTTCTTTGCCTTCTGCACAATCCAGTTCACCTTGCAGCTCCATGAAAATGATGCCCAATGGCTTAACCGCTGGTTAACTAGGTCAACGTCTTGTCTTAAACGAATATAATAAACTGCTTCAGTTACTGTAACGATCATAACAAGAGATTTCTTTGTGGTTCCTTCTCAGATGAAGCGTAACATTTTTGACCTTCTGCTTTTTCTTTAAGCATCACAAACGTGAGAAAAAGAAATCAGCTTTGCCCACAGACAGTCCACATTCGGGTCACATTGTTAACTTTGCGTGCAGTTTGCTGCCAAGAAAAATAAATAATTTATAGATAGAAAAAAAGGAAAGAAAAAAAACTGAAGTCCAGAAAAGATTTGAAGGTTTTGGTGTTTTTCCCAAGCCTGCCTACTTTAAACATTATATACAGGGGCATTCTTCCCAGCACAGAAGGCAGGGAAATCCCAGGTGATTCTCTGCAGCTGCTGGATTATATGGCTGATTCTTCTTCTGCACAAACACTGCACAAGTGCAAAGCACCATTCTTTTCCCCAATAACCCAAATATCAACAAACTTCTGGGAAAAGAATGCAGCCATGCTTCTACTGACTATTTAGGTGAATGATCAACAACAAGATTTGTATATCTGAGGTGCTCCTGCAACAACAAAGGTTATTCTGGGCCAAAAAGTCATGCAAAAAGACGCAAAACATTAAAAACAGAAGTAGTTTGCTTTTCTGTCACTGCAATAAACTGCTTTAAAATGAAGCTAGGAACAGGTGCTGTATTTTCCCCATTAGGAGTTTGCCTTTTTAATTGATTTTTCAATTCAATTGTTCGTTTAAAATCCTTCACCAATCAACAATTCTGCTCTGCAGTTGACAGATAAGCATCTTGCTGGATTTCCCACTCTACTGTCACATTACTCTGTCTTTTTTCCTGATTGCATTTGTTTTCTTTTCATTTTTCCCCACTGAAGATCAATCAAACTGTCTCCCTGCTCACAGTGGAATGGAAGGAGAAATATGAGTGGATATGGGTATAACACACACTGAATGATATGAGATTCACTGGTGCAATAAATCAGATATGAGGTGGGATATGTGGCTCAGCATAAAGAGTCAGAGGGACACTTGGAAGATCAAATATGACAGAATATGGACTTTTAAAGCAGCAGATTTTTCTGTTTTAATACAAATGAAAATGTGTTTTCTTAAGTGTAATTATTTGAATGTTGAGTCTCCTCTGTAAACTTGTTTTAGGGCCTATGCCCTGGATAGCTACTGTTTTGTTTATAACCTGCAAAGGCAGAGGCTGCTGTTGGGATACTCCACCATGGTTGGAGTTAAACCAGCCGTCAGCCACAATCAGATGATTGTACGCACAATGCAGTTTGTTTACATGTCCAGTTATATGTGCACTCTAATTTTGCTGCAAACTCTTTTTTGTTTTCTTGTTGTCAAGTTATATTAGATGATTTTAAAGAAACAAACTTATCCAAGGACAAGATTTTTAAAAGAATTCTACAACGATTTCCACCAAAAAATCCACACAGAGAGGAACCAAACCAAACAATTTTACTGAATATGTTATTCTCCTTTTTATAGGGTCAAGTCTTGGTTCACTTTACTGAATTTTTTTTTTCCATGATGTGGTTTTCCTTTTGAGTTTGCCTCATTGTTGACCTATTTTTATTGTGTCAATCTTTATACCCTTGTGTAATAACAACACTGATAGCAAGTTTCTGTTTTTCTGCCTTTTTTTATCCCCGTTACTGTTCAGTCATATGTTGTTTTTTTCTTTATTTTCACAAAATATCAGTTGTTCTAGATCTGTTTGCCTCTGTTGTATTTCCACTCGAGAACAGAACTCACTGGAAAAGATTAGATACAACACCTAAAATGGCTGAATTATTTAATATCTTTCCCATCTTTGCTTCTGTAGGAGCCGGTCAGTCCAGATGCAATCTCGTGATGTTTCTGACCTGCCGACAACTGACCTAATTCACTCTGAGCTGCTGCATCCAGCATCCCATTCCAGTTTCTCAGTTAGACAAGTTCATCTTAATTTCTAAATACATAAACGTTTCATAAAATATAAGGCATGAGTAAAAAAGATGAAATAAATGTTCTTCTCTGTTTAACAGCTCAATCTGATTATAAAACGTGGACTTGTTTTTCAGACGAGATCATACTCATAATCAGGGTTTGAAATTGTAATCAAATTCCTTTGCTCATTACCTATATGCTAAAGTTTTCCCTACTCGTTTCTTTAACTTACTTTTTGTCCACTTATATAAAAATGCTCAAGGGAATAACAACTTAGCCAAACAAGATCCTCTTGTCATTCAATTACCAGAGCCCCTTTGAAAAATAGATTTTTAATCTCAATAGGACATCTGTGGTTGAATAAAGATAAACTAACATGAAACAGTATTTTAAACGCAATAACATTGTATAAGGAATAAACATGGATCAAGACATAACCTAGCTTCATTTGAATTCCGACAACAGTGTAAAAAATGACACAAAAACAAGCTGCAACAGATGTGGTTTATGCCACTGCTCAAAGTCAGATTTGGAATATACTCATTTGGAAAACCCTAACCCTAATCCCACATAGTTCCATAGAAAATAAAAAGCTATTATTCGGTAATTTTCTTTGTCAGAACAACCATTCTTGCTCTGATTTCTTTCTAATTCTATTTTTATGACATTTTTTCTGCATTGCCAGTTATTGCATTTATAAACTGACCAATCAGATGACTCGATAAAATTGTGTGCCCATGCCAAACGTTCAAAAACTTTCAGACAGATTTCGTGTAGCCCTCTTTCAAGTGGTAGGGATGTAGACTTCAAACAAGGTCACTCCTGATTTGCGAGAGTGGTGGCCACAGAAGCCTAGACTCAGACCATTGACAAATGATGAGTCAAATGATGCAGTTACATTGTGAAAATGAAAAAGCATTTCTGTAATCCATTTTCATTTTCAAATTAGATATTTCTGAATGAGTTTTGGTACACATTTGCTAGAGAACTTTTTGAAAATGAAATGTCAAATGTCCTTTTCTTTGTCATTTTAATTAAGTGACAGAATGAACGGTGTTGAAGAAGAAAAAGCCATTTGGCGGATTGAGTTGTCATTTTATTTTTGAGTCAACGGAGGCTGCTGTATTTTGAAAATGAAAAAGCATTTGCGGTATAGGTTTTTATTTATACATGGACTTCATTTGGTTGGAGCTGAAAATAAGTTGTTTTCTATGGATGATGTCATACTTATTTGACCATACTGTCACATATCAATGGTTGAGATTCTTTGATTTGCACATAGATAAGAAAAAATACATCTAATCATAATGATGACTTCACCAAAACAAATGAACCAAAAACTATATGTTCTATGTCTATGTTGCAGAGCTTTGCTCGAAACAAATGAAATTCATCTAAAAATACTCTTATTTTGACAAGCGTTAGACTGACAAGAAGACTGACAAGAGAACTAAACTAAAACAATGAGGCAGATGGAATGAAGGAAAAGAGTAACTTCAGTTTTTCCTGCATGGAATACTGACCATTAGCGATGGAGGGAAGGAATGTGAAATTACCTTACTGCTGATGATAAAAAAAAAAGACTGGTGAAAAGTGGGAATTCTCTGAGACACCAACAGATCACCCAAGAAAAAGGTCCAGCATCAGTTTCACATCTGGGGTTGGGCACTGTCTGTCATTTTAATTAGCTATCCCTGACATGGCAGCAATATATCACGTGTCAACAGAGGATGCTTGGAGGAGCAAGTTGTTAGTGATAACAGCAGCAATGCTGGGCCTTATAGAAGTCTGAGTCTCTCAGGCAGATAGGAAGTGAGTCATGGCTGGTAAAGTGGGCATAATTAACCTCAAGGGAGCAGGATGGGAAGCGAGAGCCTCAGCCCTTGATCTCAGACCGGGCAGCCTGCAGGGTGAAGAAGTCAGTAACGGTCCCGGTGGATTCTCTGTGCATCTAATTGTTGAAATCAAAAACCTGAATGACGATTCATCAGTGTGTAAAAATGTGTTTGTATGAATCAGTTATTCAAAAAAAAAAAAAACATTTAAAAGTGCAAGATTATTTGTTTGCTTTTCATTAGAATATCTACTTTTTGTTCAGGCCAACCTAATTATGAATATAAGATATTTCAAAATAAAACATCCTATGATCAAAATGAGTCAGACAAAAGAAAATGATCTTGTTGTTATATCTGCTCCTTCTTCGTTAGCACATCAACACAAGCTGGCCACAATAAATAACAACGATAAAAAATAAGCAGCAATTCTTTCCAAAATAATTGGAAAAGATTTACTTATGTTCTTGGAAATGTGAAGCCATCAACATGTGAGTATTTTCTGCAGTACATCCATCCTTTGTGTCTTAGTCCTCCTGTTAACTCATTGAACCCTTAGCACAATAGTCAAATATTCGACATTTGACGTAAACACAAATTAACTTACAAAAGGTTGTACAATCTTTGATATATTTTCTTTAAATACATATATATTTTTTTTTAAATAAAAACTTCGCTACTACCAAACTGATCAGTGTGACAGCTTTTCTTAACGTTGAAAAACGATGACACTCAAGTATAAGAAGGCCCTCACAGAAATTTAAAATAAGAAAAAATGAAACAAAACAATTAGATTATTGTGGTCCAAAAGCAAAGCACACCAAGAGTTTCTGGAAAAGCTCATTACAACTTCTGTGAATGCTCTCCAATCCAACTGGGAAAAGTTCTTCCATTGAAATAAGGCTTAGCCCCTCCCACAGGCCAATGAACCAAACATTTTGAAAACAAATGCCTTCTTTTGCTTTGCAAATACCATTCAGAAAACTCTTGATCATAAACCCAAATTACAAATTTTCTAAACAGGATTTTACCTTTTAAAATACTGAAATAATCTTAATTTAGTAACAAATCCATCATTTAGACAGGGAAAGAAAAAAAAATGGACATGTGAAGTCACTTCCTGTTTCCTGGTGTGAATGGATGACGATGTGTACAATGCTCTGATTTGAAATAAATGGTGGGAAGAGCTTAACGGTGAGTACAATTATTTTTAAATGAGAATGAATCAGTTTATTAATCCATCCATCTTCCTCTTGACCTACTGAATCCCTTTTCGGGTCACAGGATTGCCGGAGCATTTCCTTTACTATTAGGCGAAGGCGGGTTACACGCTGGACAGGACCCAAACCAGTTCAGTCAATGCTAAACATAAAAACTCCAAATGTACTTGTCTTGAAATCAAATCTACAAAAATTAGAGAAAAGAAAAGAGGAATCATTTAGAAAAAAAACAAATAAGTCTGGATTAACCCCTTAAATGCCATTTCCCCATGTGCCACCCCCAATGTCCAAATTAAATCTTAAATATAAGAGTTAAAATTACATTTTAACTTCCTTTTTAATTTGTTCTTTCATTGATGCCTCTTGTAACTGTTGGAATATTTGTTTTAATTAACAAAATATTTTTTAAAATTGTCTTTATCAACCTCATTCAACCATGTTACCCGTGTGATCTGAATACAAGGCTTTTATTATATACAGTTTTACTGATTTACAAGTAAGTTTGTCCTCCTGGTTATCTGTAACTGCGAGATAAACAAAGAGCTTCTGCTCCTCAGAGAAAGCTAATGTTTGCAACTCTGCAAAAACTAGTAACAGGATTGCACAATTTTTCTGTAAGCTGAGCTAATTAAGCCTTTGACAGCTTAACCCGCTACTGATGAATATGGAGCAGAACATCTAAACAGTGAAGGTTTGCTTTTAATGAATTTTCAAGCCCAAATATCCTCCAATTCTGAAATGACCCTCTAATTAGAGCCTCTCTTTTTCTAGATCTGCATGTATGTTACCCCATCCTAAAGAGATAAACAAACTCGAAGAAACACGTGCAGACCTGCAGCAACTATGGTAAACAATATGGCCACACATCTGTGTGGTTTCAAAAGCATCTGATCTGAGTGTGTGGAAGAAGAAACAGAAAGCAGAAGTTTTCTCCATCAGAGCAGCCTATTGTTCTGCATCATCATGTTGAACTATACCCATGAGTGTTTAAAAAAAAAAGACACAAAGGTGTCTTTGCATGAGAGAAATGCACATAAACAATCATTTGCGTAGAAAGTTGTTTTCAGGAGAAAATACTTTTGTGAGAGCTCTGCCTGTCACTCTCATCAGATGCTGCCTTTGTGCTTCTGGTAACATGCAGTGACTTTCTAAACTGCTGCCACTTCTCATCAGGAGGGACACTGACCGGCTTGATACCACGAGTTACTGTTGTGATGACAACGCTGGATATCTTCAGCTCTTTTGATCTTGCAGTCAAGCATCTGAAAGTTGGATTAATACATTTATTATTTAGTGTCTGCCTCTTAATATTTTATAAACAAGCTATCCACCACTGAGATCACTGTATAAAGCATGAACTGAGCCAAGATGGAAAATATTTATGCTCAGAGTTCTGGTCACCGCAGCACTTTTTTTGTTACATAACTTTGTGTTTTAGTGACAAATACAAACGTACTAATGTATTTGACTGATTCAATTGTTACTTTAGGGGTTTACAAAATACAGTTACTATGATTAAGGTCAGTTTTGACCTAAACTATTAGAATACTTGAACTGTTGTTATTTTTTCTTCATCTAATGGTGTGGAAAGTACTTTCAAACTTATCCTGTAGCTCTATCTAGAGTCACACCTGGTGTACTACAAACAAAAACTCTGCACCATAGAACAATCAATGCACAGGTTTATCTATTTTTTGAAAGTGAATGCAGCCAATGCAGTATTTGCATTGCAACAGATTATTTAAAAATAATGTATTATTTTGAGGTGCAGGTTGGTTATGGAAAAACCATCAAATAATCATCATCTAACCCTTAAGATCAATGTTACATCAATGCACAAGGGAGAAAAGGTCAGAGTATCAATTATGTTTTGGGAATTGTGCTTTCAAAAGAATCATGAAATAAACAAAAGTAATTCTGCAAAATACAAAAATAGAAGAAAAAACTGTTTACAACATAGTTAGAGATGAAAACAAAACACAAAAGTGTTTATGGTATGAAAAAAAATCGTTTTACATTTTGTAACAAGCGTAATAAAAATAAAGTTAAAGTCACATTAGCTGCCATACATCAAATTAACCCCGTAATGCTGAGTGTCAAGCAGGATTTGAACTTGCCACTCTTCCGTCTTAAGAAGGACACTCTACAACAAGGCCACTAAGCTGCTAAATAAAAGTACCACTAAATAAACTGTTTCATGTTGTATTGTAAACCTAAAACTACCTTTTAGGTCTTCATAGAAGTAAAAATAAGCATAATCAGAAAATGTAACCCATAAACAAAACCCATTTTCCTGAATGAAAATAATGTGGAATAGAGACAGTATACCACAGAACAAGTGGCCCACAGAACACATTTCTGATGTTCTTCTGTTACACAGACGTCACCATGGGTTCTTATGAGAAGAAAAATAGCATTTTACCTCACCATAGAAACAAGCATGCAGAATCACAACACGAACCTTTATCCTGCACTGCCACCTATAGGAGATCCTGCAGAACAACATCAAAAATTCTATTTTGTAACTTGGTAAAAGTTCAATCTAAGTTTCTGAAAAAAAGATAAGATAAAATCTACAAATAGATGTAAGAGACAAAATATTTAACAAGCATAGCAAAGCAATGAAAGTATCAATAGTTTTCTACAGGATGCAGGTGAACTAGCTATGGTTTTAAAGCAATATGATGCAAAGACAAAGACGTAAACTTCTAGGTTAAACTTTTAGTTTGTGCATTTGTTTTACTTACTTACATAGCTTCTACTTTTTTATATTAAACAATACAACAAGTTGGAATATTTATGTAGTTGAAAAATACCTGTAAAGTAATCATCATTCAGCCTGAGTGGATTTGTTTTGGACAAAATATTTAATTTTTATTAATGGAAATCAAAAAGAAAATTGTCATCAAATAGTCAGTCTGACAGAAATATATGTGGCATTTAGTAGAAATTATATTTCCATTTTACTTATTAAAGTTTTATTTAGATAAGACAAAGATACATTGATCCAAACTTTATTTTTGCAGCAGCAGCAGTGTAAAAAAATCAACAGCAGTGATGAACTTTATTGTCAGCACATTTATATTTACATTTTTCTCGCTTGCATGTTCTAAGGTTTCACTTCCTTCAGAAATGTTGCCGTTTTACTTTTGCTTTGGGAGTTTCTTTTTTTCAACCTTCTCTTGCATGGCATCCATCGTACACAAGGGGTCACACTGCTCTCTCTTTTTGCTCCTTCTAATTCTAACGTTGGAGATCCATCAAGCCACAGCACAATGAGGCGAGCAGTCCTCACATCATGATTACTTGATCTACTAGAGTCAGTTCTACATAAAAAAACCTATTTCTAAAACATTGAAAGCCATGCAAAACTGCAGCCGTCATGAAACCTTTTTATCCCCCAGATTCTATTTGTTGCTGTCACATTCATCCGTTTTCGTTTGCTGCACTCAATCTGATTTAACTGACTAACAGCACAGTCGAACCTTTATGTCCATGAGATTTAATAGAAAGGGTGGGACGCAGCTCTTCCAGTAAAATATTGTCTGTGGTCACTTCTGTTCCTCACAACTATCAGTCAAAGAGCTGCAGCAGAGGAGCATGAAGAATGCTGGGAGTCTGGAGACTGAAACACGAGGACCAGTTATCATTTTGATTGGAGGAACTTTAAGTTGTGCACTTATGTGCTCATTGTGCATTTATGACAAAATAATTGACTGCAATAAGTGGAGTCAGGAAAATAATTGAATCGCATTCTATGGTTTTGTTTAGGATGTTGTAACATCACACAGGAGAGGAATCGTCCCTTTTCCAATTTAATTCATTTATAAAACCAGTCAAGTAAAAGTTGACTGAGAGGGCAACACAGAAAGAAAAAAACATATTTTCTTTATTATTTGATACTTGTCATTCAGTTCAGCTAAATAAATCCATATGATATTAATTGTACTCTAATAGTACATGGATTTGTCTAGCATATTGCCTGGACTTTTTTTCAATGTAATCTTGAAACTTAGCAAGTAAAAGATGACAAAAAACTCTCTCTAGTACTACGTTCACACCAGGCATATGACACATGTTCAAGAATGTGCTAAAACACATATTCCTGAAGGAACTTTTAGCAAATGGTGTTCACACCGGACAAGCAGGAAGAGGTGTCTACTTCTTTTTTTCCCACTGTTTACTAGCGCTTGTCCGCCATCTTGAAGAAGAGCCTTGGATGTTGATGTGATGCAAATCTGGTGAATCTTGATCCAGGCTTTTTTCCCAGTTCTATTCCAATATGTGAAAGGCTTGTGTCAAATAATTTCGGTCTGGCACAAACTGCAATTATTAATTTCTCCTCAAACATCAAACGGTTGGCACTTCCATAAATTAAAAGGGGCGCTTTCCATCACTTCTAAATCCGAGCCCCTGATTGGGCAAAGTTCAACTGTTTTAACTCTGAATGCACATTTTTGAGGAGCCAAAAACATGCATACGTGTGTGTTTCCGTAGACTTTTTGCTGGAAGTGGTCTCTTGAATGTGCGTTTGCGAGGGCAGTGTAACCATTGCTTCATTTGGAAGATCAGAAAAGAACTCCCAGCAGAACTGGACCCAGAATGGAAACCATCTCCCATGACCTGCTGGGATTAGAGAGGACAGGGAGAGGCAGAAGTAACCCATGAGAAAATGGGTTGTTTTTATTACGTTAACAAATTCTATAAAATCTTGAGTCCCAGTTTATGAAGAAGTTCATTTTCATTGCTGTTCTGTTTGCATGGGGTTCACCGCCCCTTCTGGAAGTCATGCGAGATTATGACGTGGTTGGCGCCCTACCGTCAGTTTGCGCCGTTCTTCACCGCTTCAACATTTCACACCAAGCCTCTTCCAACTGTAGGTGGTGGGCATGTGCTAGTAAAACAGTGGAAAAAGAAGAAGCCCCTCCCTGCTTATGAACACAATGGGCCGTATGACAGTTCAAGAATTCAGATTTAGCACCTTTTTAAATGTGAGTCACATGTGTAGTTGGTCATGAGCTTGACAAAGAAAAAAAATACAGGAACATCTGTAGTTAGACTAATACTGTAGTAAAACTGATGCCATTTCTTCAAGATTTCATGTTTTTGGTTCCGTTACATTTCAATTACAGGAAAATTCCGTTTCAACGTGCGCAAGCCTGACGGTCCAAAACTCTGCAGATGTGCACTTGTGTGCAGCAACTCAGTCTCCTTTTTTATTTGTCTTAAACAATCTCTTTAACAATGGAGAAAGTCAAGGCTGTGGTGCTGGGTTCCATTTTTGTAGCTTTCAAAAAAGGGAAGAATTGAAACCAAACATTCACAGTCTCCACTGCTTGTGTTTGGTTTTATTTGAGTCTATCACATTGAAATTGAGATCTAATCTCAGACTGGGATCTGTTAAGCAGCACATTAACAACAATAATAACACTAATAATAATAAAAGCAAAAAATAACTTAAAAAATAGCTCAACAATTGGACTTTTTTTTATTTGAGAAAACAAAAATGGATGAAAGTAAACTTTTCCATGTCAGAGTAATTTAACGTGACAGAGGGGGTCAGAAAGCAGCCTTTGGTTTAGGGGGAAAAATCCGTTTCAAATCACATCGGTTCGATTTTCTAAAGTCTGGTATTTCTCTGCTGATGGCTCAGAGAGTCTGCTGGGTCAGTTTAGCCCAGACTTTTGACCTGACCCGTCTCTGTAGGAGATCAGACAGAGGAGTACAGCTCCCACAATCCTTTGAGCAGCCTTGATCATGACACATCCTGTTTTCTACTGTGCATCTCTGTTTGATGAAACTCCTCTAACCTCAAACTTGACCAGTAGTTGGGTTTTTTGGCTTTGCTTTACTTAAAGTCCCAGTCCGATCATATTTTGATCTATCTTAAAAACTTTCCCAGTAGTCTTTTAATTAAAATTATATATATATATATATTTGCCAAAATATAAAAACAAAAAAACCCTGTGTTGTTTTCCAGAACATAGTTTCTGCAGAGCTGCAGGAGTTCGTTAAAAATTTGCTTCTCAGATTTAGTGCGCGGAGCAAGCCTACCCGTCTCCTCCTTCCTCTCCCCATTGACAAGAACTTGGAGCAGGGAATTTGTGGCCCTCTCAGCATATTTTCTACAACACAAATGTACAGTTTTTTCCTCTGTTTCTGATTCACAGTGATTTAAATAAAGAAATACCGGCAAACCTTAATACCCTAATTTTCTTTATATGTTTTCTCAATCATCAGAAAAATGCCTCAAAATGTTGAAAAGATCATTTTCATCGGAGGGCATTAATTTTTGCCGGACACTTTTTATTTGCAGCGGGGAGCCTGTCACGGCTGTGGCCGTAGTTTGTTTCGTTTGTATTTTTGGAGCGTTTTTCTGTCCTTTCTTTTGTCTTCTGCTGCATTGGGAGGTTTTCTGTCGTTCCTTGTTTTCTCTGCAGTAGCAGAGCTTTACTTTGCTGTAAAATTTAGAGGGCTGTGGTTCTTGTATTTCGGTTGTTTTGTGTAGTTTTTTTTTGTAACAGATTCCCAGCTTAATTTCAGCTTGGGTTTGTTTGTGAGAGTTTTTTAGTCATTCAGGTATTTGATTTGTCTTTATTTCCTTTATGTTACATCGACTTACCATCCCTAGACGGGTGTATAACAGAGCTGTAGTGACTAAAGGCTGGGTATCCCTCCACCAATAGGGTGATCTGCGTCACGTTTGTGACATGGTGGAGAAAGGCATTTCTTTACATGGGTGCGCTCTGAAGCACAGAAGTTTACATTTCGATATAAGTCATGACTTTCTGTTCTTGCATGACTTCTGAAAGTTATAGAACCAATGTTATGTATTTTTCAAGCTGCCAGCTGTGCACTAACGTAGATGACTGGCGACTATTCATGACATCATTTTGAAGACAAATATTTGCGTATTTCTCTGCTTGGAGAACTAAATGTAGGGGTAGGGAGAAGCCGTTGGGACTGAATTGAGATTCGGCTGATTCCAGTGAGCCTCACTATTTGGTGTCATCAGTAAACTTCAGAATCTTTTAATATACTTGTGTTGGAAACAATCCTGTTTCTTGGCAAAAAGAATGACATAAAGACTGAAATCTTGGAGAAGAAGTTAAAGATGTTGGTTAACACATTTTCAAGAGTTTACCAGCTTTGACTAAAATGTTTTTATTCAAAGTCCATGTATTTTAATTTCATTAAATGTTCCTGGAATGTGATTTTCTAGTCTGACAGGGTAGAATTATCAGTGAAGTATGGAAAAAGCAAAACAACATCTCCAAAGTTCAATCAGTCAGCCGCTGCTTTTAAGCAGTCATGATAAGCATTCATAGGCTGTCACTTTCGAAACAATTACAATCTAGAGGCACAGAAAATCAGCATAGCAATAATGAACTATCTGATGAAGCCATTATCTACGCAAACTTTTACCCAGAGAATGAAAACTAAAGATGGATAGTAGAAACATTTATCTTTCAAAGTCAGACGGCTCTATTTCTGGAGTGAATACAAAAAGAACTGTGGTGTTGCATGCTGGGAAAAAAACAAAACAAAGTGAAAATCAAAGGATGACTGATCGCTAATTTTCTTGTGGGCTCTGATAGTTTGTTCCAAATGAAGCCATAACAATCTGATAGATGTTCTAGATGCTTCCTCTAACAGGGGTTGGTGTCTTTCTCATGGATGTGTGCCCGGACCCTCATTTTTCAGGGAAATTATGAAGCAGCACAGCATAAACAGCATAAAAGATTTACAGCCATTTTTAACGTTTGATTGAACTGGGACTAATTAAAAAAAATTGACATAATGTCAAAATGTTTAAGGAAAAATGAATGCATGCATTTTTTCCTTTTTGGTCTGACTTTAGGCTATTTATTTCTTGGCTGTTCAAAATTCTGCAGCTGATCCAGCAGGAAAATTGCCATGGAGACTCCTTTAAGCAGGTTTCCCTCCTTTATTCTGTATTTCCATTAAAAAGGAAAAGTTTGAAATGTTGTCAAATTCACGTTGAGAGCTGAGCTTTACAAACATTCCCACATATTTTCAAACATGAATATTTATGTGTAGCCTACCTGTTTGTGATCTTAAAGCTGACTTTTCTCTGTCTGCTTGACTTGAAGGTTGAGCATCCTCTCCCTGAGCCGACACATTAGAACTTTTCTATTGTCTGAAAGTTTGCAGTTTGGTTTGGCTTGAGTAAACTCATCCCATCAGTTTTTTTTTTCCTGTGAAAGGTTGTTGGAGGACCTTTTAAGACGTACAGAGATTCTCCTCTGCATAAAGCTTTAAATGAAATTAAAATACAAGTGAATTAAATAAAGCTTTAGTCACAAGGACCCGTACTGGGGTAGACCTGTACCGATGCTGCAGGTTCGTTTGACCATCTCAAGGGACTTTATGAAAATGGAATGTACCATTGTCATGTGTGTGGTAAGTGCAATGTAAGTTGCACGCACTAATGTTATGCTGTTGTACGGTGCCTTTATGCAAAACACTAGTCATTAGTAATGTGCGTGCACTGGCCCCTAAAGCTACGTTCACACTGCCCTTGGCAATACGCGTTCAAGCAACTTCTTTCAATGAAAAGTCTACATAAATCCGCTTGGATTTGGTGGTGTCGCATGGATGATGTCCCCTTTGATTCCCGGAAGGCCCAACCGTTTGTAAAGATCATGAAAAAAAAAATCAGAATTGCAGTTGGTGTCCTAAAGGAATTATATGACACCAAGGCGTTCACATGTATGAAAGGGTCGGTGAAAGAAAAAGCCTGGAGCAACACTCACAAAATTTCGCACCAGCTGAGTCATCGCGTAAATGGCCAAAAATATAGGGTATGTCTAAAAGTGTGGGTTATTTAGGTGTTGCCGGCCACATTTCTCATATTAAAAAGTTCATTTATGTCCCACTTAGAAGTACGATTCAATTCTTCATGTTTTAGGGAATTTTAGAAATAATGTTTACTTGACTTGGACTGTTCATTGATTGTAATAAATTAGAATGTATTTAACATGCTTTACGAAGAAACCTGATTGCATATTTGTTGATAGTCCATGCCAGTAAGATGTATATGAAACACATCCAGTTATAGTTGTACTCTTCCTGGAACCTGCAGATGGGTGTGATCTGTACGTTTTAAAAGAACAGAGCAGTCATTCAGAGAGTAACTTGGAGTCTTACTTGAATTTTACTTTTTATTTCTTCAGAGCATCCTCTTTCCTCCAGCTGGACCTGCGGTTTGGGCTCGTTCCCAGTACTGCCCAACATTAATGAAATTTGGAACTGATGATAAGAGGTTGGAGGAAGAGATTAGATTTTAATTAATCACTTCCCAAATGATAATGGTTTCCCGAGACTGTCATTAAATGCTTTTTAATGATGACTTTGACCACTGACATTAAACGGGCTGCTTCAGAAACTCCCCTGGTGGAAATTGTCCTTATAGCTTTATTTGAGGGAGACATTCTTTAGACTTTTATCTTTTTTTTTTTTTTTTTTAAGGTAGGTGTTTCCTATTAGTCAATTGTATAAAAAATGCTCTGATGTGAGCTTGTTGGAACAAATTACGTCTTTTAGAATATTTTTTTGTTGGATCCCCAAAACAGAGCTCTACTTATTTAATCTTATTCAAGCTCTCAGTTTTAAACTAAGTTTGAGAAAAAATGTAATATTTAAGATGAGAAAACAAACCAAAAAAAATTATAGCTTAGACATATTTAGATTAAAAATATTTTTTTGGTTCGTGTGCTCTCTTTACTTTTCTTACCTTCATTCTGGATATTCTAGATATTATCTCAATGGGGATCAGACTAAACCTTTTTGTGCTGCACCAAGGGTCTGAAAAATAAGCGTCTTTTTCATGTCTGGTTTTTGGAACCTGGCCATATTTGGGAATACGTTCTGTTTAGTTTAGATGTGTCGGTATTTGGAAACTTCAATCAACATCTGCTTCACGGGGGAGTCCAGACCAAGATTCAGAGATTGAGTAGAGGTAAACACTTACACTTTTAACTCCAAGAACCAGATGATCTGGCTCTGGACTTTGCAGGAAAGGAGTCTGGTTTTCAGTGAGGGAAGTAACTCATTCCAAAACTGATGTTTCACAGTAAACTATTACTTTTTGATGCAACAAAGTACTGTTAGGAATTGGCTATATCATAGCATAAGCATATCAAGTAATGAAACCAAAACACATGTGATGGAAACCTAAAAAGAAATTATTATGAGATGGCCAAAGGACCTACAGCCTGGCCGCCAAAGTGTAAAACTTGGTAATTTTCATGTTTTCGCACGAAAGGGGAAAAAAAGCCATCTTCACAAAATGTCACACACATGGCGCCAGGTTAAGTCTACAACCACAACTGAGCTGAAGGACAAAATTAGACATTCAGGATTTCAGTGATGAAAAGACCAGAGGATGTGAAAATCTGAAGGGGGAGGGCAGAAGTTAAGCAGCACAGACACAGTGACATGCAGACAGAAACAAATACTTTAACCTTCTCTCCGGGTTGCCATCAACTCCTAGAGCGAAGGTAAACAAGGCCAAGAAAACCTATCAGTGTCCCATTGTGACTGACATTGGGAAACTGAAACGCAATATCTGTCCTTGTAAATAACCTGGACGCTCTTGTCAGCCTGACTCAGATCAGAGCCTTCAGGACATCTCACAATGGCGCCTTCGTCGTTCCATGGCGCCCTACGTTATGAAGGGCACATCAGAAAGAGGAAGTGCCAGAAGTGGGGCTACAAGTGGAAGAAATGCAGAAGAAATGGAGAGAAGGGAAGGATTTAAATTGAACGGTGGGCAGAGAGATACTGACTTCATGACAGCTGTTGCTGGAGGCTAACGTTTCCCTGCTAGTGTTGAGAAAGCTGCAGGGTGAGAAGGATCTGATCAAGAAACACAAAGAACTTCATCATATTTCAGTTGGATGCGCTTTTAAGATTTAAAACTTGAGCTGCAGCTTTTTCTGAAAGCATCACAGATTACACTCATTATGCACAAAAGCTTTGTAATCTTTACCAAAACAACCAAATGTCACAGCAACATTCAGTTTGAAGCAGCAGAAACCTGTTCATTTCTGTTGTGTAACTTCTCTCTCTCTTCACAAAGATGAAGCTGTCACTCAGCTCATTCCACTGTGCTTTATGGCAAATTAACAACAACTCTGCTGCTGTCTCTGTTTATATTTGTGTGAACTGCTAAAGAACAGAAGAGCGGCTTATCTAACAGGTAGAGCGTGATGTGTGTTGAGTTTAGTGATTGAGGAAACATTAGCAGAGCAGCACTCATCCATTAACACCAGAGAAATCCATCTGTTTTTGACAATGCCATCAATGACATTCATATGCATTTATATAATTGGTTTGAGTTGATCAAACAAGTCCTTAGTGATGTTAATGAAGATTCTTTTGAAGCTAAAAAAGCAAAAGTCCAAGATAGTTCAGATCAGAGTTTAACCATCTGTCCCGTAAGGCCATTTTTAAGAATGAGTGAGAGTTTTTCTTCCTTGACAAAGACTCTTTGTATTCATGTCTGATTTTTTCTGCCTGTCGTCCAGGAAGAAATCCTCTCAATCTCCGCCAGATGTATTTGAATATACAACTCACTGACGCGTAAAGGATGGGTGATTACAGTTAAAGTCCCATCCACACATCTGGGTGTGTGAAATTTGTTCTCTACTTCTGACCTATCCCCTGAGACAGCAGTGAGTTGCAGACACAGTCACACTCGGGAATCATTTAATTGTTTAATCCTCAGTCACGGGTTTTGTTGGCTTTCCGGCATGTGGAGATTTGTAGAGAGTAGCAGCAATACTTTAAGAGGAGCGTTGGTGTGTCTTGCACTTCCCTTGAAACTTGTACGGCTACCTCATAGAACATCGTGAAAATGGAGCATACCAGTGTTGAGCGTGTGTTAAGTGTCTCCTAAATTATTTGTAAGGCTAATATAACTGGCATCCACTTATGATGTGTGTGTGACGTTGTCGTGCAGTGCCCTAATGCCACACGCTACTCGTCGTTAGCAAGGAGCGAGTACTGGCCTCTTACTGAAGTTGCGCAAATGCCTCACACGTGTGATACGTAGGTCCAAGTAATCCATGCGACACTCCTGCGTGATACCTACCTCTCCCTTACTTAAGTGTTGTTTAAGTGTTTGCTACCACATGTTGTATGCATGCCCATAGAAAAAGATCTGCATGAACATTTTGGCTCCACAGGCTCACCCAATGGTCCACAGTCTTGATATTTCCTGCGGGCCACCTGCCTGCCCCGTCCGTACATGTTTGTCCATTTTGAGCCAGCAGACAGCCCGTATCCACCCGTTAGGCAGTTGTGAACAAGGCTTTAAGATCTGCCATCACGAGTAAGCTTTTCTGTATTGGATATATAAGATCAGAGTTAATTAAACCAAGAATAATTAATAAAACAAATTTTAGACAGATAATTGACCTAAGTTGAGTTGAATGTGTATGGAGTTGGCAGAGCAGGTCCTTCTTCCCCTAATGGACCTTTCCTGCCCTTTGTTTTGCTGGATTTGATTTGAGATTGTTATGTTCTTTTTGTTAGATAATTACTTCCATATCCTCTTAGATTTGTCCGATAAGAAGGTCATTTTGACTTGTCTCAAAGTATTACACCGCCTCTGCTGGGATGGACTGATTAGATATTTACTTCAACGCTTAGATGAACATGGTAACTAATGCTGCAAGGGATGGGATGCTTCCACCCCCTTGGTGTTTGCATTATAAACCGGTCTATTAAATTTGACAATTACTCCTCACATCCCAGTGGATACAGAAACAACACACACGTTCATGCACAAGCCCATCTATATTCTGCTCTTGACTCTAGTTTCAGTTCACATCTTACACAGAAAAGGCCCAATGCCCAAACACCAGGCAGGTAATAACAAGCAGACAAAAGCAGGAAGGGATTACATATTAGGAGATGACACTGGCAACATCTGGTGAACCGGTGAAGAACATCTGAACCTGCAAAACGTACTAAAAATAGCAAGTATTGTTTTCATCTGTCCACCTTTTTACTCTTCCAAATATATCCTCAGAATGTCAGCATTGATGCATGAAGCCAACTCCTATGGGTTGTCTTTTTTCCACTTTTTGTCATTCAGGGTTATGCGTGTCTGCTGAGGGCAATTCCAGTTGTCATCAGGCAAATGGCACGGCAAAATCTGGTCAAGGCACCGTTCCATCACATCGACATGCAAAGAAAAAACAGCTACACTCTTATTCCCATGTCCATTTAAGCCATTTTGTAAAAGAAGCCCCTGAGTACCTTTAAGTGATACATTGTCCTTGTTGTTTGTCAGATTGCTGTTGTTGTCCTTTTCCAGCTCAGTCCTGTTCTTCTGTCTTTGTCGACCATGCAAAAAAATTAATGCCTGCGTATAGAAAAAATGACCAAGATGACTGAAAATTGTGGTGTTTTTTTAAGAAGCTCAGTCAGTTTTCCTGAAGCCCTCTCCCTCAAATGTTACTTTTCATGACTTCAGCCTCTCCCATTCAACTAGTTTATCTCAAAGTGCCATAAATGTGTTTATTATCCCAGGCAAGATTCCATAATTCTTCCTTTTTTGGATTGTTTTTGCTTTCTTTCTGCTCAACACGCACCAGCTGCTGCGGCTACTATCTACCCGCCGGTTCTGCTTGTATTCACATTTTTCAATCTGTCCAATTGCTTATGATTTAATGATCACAGTTGATAAATTATGCAATAGAATGAATAGTAAGCAATGCTCTCCAAAATTACTGCAAAGATGATTTTTTCTTGTTTGCATTACGTATCTGTTTTTATTTGGCAGGAAAATAAATTATACACGACAGAAAGTTGGCATTTACACCTCAGCTTCTTAGCTGCGAGGCGAGAGATTTATTTTTTTGTTTTTTATGGATCGCTCCTAAAAACCTATTAGGTTTGGTACAAACATGTACAATAGATGCTTTCAGATTTACCAGCTTGCAAGTATTTTGTCTGCCAAACTAGTACAGTAAGTTATTGCAATTAGTCCATCATTTCAGACAATAACCCTGCAGGAAGCCTTGCATCATTGATTCTGCAGTCAAGCACATCGATCAAATTGCTTACTAAACATCTCTTTACAATGAATTGTTCTCATGCTGCAGGATCTGAACCCTCACCAGGAGCTGCTCATCAGACAGGAGGTGGTATGCACGTTGGACAGGCCGTCAACTCATGGAGGTGCCACAAACGTCTACTTTTCTTTCCCATTTCTTTTTTTAATTGTGCAAAGCATTTAATTTGCCTTTAGTATGTTGTGAAAAGCATCAGACTTTGTGCACTTTTACTATCAAATCTTTTTCAAACAGAATAAGAATACAAAAAATACAAGATAAAAAATAAATACCACTGATAATTAGCAATCCTGTACTTCAAGGGTCTTTAACCTGCGGCCCCGGGGCCATTGTCGCTCTTTTACCCCTTTGTTGTGGCTCTCTGGTTAAAGAAAAATAAAGTTTTTCATTTTAAAAAGTTACTGGAAAGTAAAAATGAAGTAAAGAAAGTATTGAGAACTCGCTCAAATGTTATTCAACTCGAACATTTTGACACATTATTGATCTCTGTGTACCACAGAAAATCCACTGAGCATCAAAAAGCACAACCAGAATTAAGGCCCACTAGATTATAAGGAAGATTTTTTTTTTATTTTTGTAAAATTTAGAGAAATTTAAGTTTGCCCTACGGTTCAAAAAATACAGTAAGGGTCACTCAACCATATCTGATTTCTTTTTTGTTTGTTAGATTTACACATTTGTCTCTCACATGCACCACGAACAGAAAAACATTTTTATTTTCAATTCCTGCTGACATTACACGAGTTAAACCTACATTTGCTGAATTTAAATAATCCTATGTGATACAGGGTGTTTTTTTTTATTTGAAAGGAGCATCAAATGAACCTTTATAAAAAATTATAAACTATTTTGTATTTTGAAAAAATACATTTCGTGTTTATTTTTTATTTATTGCAATAAAGCAACAGTTCATTTTTACATTCATTATAATAGTAACACTAACACAAATAAAAGTAAGTGTCATATTTTCTGAAGGGTGAAGCATGACCATGTGGCTCCTAACAAGTTGTAGTTGGTGATAAATTGTTCTAAATGGCTCTTTATGGAATGAAAAATCTGTACGACACACATACTTCATCCTTACTTAGCCCTTGTGCATTGTATTGGTGTTTGTTACGACGTCTCACAAGCATCATGCCCATAGAAAAAAAATGTGCATGAACATTTTTGCTCAACGAGTTTAGATCAAACGACTTTGACCTTGATATTTTTGTCAATTTTTGCTCATTTTTTCACCTGAAGACACTCTATCAGGGCTGTTGTGACAAAAGCTTGCATTTGTAACTGCTGATGAGGCAAGATTATTGCTACAGTAGGCTTTGTAGCATTCTCAACTCCTCTGCTTCACATTAGACAAAATACTAAATTTGTTGTCATAGGGACCCTCATCTGGTTATTTTTTCCAAGTGAATGAACCTCAGCTTTGCTACTTTTCTAGGAAGGACAATGATAAAGTTTGATATCCTGTGACCTGGAGTCCATAAAAAAGAATTTAAAAAGTAAAGACAAACCAACAGTGATAGGATAAAGAGAGAAATTAGCATTTTCTTTTTGTTGTTTTTTACCACACAAATCTTCAGAAGGAGCCTCTAGTCCTTCATATAAATGGAGCTTCTTCTTTAGCTGCAGAAGTCAGAATAGGAATATTAATGATAGTTTCCCACACTTATCCTGCCCAGCAAACAAACAAATAATGAAATGACAAATAAGAAACTTTCCACAGCTAAGATTAAAGGCACACTCTAGTTCAGAGAGACTTCGCCATTACCATTCAGAGGCTGCTCTATTTTCTGAGGATGTGCACTAATTGAACTGTACATTTAAGCGTTTCTTCGAGCCCTCATGATGAGACCGAGTTCTTCCAGGCTCCAGTACAAGCTTATACCTCAGAGAGCAAGTAAAAATATTTATGGGTTATAGCCACCTAGTGCATGTGACCCAATTCCATTGGGCTGGCGGAGACATTCTTTAATTACAACACGTCACGCATCAATCATCCAACAAAAAAGAAATGCTGCATCAAATCAAAAGTCCATTTTAGTGAAAAGGTTGAGTGTTTTTTTTTTAAAGACAAATATATGGCATTTCAGTTAGAGTTACAAAATTTCATTGACTATTTCATTAATTTTGGATCTCCTGCAGCCATAAGGAAAAATGTGTTGATTGTTTAATGCAAAATTATCCATTTGACTTCCAGACTGAAGCTCATTGACAAAAAATAACAAAGTGGGGCAATTAAAGTTAGAAAAAAACAATGTGCTGTGTGAGAATATGGGACACAGACTCATTTAAACATTTGTATCCCACTGCACTGCAATATGGAGGCCCAGAAAAGACAATATTAAATACATATATAAGCCATGAAATCATTAGATAAAATTGTCATTGGTTAATACTTTCTGCAACACCTCACAGTGTAATTAATACTAAAATAGTATTTAAATTGTTTCGACAAATTCATTTATTGGGTTGGGTGGGGACTGTGTGTCTTACAACACACATCGCATTATAATTTTATATTTTATCCTTTCTTGGAGGTGAGGAAAACCCAAATGTTGCAGATTTTGTCTGACAATTCAAAACAACATTGGGAGGATCTGTAGAGATTAAAAAAATCAAAATTGTAACTGGAGACACAAAACAAAAACCTCACTTTAAAGGTACTTGCTGGCCTTCCACATTCCTGTGAGATTTGCATCAGTGCGCAATAAGCCAGGCAGACTTGAATTAAAACTCATCTGGGATCTTCCAGTGAAAACTGGCACTGGTTTAAACATTTTCTCAGAATTTTGTGCTTTAAGCTAATAAGCATTTATTGAAGCCAATTAAAAAAGTAAGAGTTGTTTTTTTAATAAAAAAAATAAATAAATAAATTACACGTAGCTTGTGTTGCTTTGATTTGGCTCAAAAGAAGTTTATTTTCAATTTTGTTTCATTATGGTGTTTCTCTTAAGTACAAACAAGAATAACATTTTAGAAATGGCATATTTATGGTGGTTTTCTACAGACCTTAATGTGTAATGCCATATTTTTCATGCAGGGGCACTGATGGAGAAAATACTCAAAAATTTGCAAAAAATCTGCTAGGATATTGAATGGGCAATGTGTAGCATGGAAAATAAAACATTTAGATTGGGACAAAAAGCTTTTTCATATGGTGTTTAACAAAACCGCAGCATTCACATATTTTACTTGAATTATTTTCACTTAGCCATGTATATTTCTTGGAATTCTCTTCCAATAAACCCTTCCAAAATTGAAATAAGATAAATGCAATCAGGTTATAGTCCTTGCTGTTCATGGACACTTTGGCTGGGCATTCAGAGGACAAACCACTAACCTTCTAATTAGTAGCCTACTACATGACCTCAATACCCCCTTTGGTAGCATATATCTGAAACTTTTTAGATTATTTCTGTTTGAAAGTGACACCTGTGAAATTATTTTGATTTCAGGCTAACACCATCAAACCTCGGTTGCTTCTAAAATAGAAAAAAACAGAAAATTTAACTGTCATTGGTGTAAAAAAGAAAAAGCAGGGTTTCTACTGATAAATAATAAAAAAGAGGTGTACACGTTCAAGAATCTGATTTTTATTGCTTTGCTTTCTGGTCCCCTAACACCATATTCACCCATTTATTCAAGGATTTATAGTACAAATCACGTTCTCCCTGTCAAGCCAACATTCATCAAATTCCAGATTTTATATATTATCTCTATCATATGCCCATTCATATTAATAAGCCCACCAGAAATGTTTTGGGTGCAGTGTCTTTGCCAAGGACTTTTTGACATGGTGATTGGAAAAGCCAATGATTAAACCACTTAACTGCTAAATAACAGAAGGCTGTTCTCCTGAAGCCCCAGATATTACCGTTCAGGTTTATGAGTATGTCTCTTATCTGGCTGAAATCAGACCAAAGTTAATTAAAAAAAACATTTCATATTTCATGACATTTTGATGTACATGGGCCTTTTTTTGTCTGTAGTTGTTTTACTTTGTAAGGCTCACTATATCAAATTGTTGACAGAAATGTTTAATTCTTTTGGAATTAAGATGTTTTTTTTTTTTAAATCCTTTGATGAAATCCACAAAAAACTGCAATATCATCTTTTCATGAAATACAGATAGTATCAATTATGACACATTGAGTGATTTGGTATGTTTTCTTCACAACAGTGTAGTTTAAAACTCAAAAATTTTGACATAAGTGTTCAGCATAAGCGCTTCTACTGCCTCTAGTGGAATGGTTATGAACTACAGGGCAAAAAACATGGATATATACATACAATAGGTTTTTAAGGAAAGTTTAAATCATACTAATGAAATAGGAGTCTGTTGTATGTTCCAGTTACATAGACCACCTGTTTGCTTGGACAGATGCGCTGAATTTACCCGCAGAGATAGTTTGCAGGCGTGGGGTACTTGTGAAGATAGTCTTGTGGAATTGTTTTTAATGGGAATGGAATGTAGAAAACTTCCACCATCTGATTGACTGAGTTTGTTTTTACACTCTTGCAATTACAATGGCCGTTCATTTTGGGGCCTTGTTGCCTGAACAAGCTCAAAGCAGGGAGATACAAAGCAGCAGATGCTCCTCTGGTCCTCCGATGCTCATATTGTATATTGATGAGCGCTTTCACCTAAAGCTACACAGCAATTGTGAATACAATATTTTTTATGTCTTTTATTCCTTGATTTGCTTGTCCTGGGATTCACTCTGTGGGCTGTTTTTAACCCGTTTGATCAAAGAGGATGGTTGATCTAGAAGATGTAGTTTCTTCACTTCTAACAGCTGATGGAGAATTCCAGTTATTTATGTACTGACTGCTTCAGAGGTTTGCCAGAAACAGTAACAAGATATGATGTGAGCAGATGCAAATGTAAACAATAAAAGTAACAGAATTTCTGGATGGAAAAACCCTGGAAACTAAACTCTCTGAAAAGAATGAACCATTCCTACCTTTACTTCTATCCCTGCATGTTTGTTCTGGGTTTATTTGTGTGTCCTGCTGACTTTGTGCTGTTTCCCTCGTGTTCTGTTGAAAAGAAAAGCCAGTAAGTCGTGTAAGGAAAAGCTACATTTACATTTGGGTATCTAGGAAATGCTTTCATCCAGAGCGACTTACACATGAAAAACAACATCTGGGCTTTAATACAAAGAGTCACCTCTAAATGTATTCAAAGCAAATGTACATGAAAGGGATGCGTAGGGATGCGTAGGTCAGATGTGTTGGGGTATTTAAGCTAAAGAGACATTCTCTAAAGAAATGTCTTCAATTTGAAGTTTGAAAGAGAAATAGCAGTACGTTTTCCAACTGACTCAAACATTTTTAGATGGACAAATTACCTTTTTGTTTGAGACGGCCCACGGGGCACCTTTAAAGATTGTTGTATTCTTTCATTTGTACTTCTGTCTCGGAAAATAAGACTGCGGTCCTGTGTATGAAAGATTTGACTGTTGGATGTCTGAGCACTACTGTGAAAGGCTGAGAATCTGGTGTGACAAAGAAAAGGAGTCTTGACAATGGGTCATCCCTCAGAGGTGGTAATTCCAGAATATTTTTATATCTCCAGAACATGAAATTTAAACCAAAATAGCCAATAAGAAGGGACAGGGCCCACCCTCGGTTTGGGCGACCTAGGAAAGGTGAATTAACTTGTGATCTATTTTTCTTTCTATCTTTAAACTGTTAAAAACAAAAAACCTTAAACATTTCACACTGGAGATGCCTCTATTAAAACCTACCATGTCACACCTGGTGAATCACATGGTGGCGCAGTGGCAGCAGTGTTTTTTAACACTAAACATTGGTGGCTATTTTTCAAGTTTTGAGAGTTAAAATACAGAAATTCTTATTGCCATAAATTCCAGGCAGTTACATTGTTTTTGTTCCGGTCAGTGGTGGGGGTGCAGTGAGGATGAGTGTGTCTGTGTTTGCTCCCACGAGGCAGGGGGTGGGCGCAAATATCGTTTGTCGCCTAGGGCGCCATGCTGGCCAGGGCCAGGCCTGTTCACGACACACATACCAACCACACCGTATAGGTCAATCCCCCGTACGTATTTAATACTGGAGTTGTCACAGGCGACACTTCTTTGACGTACCTTAACTCTTTGACCATTATAGATCAGCTGATTCTGACTCTGAGAAAAGTGGCTTGTCATTTCAGCTTTGCGCTGATATGCAACATTTTAAATTAGTGTGACATAACGGCTGCTTTTCTCAGCTTTAGAATCCACCAGAGTTAACATTAATTCCGTAAACGGCTGAAGAGTTACGCTAGTCAAAAGAATCTCAACACTGGAGCTGAAAGTTGTTGTTAAAGGGTTAAGGAATTTTATGATGGTGTTTTTGATAGCATGTATACACCCTCAGACCAGCCCAACATAAACTTCTTCTTTGCAGGGCAGTTTAAAATCACTTTTATTTGGGCTGAGAGCACACTGAGACAATTCTTTGAAACTATTGCTTTGCTGCTTCTTGCAGGTGGACCTGGTGTGATGCAATAGTCTTGTTGAATGCATATAATATCTCTACAAACATTGTTGTGACCTTGAAGACCAGATTTACTGCAGAAGTGGAATGAATTTTTCTCCGAACAGGAAAATCTGGCACAAATATGTATGGAACACATATTCCTCCATGATAAGATAGTCAGTTTGCCAGAATTTATTTTGTTTTATGTTTATTAAAGTAAACCTATTCGTCCTGTAAAAAAATAATAATAATATTAGAGTATTTTGCCTAATCAATAGGAAGCGAGGAGGAGGATGTAGGAATGCATCTTGCAAAACCCCCAATATGTGCGGTGCAAAGGTATTTGAGTTTCGGAAATATAAGGACGGCAAGCTGTGCCTATATGCATTTGTGAAGTGGAACTGTAGGATCAGCTCCGTAAGTTTATGAAAAGTATATTCTTTGGAAATGTTTAGAAATTTAAATGCTTTAATCTAGAATACTTTGTCTATGTTTAAAGTCCCACTTCGATCATCTTTTGATCTCTCATAAAAGCATTCCCACTGGTCTTTTAATTATGATTATGTTGTTTCTAGCCAAAATTAAAAAAAATAAAAACTGTGTCGTTTTCTAGGATATAGTTTCTGCAGTGCTGCAAGAGATCATCAGAAATTCCCCTGTCATGGGCGGGACCGTTGGTGCAGAGGAACCACGACCCACAAGGACAAGCAAAAAACACACAGAAACACCATTTCATCGCAGTGGTCTTTGAGTCTGGAAAAAAAAGACTTGACCTGAATACAGGTGAACTTGATCTTAATCTGATAGGTCATAAACCAACAGTCAATGACCAAAAATGAGATTAAATTGTTCACTTATTTTTCAAAATGGGATTATTTTTATCTGAAATTACTATGATGGTGCTGTATCCGGTACCAAAAAAAAGTACATGAACTATACAGAATCCTGTGGAATTTAGTTTAATCCAACTCCAGATCATGTTTGGCAGTTTGCTAATAAGACATTTACAATTTCTAACTGAGATACACTTGAAATACTTCATTTTTTTGGCAAAACAGATTTTTTAAAATCTGTTTTTGTGACCTATCATAATCTGCCACTCAACGGTTCCCAAACATGACTCTCCCAGCAGAGACATGCAGTCAAGAGAGGCAGGTGAGGCTGTGCCTCACCAGCAAAATATAGCTTAAAAATTCATAAATTACTAATTATTAATGCGTCTCTTCAAAAGAGCGACCACAGACTTAAAACAGAGACATGATTTTGTTCCCCCAGTGTTACAGTTTTTCAATGGAAGAAAAATTTTGAAATGAAATTTTAAAAAACCACACTTCAACTGCTGCCAATCAAATGGTGAATAAGCTACTCTTTAGGGTTCAAACGATTGTAAATCTGACTGATGGCGTCAGTGCCTCACCAGCCGTGCACCTCAGTGCACGTCACTGCTTCCCAGCACAGACCTGTGCATTCCTGCAGCTCTTGACCAGGAAGGTTTCTGGGTAGCTATTTTGGAAGCATAACTGGCAGCTTTCCAAACCACCTTAACTGTTTCTTTTCAGTGTAGAGTAGGTGACAACAATTCCAGGCCTGGAGCACCGCTGTCCCGAAGCATTTTCCAGATCCTCTTACCTTTCCTGCTGCTGATTGTGAATGTGTGACCATGCAGACAGGAAATGCAAGGACAAAAACAAGCTGGAATACGACCTGATAGCAGCTAATCCCAGATGTAAATTAATATCATTCTTACATAAAGTAGATTTTTGTAGGACATCTGATCTTCTCATCCTGTCTGCCCTAAAGGAAAATCTCTGCCACCCTGTGAGGGAAGCTCACTTCAGCCATGATGTGGTTTAGCGTTCCTTTTCAACCCATGGCTCAAGACTCACACTGTATACTGCCTGATAGGTTGGAGTTTGGCCTGTTAACTCAACTCTTTCTTCTTGCAAATGGAGTACTATACCATTTGAAAGACTGTACAGTATGCTGATGCCAAATTAAACTAATAGCCAGTTTTAAGCTACGTATGGTAAAGTGTGTTCAAACGAACACTTCAAATGAAAATTCAACGTGCAATTTACATGGATTATTTTTCTTTACTTGCAGACAATTTAGCAGAATAAAACAGGCTAGGAAGAAAATGCTCAATAAAAGCCAAAGAAGTTGTATAAACCAAATTTTTGAAAGTCTTTTTTAGCTTTCCAAACTTTTTTGAGTTTATACCAGATTTTAAAAAGTTGAAACTGTTTACAGTGTGTGCAAACACAAAACTAATAAAACACTTTGTTTCTTTAACCCAATTCTTGGGTTACTCATGTTGAGATGTAATTCTTCAGGTCATTTTTATTTGGGTTATAGTGGTTTCACTTCAACCCAATTTATGTTTTTACCTCTGCAATTGTTTAACCAGCCCCTTACTTTCATAAAACAAGTGCATGGAGGCAAAGATCTATTTTAGTAAATGTTGAAATGAAAGTATTTTATTAATCAACGTGACACTTAAATGAGTTTTTGTTTTTGCATGGCTTTTTAAAGTTGTAAAACTAACTATGTTTTTCCAGTAGTACCAGTTCCGCGCTAACGTAGATGACCGGCGACTATTGATCACGTCATTAAGAGGTACCAACGTCCGAATTTGAAGAGCCTCCCTACTCCCTAACTACAAAAAAAAAAAACAAAGTGCGGCACGATCTAGTCCCCTGGATTTTAAAAGCAATATAGACACCATGCTAACTACTTTTTCTTTTAATGGTGAAGTTACATCAAAAATTTTACAAAGAAAAAACCTATTAAATATGAGCATTTTACAAAGGCTATTTATGAATCCACTGTGTTCTGAAGATGAACACTTGGTTTATACAAAAAAATCATTAAAATATTTTTTTATGAAATTGTCCAAACGCAATGCATTGTGGTCTGTGTTCACCAATCTAGTGATGCGCATTGGTTTTTCGCAGAGTTCTGGACATTTTTTTTTTGGTCAAAAAAGACTAATTTAACTGTCGATCCTAACAGTTGGGTGTTTTTCCGTTGTAAGCTTTTAATCTTTATCACCGGAGATGTCTCTGTCTAAACCTATTATTCCTTTTGACACACCATAACTCCTTGCGCAATCAACATGAATCAGCTGATCTGATCTGTTCCGGTAAGCAACACATTAAAACGGCTTTTCACTGATATGTAACACATTACTGAGTTTTGTCTACTGGAGCAAAGCCACTTTTTTCCCGCGACAGTACAAGCTGATTCACGTTTATCGTGTTGAGGGTTGAAGTTGAAATAATGTAAACCCTGGAGGTAAAGCTCTGGTGCATCTGAACACTTTTGCTAATATTCTTTTTTTTTTGTGCCCCATTTTGAGTTCATCTTGCACTTTTTTTATTAACAATAAAAAGTTTGAATAAAAAATTTAAAAAGTGCAAGATGAACTTAAAATTAGTGGAATTTCTGCTTCCGGCGAACAAGTGTGGGCGCCATCTTATCTGCAATCAGGTCCCCCTCCTTGACTTCGGAATTGAAGATTCGGACAACACTACAAAAAAGCGAACGAGCAAAATATTGCACTAAGTATTGAATAATGAAGGAATTTGGACACAACCCATATTTTTTCCAAATCTCTCGACTTGGAAGGATAAATGTAGGGATAGGGAAAAGTATGGAGAAGCAATTTGGATTCAGCCAGTGAAGCCATTTATTTTCTAAACCCGCTTCGTCCCACGACTTGTCCAGAGTGTACCCTCCCAATGAACAGGTTTAGGAAAATAAAGTGGCTAAATGCTCAACAGGACTCCTCTTTTTATATACCTCCCACCCCCACCCCCACCCGGGCCCCCTTTTGGTGCACCCCTGCTTTTCCTAAAATGAACGTTTTCCTCTATTTATAAACAGTAAAACAAACCTTTTGGTTTGTTTATAGTCTAAACCTAATTGTGTTTTGATGACAGAATCAGAATCTTGCACTGTGCTTTTCCAAACAACACTTTGTAAGTTTTTAATCCTTTTAATCCGAATAAAATCCGTGTTGACCATCTGCTGTCTCCGCGCCACGGCGCGCAGCCGCGCACTACTTTGACTCTCCATCCTCCTCCTTCTTCCTCCTCCTCTCCCTCCCTCCCTCCCGCCTCCTCTCTCCTCTCTCCTCTCTCCTCTCTGTGGCTTACCGGGCGGAGTAATTCGTGCTGGTATCTGCTCAGTGCATGTGTGCGCGGGTGCGTGCTACGGCTGCTGCTGCTTGTCACTTATTGTGCCGCGGCGCGAACACGGGTAGCGACAAGGACCAAAAATCCATCCTGTGGCAGTTGTCTGTGGAGAGGCGGCTCGGTGTCCCCCCCCCCTCACATATACACTCAGAAGCAACACCGCGCGCGTGTAAAGTCCGGCTCTTCTGCGAGGAGGATATCTGTGACACATGGCCATGCTTCAAATGAGGGACATCATCTGGGGACTGCTTTTCCTTGGCTGCACAGGTGAGTCGTTTTGCTTACTGCCGGCTGGTTTGCGTGATTCCATGCGGGTCAGAGGGGATCTGCGTGAGCGCAGGCCGAGCTGGCTCCATTCTGGAGCAACATCCTCTGCCCCCCGTCCGGCGGCATCCCTTCTCTCCGGACAGTGCCGTGAGATTCCAGCCAAGCGTGCACCCCCACGAACCCTTGCCTGAAAGTTTCTCCATGAGAGCGTTCGAGTCCCGAGCATTCGCGGAGTGACCAGAGCGCGCCTTTGGTTGCCTTCCGAGGTGTTCCACTTACATTTTGAGCCGCGCGCCTTAGTGCCTTTTTTATTTTTAAAAAACATGTCCAGATCAGGTCCGACCCCCTTTCCCCTCTCCTCTATGTCCACCGACACTCCTAACGAGGACTCGGTCATTTTTCTTTTCACTCCAAACTCCACTTCATCTTCAGAGGAGGTGATGCTGCAGAGACTGCGGAGCTTCACTTCTCCTCTTTCTCCTGCACTCGTTTATTTATATGAGGGGGGGTCCACACCTTGAGACGTTAGTTTAATGAAGGACTAATGTCCAGATCCGAAAGTCCGATTCGGTTCTGTCTCACTCTTTCTGATGATGGGGGTGGGGGTGGGGGTGGGGGTGGGGGGGGGGGGGGGGGGTGCAAAGGCGCACCGTGTTTGTCTTTTTTTTCTACTTAATTTTCAGATTTACAAACCACTTTTCCCCCCCCAATAAAGCTTCTGTTTTGGATCGAGTTCATGCGTTCGTGCGCACAATTGGTCCATAAATCGATCCAGAATCGAGCGTTTCCGCCTGGATTGGTGTTTTACAGCTTTGTGCCACCGAACTTGTTTGTTTCCCAGTGGGTTTCGAACCCGGACACCGTTTTACGCACAAAGCGTCCGTGTTAACGGAACCTGCAGGCCTGGTTTGCACCGGGTCGGTTGGGCAGACATGCGTCATCCATTGAGGACAACCGACTGAATAGTCTTTCAATCTATACAATGGGACCCAATCCACGAGCTCCTGTGGTCATATAGCGCGCGCAGACCTCCCTCCACCTCCCCTTTTACCAGCTCCTCTACCTCTCAGCCACCCCCCCCCCCCTCCACGCCCTCTATTCTAAACACTGAAGCTGAGAGACCCCCAGGGGTCATTGGGGAGAGACAATCAGTTGATGTTGTAATTACGTAGTGTTTTTTTAAACCTCAACTTTTAGTTTTTCTCCTCATTTGGAGCCACTTCTGATCTTAGATTTGTCACTGTGTTTTTTTTAAAGTAATTTGTAAAGGGGACTGCACCCCCACTGAGATTTAAGACAGACGGAGATGGCTCCGCCTCCAGAAGAAGTGTTTGTCAAATCTCACCCCAGACTGGATTATCTTTGAAGGCTTCAGAGAAGAACCTGTAGATTTTGCACCAAGCTTAACAGTCATTTTGGGTTTATTTCTGCTATTTAAAGTTCCACTCCAATCATCTATTGATCTATTTTCAAACCGTTCCCAGTGGTCTTTTAAATATGATGATGCTGTTTTTAGCCCAAAAAAATATCTCTGATTAGCACATAGTTTCTGCAGAGCGGCAGTAGTTCTTTAGAAATTCACCTCTATGTTGTGGGTGGAACCGTTGGTGCAGAGCAGCCCCGCCCCCATTCCCCTCTCTGTTCATTATAAAAAACAATAATTTGAAGCTGCTGAAGGAAATCTTCAGAACTACAAAAAAGGATGTTTTTTTTTTTTTTTTTTAGATCATTTTCATTCTTTTAACCCAAACTGAGGGACAGCCTTTTCTCTGCAGACAACATATCAAGAACAATCAAGGATGTGTTCACTTCTTTCCTTTAGGATTCATGGTCCTGCCCAGGTAATCTCCTCCCACAATTTACTGCCGTTGGGATGCGAAGAGAAAGGAACCAAGAGGGAGACAATTAGACACCTGTGCCTTTGCCATCTCCCATTGCAACAGGGTGAAATTCAGACAAATTGATCACATTATTTGATAGAAGCAGGGTACATGGACAGGGTAATGATAGCATCACACAGTTTGAGGGATGAGCAATTTAATTACATTTATTGATTTCCAGTTTCTCGTGCAGTTCGGTGATAATTAAATTTTGAGGCTGGCAACACACATTAGAATGCAGGGCCACATCACCGCTCAAGAAATAACTGAATTATTGCCAGTGTGAGTCCAGTGAAATTTTGAGTAGTGGACACATGCCGGCCCTTCTTGTCAAAAATATCTTCCTCAGGCTGGAATTTGAAGCAGTGTGAGGTGATGGAGAATAATTAAAAGAGAAACTTCCGTACATAGGCCGTTTGAGATTACTCTCAGGTTTGAGGCTTTAAGAAATTGAGGTTTTAGGTCAGGGGAGGACACAAAAGTGGACGTAATGCTTAATGAAGGGATCCAGTGGAGTTCGGTGCTGGAAGGTGTTGCCTTTCTGCTTCTTTTTGGATCTGGAATCCTTAGTGCTGGAAAACTTGAACTTCCTCTTTTTCTGTATCCAAAACCATGACCAGTTCCTTGCTAATTTTATATTTGTATGTTTCTGTCTTTATGACTCAGACGAAGCCTTGCAATAAACAAAAATACAGATCACACTGGGTTTTAAGGTGGACCGTAGACGCTTATTTGACATCTTTTACCCAGTGCATCTCGATTGTGCAATCTTTTCTTCTTTCTTGTTTGCAGAAACTGAATCAACGTCTGTACTATACTGCCACCTACTGCATAGTGTGTTAAGTAACGTACACAGGCTTGTTTTATGAGAAAGGTGAGAGCAGGCCAAAGGAGGGGTTGAGGAGAGCAAGCAATCATAGAGAAGCAATAAAAGAGGAAATGGAGAAAAAAGTACCAACTTGAACAAAAGTGCACTTTGAGAAAATACTTTGATACTGCAGAGGGAGAGCCTGAAGTCATTTTTTATTGTTTGTAAAATTAAGTCAAAAACACTTGGAATGCTTTGACTGAATGAATGTGAAGCATCTGGTCACTTCAGTGCTGCTGCTTTTACTCAAAATCCTCTTTATTCCCATTTTGATCAAGATCTGATCATAATATTAACCGTGGTTTTCCTCGTCTTGTTGCATGTCTCCTTACAGTCAGACATTAGCGGTGAACACGTACCGTCACTTGTGACTTTAGACTGTTTTGGTAAACACATAAATTTATAACAGACTTGGTGTGAAAATGTTGCCCCCCCCCCTGAGAAAAAGCCCCATCGCTCTATCACCCCTTCATGCAGTTGGTGTGAGATGTTTGCTCTGCTTCAGTTTCAAGCACTTTGACTTTGGTTTCACTTTCAGTCCCACTCCAATCATCTTTAGAGCTATTCTATAAGCATTTCCAGTGGTTTTTACTTATGATTATGACATTTGTAACCAAAATAAAACAAAAATGTAGTTTTCTATTATATAGTTTCTGGAGAGTGACAGAGTGCGTCAGAAATTTACCTGAGTAGTGGGCGGGGCCATTGTTGCAGAGCAACCCCGCCCCCTCCCTTTTGCTGAGTGGGGTCGAGCAAGGAGCTCGTGGCCCAGCATATTTTCTACATCAAAAATGAGCTCTTTTCAAGCGGCTTTTGATTTTATTTTCTCCTAATTCGTAATGATGCTATGGTAACATATACCGAAATGTGACCACACAGCGACCCAAATGCAAGTTTTTCAGCTACCGCTGCTGTATTTGTAATCAGGAAAGGGGCAGTCGCATTTTTACATGCCGTGCCATGGCCGCAGAGGTTTTAAGAAAACAAATTTTCTCTAAAGTTGACATTGGTCGTTGACCACCCGGGCACATTTCAAGGTCGCGCGGTGAAAGGCAGAGTTGACGCTGTTACGAAATCGGGTGACAGTTGGGCAGCCACAGGGTGGTGGCAGCCGGATTACCAGCCAGCAGCAGCTCTGATTGGACGATGTGCAAATGTCTCTAGACGGCGGCCAAGTGCCACTGGCCGCCAGCCACCCAGTATATAAAAAGTGTGTTGTTCTGCATGCCTGACGACCACCTGACTGCTACCGTCTACATTCATGACCACACCGGCATAAAATCTTGAATATTCTGTCTATGCCTCCCCATTGTGGAGCAGCTGTTGTATTTATTATTTATTGCTCAGAAATGCAATTTAAACTTTTTTTAAAATTAAAAATCAAGGTAATCAAATCAAATAAAAATGCCAGAATAAAATGTTAAATATACAAAAAACACTATTTTCATTGAAGTGGGTCTTAAAAATGCTGCAGGATCTCCACTTCATTTTTCAAACTATTTAAAAAAAATGTTGAAAACAGGACAATTATTTAAAGTTTTGTTTTTATCTAATCTTTGTATATGTTGATAAAGGTTCTCATTCATTCAGGTGATGTTGTCTTGAAGTTTAGCTTTGCATAGTTTGGGTTTTCAGGGATGAAACTCTGTTTAATGTTACATTCAACGGTCATAAAACATTCTAAACCTGTGAGTAATCTTTAAAAGCATAGAATAATTAAGCCTCAGGGTTTGTAAACTACTGCTTGCACTGCACAGCCTAATGGCTAAACCTCTCCAAGATCATTATTTTCCTTTTTGGAGATGCATCCTGTCTCACCTAAATGCTGCAGAAAAGTCTGCTTTTCTAGATGTCTGAACACCTGCCGGTGATCAGTTCATCAAGTGGATTTGATTACAAACACCTGGTTGCTGCTTTCCTTCATTTGTGTGGAACCAAAAGAAGGTAGCTTTCCCACAATGCACTTTGGCGAGGCTTTTGTTAATTAAGCCTAAGTATTATTTTGTGCCATCATACTATCTTAGTGATATTCTTTTAAAAAAAGGAAATAATTGGCACAAACAAAGTTCAAGTCCAATGAATGATCCACTTTCACTGATTTGAATCAGTTCATTTACATCAAGCACAGAACTCTGTAACAGAAGTCAATGAATAACTCAACTTTTTGAGAAGGAAAATACACAAATTCTAAATGGCTAACATATGGGACTCGTACAAGTGTGGTGAGTTCAAAGCCACTCCGTAAATAATACGGGCTATTTTTGACTTAGGCGAGCTGGAAAAAGCAGCCAAACAAGGGAAAATTATAAGGCTCTTTGGGTTTGCTCTCTGAATAAAAGTTGATTCTGGATCAACTTTGCTCAGCAGTTACACAATGTTTGTAGCAGAATCGAATGGGATATGTGGAAAACTTTTAGTAAACATTAAATGGACTTTTGCTGGCACAGCGGCTGCCCAGATTATTGGACCAGTTTTTTCAGGATAGTTTGAAAATCTGGTCATCTTCAGGGCGTAGAACTTTACAGCTTCAGATGATGGTTGTTGTCTTCAGTTTGTACTCCCAAAGAGACACTCCATTTGGACTTGCAGCACAAGAAAAATTGGCTTACTAAACCAAACTCACTTAAAGAGCAGAGAACATCGAATACTGCAGTAACATGACAGTATTACTTTAACTCATAGCAGTCTCTAATGATCATGAACCTATTTTATTCATTATATTTTGCATAGCATTTAAGATGCTTGCAGAACCAACATTATCTGAACTACTTTTAAAATTTGCATTTTTATGTTTTCTTTTTCTTTCTAAAAGGCTGAAAGACCCACTCCAATAACAATGATGTTTTGGACGTTTTTAACATGTTTTTGTTGCATTTTTTTCATGATGGAGCACATATACAAAATAATTTAAGATTTAAACTGCCTTTCTAAACATTTCCTTATATAAATCATGTTGGATCAGTAGCAGATGAAAACTGATGGTTCGAAAACGCTCGGGTTTGTAGTGCAGCAACTGCCATGGGCGTGCCAAAGTATCTTTTCTCCGCTCCAAATCTAAATCCTCCACTTGCAGACAAATAGATCCACGTACGTTTTCATTTTCCTCGTCTGAGCTGCTATCTGGCTCAAAACAGTATGGCTGCATATTCTCAGAATTTTGCATGCCTTTTTTTTGCTATGCTCATGTTAGCTTGGGCTTGTGAGATGCTTGTCAGTGGCGGGAGAGAGTGTAAATAAAGGAATGCTGGGAAATTAGCGCAGCTATCTTCCGTGCCAGCAGTTCAACCTAAAAGTGAATTTCTAATGAGGTCCTGTAGCCCTGCAGAAAATATGTCTTAAAAAGTGACACAGATTTCTTGATTTGAGCTAAAAACAGCCTAATAATATTTAAAAGACCACAGCGAAGGATTTAATAATAGCAAAAACATATAGTTGGAGTTTGAAGTCTGATTTTTCTTTTGACTTTTACCTACACTTTGCTAACGGAAGTGATTTGTTTCTAGTTCCGACATGCATTTTGCCAGTTTCATGTGTGGTCTTTTTAGTGGAATGTCATGCACAAATAATTTTATGACACTTTGGGGGGCTGTTATCGTACGTTGTTATCGCATGTACTCGCTGTAAAGATAGAAAAACAAAAATAGAGCACATTTTTTGACTTGCTGGGAGGTCATTAGCAGCTGTTGCTTCTCCATGGACAATAAAAGTTCACGCAAAGGTTAAAAAACGGTTTGAAATGCAAATGAAACATGTTTCCTTTGTCCATAAACTCCAGCCATATCACAGACCTCCAAAATCTGAAAGTCCTGATAGTTCCAGCACAAGTTCAAAATGGCTCGGCTGGCTGTTTTATGTCCTCTGTTGGATGAGGACCGTCTGCCTTTGCATATTAATCAGAGCATGAATGGGGGACTATGTGTGATTTTTCATTGTGAAAGCTCTGATGCTGTCCTACAGAGGACTGACTGTGAAAGGGGTAAAGAGAAAAAAACTCCGCAGGGTTTTATTCTTTCAAATTCAATTACTTTCATGCATCCCATCCCCTTACCTACCTTCTTCTGCAACCACTACTCGGTCCTGTATCTGATGAAAATAATGTCCTTAACATGTTCTTGTGGCATTTTTCTGATGAAGGGTGTATATTAAGAAAATAAAACTAAAAATTGTATTTCTGGCTATTTCTTTATTCAAGTCGTTGTGAATTAGGAGCAGATGAAAAAAAATGCATTTGGAAAAAGCTTTTAAGTGTGATGTACACTGTAACAGATTTCTCTAAACTGGGCAGTATTTTACTGCAATGTCAGCATTAAAATACTGTCCATGGTATGTTTATGGTATTTTACTGTAAACATCAATGAATTGTGGGAATTTACTCTACAAGGCAATGGATTGTGGGAATTTCCCTCATCACTACTGTTATTTCCCAGTTACTGTGAATCATAATACAGTAAGAAAAATGTCAATGAGAAGTTGGCCAATCCCAAACAAGTATGTCATTATTTTTTCTTACCTACTTGGGAAAAGTTTTACCCTTCTGTCCATACAGAGCACAAAGACTGTTTATTGTAAGCGAGTTCCAAAGGTTGTTTACATCTGGCAAAAAAATCAAGCTGACAGCACAAATATATCCCATGATACCACATATTTGTTTTTTTTCTTTTATATCACTGTGTTTTGGATCCAATGGCATTCTCTGTGAAAAGGGTTTTATTGGTTGTTTTCTTTTTTTTTCATTAAAATTAGTTATTTATAATGGGGCGGGAAAGGTGGGACGAGGTTACTCCACACCAGCGGTCTCATCCACAACTCAGAAGTGTTCTGCTTTTCAGAAAGTATATCTTATGAAATGATGCAGGTTTTTTTTTTTTTTTTTTTTTTACTAAAAAAACTGCTTAATAATGATTAAAAGACCACTTGGAATGTTTTGAAAAGAGATTAAATAATGACTGGAGTGGGTCCAATTGGCAAAATACATTGAGTTTTTTTTCTCAATGGAACTTCATAACTAGAATTTTCCCCCCAAAAAAAGTCTTTTTTTGGTTTTGGTTTAAATAATCTGTGACAATCCAGACAAATTCTAAAAATGTTCTTGGTAATCGTCGGTTACATATTCTGCCCATCCATTTATTCAAATGGCTCTAACCCTCTAGTAACCCTCGATTATTCAGTTCTCTTGTCTTCTGTTCCTTTTAATATGGTCTGGCATATTTTCTGAGCAAACTATTATCATCTTCTGAAGAGTTCATGTAATATATGATGTTATCAAGCCTTAAGATCGCCTTCAGTGAGGTGAAAATATCTCTGGGAGTGTTTGGCTCACAGCCTTCTTTGTTGCTGCGGGTGCATTGAGGTTAACAGCCGTGCTGCTTGTGAGATTATGAAAGGTGATGGTGGATATTCAGACGAGTGCTGGGACAGCCTTTAAGACGAGCCTTTAACCCAAACTCGGTGGGCATGATGATCGTTTTTGCATTTCCTTTTTTTCTGCTGAGCTCTTTTAGTGATGCTTCCAAGTTTGGTCTTCCAGGGGGATTATCCATGTCTGTGGATACCAATCCCAGCTGGATGTCCCTGTCCTCTTTGAACAGGCTGGAGGACTGAAACACTTTAATTTGATCTCCTTGAAATTGTGTGCACAGATGATCCCGGTGTCTTTGCCCCCGGTGCATAGTTCTATAATGTTGTTATGTCGGTATCCTAAAGCACTTTCCTTCCCTAAGAGAGCCATTAGTCAAAAGATGGCATTTAGATGTTTCATTGTCTTATTGTCTCAACTTCACAAATAAATACTTTAAATTAAAAAGCTAAAAGACATGTATTACAGTATTAATTAGAGGTCACACAACAACAATGTATTTTTAAAAAAAAAGCATTACAGACCATCAACCTTTCATGCACACGTTGGCAAAAGTTTTGCCTGATTGCCTTTTTGTTTAGCTAAACCATCTAGAGCTGAGAAACAGGAGCAGTGATCCACTGTGTCCTTAAAGCTGATGCTGCTCTGCAAAAGCGCCGCATGTGCACGTCCGCGTATGCTGTGGAGGCCTTCCAAGCAGCTCCACCTGCAGACATTTGATGGGGAGTTTCCTTTGGCGTTAACACAAGCTGATTGGCTGAAGGTTATGCAGTTCAATTAAAAAAATGTATTTAAAAGGGAAAAATTCCCAATTGACAATTATAGCTACCAAAATAATAAGATGAAGATCAAAGCAAGTTAAAAAATGAAATGATTTGTCTAAATATTGTAATATAATATGGTTATTCAGTTCATTCAACATAGTGGCAAAACATTTGACTTTAGTCAGCTCCAGACTCCAGACCAGATTGTAAATTTGTTGAAAAACTGAACTGAAAAGCTGAAGTCAGTGTGTTTAGAAAGTTCAACTTTTGAGAAATGTATCTAGAAGTCATTCTTCTTCTTCTTACAACTGTTTCTCACAATCACTATAAACCAACAACACTCCAGTTCCACCTCAGGGATACCAGTTCAGAAGTTTTAAAAGGGAAAAATGGGAGCAAACATTCCTAAAAACTTACCATAATGACCCAGGGAAAGGTACCTAAATGTTCCTTCGTATTGGCTGGATTTCTAGTGTCATTAGGTAGGCTCAGTGATGCTGCTAAACTTTAAACGTGAACGTGGCCAAATTATTCCAAGTTTCATTTTATAATATTACTGTTTTTTCATCAAAGTCTGGACTGAAATGACCAAAGATTACAAAATACAGTCACAAAAAGAAGTAGAAAAAATAAAGCTGAAAGAACTCCAAAAGTGGGATTTAAGCACACAATAAAATCAGGTGTTTAGTGTTTTCACTTTCTGTGTTGTGGGTATGGAAAGACAAAGATCTCACTTCAACATCTACAGGAATTCCTGCGGTCAATTAAAAGGGACATGTTTTGCATTTCCACAGCTCACCCCTTTGTCTTTTTTCATGAGCTGATGACTGCAGACAATAATGGGCCAGATCCCTCTGAAGATAAGCAATTCACTTTTTTTTTTCCCTTATCACACTTCACTGGTCTTATCTCTGTCTGTGATCTCTGTCAGCAGTGAGCTGATTATTACCTGGAAGGGAATGGACAGATGGAAATGTAAAAACATAAACATAGCTACTTTTCCTCTCACATATTTGTTTTTAATTACTTTAATGCTAAGAGAATTTAAAGAGGTCTGTGCAATGCATTTAATACTGCAACTCTTTGTTGAAGTTCATCACTGAAATATAGAAAATTGTTTTTAGGCACATCTTTTGGTCTCCATGTTGGCGATCTGCAGTTTCATTTACAATTGTTCAAAGAAAATTGTAACAGTTTAAGGCTGTTTGCTCCGGGGTTAAAGCAGTTTCAATGAGATCATACCTTTACGCCTTCTGTGTGTTTGCCAGGCAGGGAGAACTTCCTCCTCCCAAATCCTGCTGGTGAAACCACCTCACAAGGACAGCTCATTTTCTTGCACAGTGGGACCAGGATGCATGAATCTCTTTATGATTTAGGGAATAAAAATTGCAACCACAAAGACAGCAAATGTGCACACTGAGGAAACTGCATTTTCAAGCAAGAATAGAGCTTAAAATATACAGGAATTATCGGACAATTTTACAAATCGTCTGAGCTCAAAAAAGGGAAATGTGAAATAAATAAATCTGGACGCTCACCAATCAGTTGCACATTGAACTGGAACCTGGCAGGTGTGAGGTCCATTTGTATGCTCATTCTTCAGTTCCTTTCTTCATGATGGTCTTAGTTAAATAGTTTGTACATGTGTCGAGTTGCAAAAAAAATCTTTTTTTTGTAATTTAAGTGAAATTTCTACAAAACAGACAAGAAATTAGCTCAACTAATCTGAATGTGATATAAAGAAGCCCCCTCCTCTTCATCACTTCAAGTCCTTTTTTAGTGGGTGATACATAACTAAACTGGAGGACAAAGTAGATGTGTGGAAAATAAAACACTGGCAGGTTTTTCAAACTGTTTTTGGGAAAATCACTGCATATAATTACGTAGAATTTAAACAATTTGAAATTTGACCACATGAAAAAGCAGAAAGTCTTTGCCGATTACATTAATTTACTATGCAAAAAAAAAAAACAAATCTCATTCATACTTATTGATGGAAATGTGCATCAAACCACTTTGATTTAAAATTCTATTAATTGGAATACCTGCATGACAGTGAAAACACAAGTAAAATATTTCGTTTTTCATTGCTGTAGATAAATTCAGGTGTCAGTGGGTTATAAAAGTAGATTCTAAATCTTAAGAAAACACGTGGTCAAAAAAATGTGGAATCTTTGTGACCACATTCTTATCTTCTATAACATTCAACATCCAAAATTTCCCACTTGTCTTTTGTTTTTCATAATTGAGATAAATCGTCATTTTTGAACTGAAACACTTTCATCTTATAAGTGTGTGCTTTTGGCGATTGGTTTGAAAGCAGTGAAAGTACCTGTAGTGAGTTTGTTTTGATGCTCACCTGTAAATCTGCTGTTCAGGTAAACTATTCAGACACGAGTAAAGTAGGAAAGGATAAAATACAATCAGAGGAAGCAGCATCAGAGACCATTTCCTGACGAATATTTCTAATAAATAAAGCTTTTATCTGACTTTGGTGAATCTGCACTTTTTTACTAAACCGCCAATGAGATTTTGTGTGTGAACATGGGTTCCTTTGACAATCCTCCTGGGGCGACCAATAATGTAATTCTTAGAAATGGTAGCGAACTCATCCAGGGAACTCTGGGATTGGCTGACGTTTTTGTGTGTCAAGCGGCTCAGCTTTTGTGTCTGAAAAAAAAAAAAAGGAGTCATTGTGCTCCATGTGCAGTTTTCTTGTTTACTGTCTAAATTGGCCCAACTGCCGGTGAAGACATTCTTGAGGCTTCTGCTGTGGCTCCACTGTGTGATTTCTTTTTTTTAATACAAAGCCAAAAGAACAGAGATTTTATTGTTTCTCTACAAACTTTTCACAAACTCATCTGGTTCAAAGTCTTCTATACTTCATCAAAGTTTCGATTGGTTAGTAAAGTTTAGTTGCTTTTAAATTCTTTCAGGAGCTAATAAAGAAACAAAGAAAATTGTATTTGTAAATATAAAATACCGATTTGTGTTTTTGTTTAAAGATCAGGAGTAAAAAAAAAAACAAAAGCAATAATATTTATTAACTTTATTATTATGCTTTGGTTGTTTTTTTTTTTTGTTTTTTTTTAAATCCCGTTTTTGGTGTTTTTAAACTTTTCTTGTGACGGTGGCGGACATTTATTAACCCTTTGACACCAAAGGTGTTGCTGGTGACACCTCAGTAACAAATGCTCTTTGACATAACTCCTCCACTGTTTACGCATCGGCGTGAATCAGCGGATTCTGCCGCAGAAATCTGCTTTTCACCGTAATGCCACGCTTTACCAGTGTAAAATATTGCATAACGGCTCAAAGCCTCTTTTCTCCACAACAGGATCAGCTGATTTATGTTGATCAGATGGAGTTTCGGTAGTCGAAAGAATGTAAACACTGGAGCTCCAGTGCTAAAGGGTTAAGAAAAAAACATTTCTGAGTATTTCTTTTTCCAACTTGTTGTGAATCAGGAGCAGATAAAAAATACAGTTTGAAAAAGACTATAACTGTAACTTACGTTGAAAATACACGGGACGGGCGGGTTGCTCACTGATAATGTTAGGTTGGCAGTGTGAGTGACTGTAAGTTATCAGGAGAGAGCGTAAACTACGCTTTTGGCAACATTAGGGGAAGTGGGGGCGGGGTTGCTCTGCGCCTGTCCCGCCCACAACTGAAAGACATTTCTAATGTAATACTACCGTTCTGCAGAAACTATGTCCTAGAATATTATGACAGGTTTTTGGATTTTGGCAAAAAATGGCATATTCATAATTTAAAGACCACGGGGAAGGCTTTGAAAATAGATCAGCAGAAGATCGGAGTTGGACTTGAGGGTAAAACAGTCACGTTTGTGGCGTTCGTGGCAAAGAACAGAATTCACTTCTGTATATTTTTGTGAATCCAGTTTGGAGGTAAGAAGATAGAAGCAACCTTTAGAGGCTTTTACTTTGACAGTGTGGCACAGACTGTGGACTGTTTGATCAAGCTCATGTGTCAAATATGATCTAATTAAATTGTAAAATCCTGCTTTAGGGAGTCGGGCTCCTGTGGAACAGGATGGAACAAAGTACATTTCTCTCTTGTGCTGATAGCAGGTCATTTTTTTTAAAGTCTCTGAAGATAGCTTATAATTCAAACCCCTTGTGACATTTTATCGTTTTTCTTGAAAACTACAACGTCAACATCAACCAAACTTCTTATAGAAAACCTCCTAAAGTGAAGAACTGTCTTCAGCATAATTGGTACTTAATAGCTGGAGCTTAAGTGCTGTCAGTTGGAGGGAAAATAAAGTTCTGCTGAGCACTGAAGATTACATCGTGCTTTTAAAGCATGGTGCTCTCATGAGAATGGAGGAAACTAAAAAGGATGGCTCAATTTGACCCAACTTAAACTTTGTAAGAGGATTTTTATCTGTCTTGTGTTTACGTTGAAACGGCCGGGATCAGGAGGTTTCCGTAACTTATTATCCTCCTGCGCACAAAGAGGACCGTTGAAGAGCCGCTCCAGAAGAAAAGACCCAGGAGTGGTTTGTGCTGAGCGTGGGCAGCACACAAAGGTGAATGGCAGGGGAGGCTGGGAGGGAGGCGGGGCAACAGTGTGAAGTGTTGTTGCTGGGATGGGAGAGCACTTCAACCTCTGGATGCATTGTTTCTGTTTCCGTTGCTCGAGCTAAGATTGATGCTGTTGGTTTTCTACGAGCGATGCAACATATTTTTTTCTATTTTTAACTTAACATGTTGGGCCTCACATATTTACTTGAAATAAAATAGTATTTTTTATTGTCGTTTTCAATAAATTAGACATGTGCATGAAGGGAATCGAATGTTGTGAAATAAAATGTTGTCTTGAATAACGGAGATGCATCCTTTTTTTTTCTTTTCTCCCTCCAAAAAGCACCTGCTGTTAACACGTTGCTATGAAAAGAAAAAAAAGAAAAAAATTCTTGTGCATCCCGTCCTGATTATGTCTCTGGAGTGAATAGCCGCTCTTCTGACTGACAGCTGTCTCACTTTTATCTGTACACCCCCCCACACACTTCCACATAATGTGCTGCTGTGCTGCTTTAATGAGCAAGCATGGCTGCAAAGTTGTGTAGCTGTGTAATTATTTTGGCCTATTGACGGTTCAGAAATGATACCATGCAAGAGAACTGATATCAAAAGACTGTGTGCTGTGGTTTGGGGAACAGAATTAGTTCTGCCGATGATCCATGCATGCTGACAGGTGATAAAGAAATGCTCTTAGTTTTCTTGGCACGCCCGTATTGGCAAGGTTGTGTTTCTATTTCTTTGTAGGATTTGACGCTGTGCACGCTGTGTGCTGCATGACTTACTGTAAATGCACAAAATGTAAATGTAAATCTCTGGTGGAGGAATATATTAGTAATAATGTTTGCAGCACTCAGAGATTCCCTCATAATATCACAATTTTATAGCCAAAAGTGATTTTATTTTAAAAAAAAAAGCTTTAATAAAAATTTTAAAAGCCTTGAATTTATGAGTGTGGCCATCTCTGCAGATGCAGGCGATTCTAGTATGGATGCTCGGTTTTTTCATCATCCGAAAATTGGAAAGAGTTGGGAATATTGCTTAAAAATGTATGAGGTATTTTTTTATTTTAGAGACTTTTCCTTTTTGTGGAAACCAACAGTCTAAAGATGGTTACTGTTACCTTCATTTTTATCTCTTCGTACATTTACTCCATCTCTACTTATCTTTTAGGACAGATTGGGCCGTAAATGTCAAATCAAGGGACGTGCTCTTTATGAACAAGAAGCAGATTAAAATATGTTGCAGGAACAAAGGAAGTGTGTCATGCTCCATGTGACTGATACCGGCTCCCACTGAAGGCAATCAGATGAGCCAAACTTAGAAGATCCAGAGCGAGGGATGGAGGGCTTGGCCTTTTTATCTGAGCCAACAGAAGCCTCAGAGATTGTGCGGCCCAGTGTCTCTGGCTCAAAGGCCACGTATGTGTCTGGCATGTCCCATCTTTTGAGTGGGATTAATACTGCCCTTCAAAATAAGACTTTAATAATTGTTCTGGAATGGTAATCAATTATCGCTTTGCTTTACAGATTACACGTTAGAATACAATACAATACATGACCCTTTAGGAAAATCTTGTTGGATTTTTTCATCACAATCTTTGTTAGACATCAACAGGTTGTGGCTGAAATATCTAATCATTTGGAGTGCAGATTTGACGTACCTGATGCTACTTTTTCGTTTGTCAAGTTTTAGTTTAGACGATACATCACACCAGCTTCAAAAAACAGAAAAAATGATTGTATGTCCTTAACTAGTCAACATTGTATTTGTATCTCTACTCAGAACTAAAACTGTACCGCTACTTAATTTTGACTTTTTCTGTTAACACAAACTGTAAATGTATTCATTTTTTCAACAGTTCAAGAAACTTTTACATAAAAACCTAAAATGTCACCACTTTTATAAATTACTTGTCAAGTTAAAATAATTGTTTGGGTGTTCCTGCTGCTACCGTCCGAACTCCAACTTGGATTATGCCAAACTAAAACACACAAATGCACTATAAGGCGTTAGCAGTATTTCTTCGTAGTGAACATGGGGCAACCCCTCGACTTCCAGATTCAAGCGCGTTTGAAAATAAAGCAACTTTACTTTGATTAACGGATAACGCCCAATCAGGAGTCAGAATGTGGAGGCTTTAGCGGTCAGACGCGAAGCTGAGAGCGGTTGCTTGATTAAAGCCAATTCATTTCTAATAATTCGTTTTTTAATATTGTAATATTTAACTCGGTTTTCACTAGAAGCAGACCATGTGATTTGTGGTGTGGCCCGTTGTAACCTGCAGCTGGTGTTTGAAGACTAACCAACAGAGAATTAGGGGTCAATATCGGCGCAGATATTGGCTATTTTGACACCTATTGGTATCAGCCTTTTTTAAATTCCGACAGCCAACATTGAACTGGTTCTTTTTGGCTCAGAGGCAGCCGTGTCTCTCTCTTCATCACTGTCCCGCCCACTGCACTATCTGATTGGTTAACCACGCACAGACAGAGCCAATCAGAAATTGAAGCTGTTTGCGGTGAGGAGGTTGGCGGAAAGAAAACTTTTCTCTCTGATGAAGTTCTGAAGGGTGTACGCCTGCACGAATGTGTCAGAGGTAGTAAACACAGAAAATTCTCCTGAATTTGTAGAAAACATCTCTGTCCTTACCGTCCTTACTGTGTGATTAAAACTTAAAAACCAGATTAAATTCTGTTGAGTTTTAAAGCAGGAAAGCATGAAAATACAAAATACTGAGTGACACACGAAAAGCTACGCCACGGCAAAGCACCGCCTGTCCGTGAAAAAATGATAACTTCAATGTTGCAAGTAATTTCCTAGATCACTCTTTGACCCATCTTTTGAATTGAAAAATACAAATGATCTTGTTCCTATCAAAAGATTATTACAGTTTCACTTCCTACTTTATTGGTTGAAATATAAGCTGAGGATAAAAGCCCATACCATACAGGACTTTCTACACTGTACTTTTAATGAAAAAGTGTGTTTAGCTTCTGCTTTTCTTCTGCGAAGGTCTAGTCGTATGAATGACTTCCTCGTGTGGAAATGGTTGCAGCTTGATATTGTCAGCAGCTTTTACAGGTATTTTGTCTCAGGCTCTGCTATCATTATTCTGCATTGTTGTGTCCACTGAGCCATAGGTAGATCACTTATCAGTGTCTGGCCCACTGTCAGCTTGAAAGAGCAACTCAAAATGCCACACCATACACCAGTTTGCTTTTGTTTGTCTGGCTGAAATGATTTTTTCCCCCTCTGCCTTGAAGAAAAGCCGGTTTCATTATAACCTGTTAACACAGTGAAAGTCTGCTGTCGCTTTTTTAACCGCTGTTTGATTCCGCTCCACTGCTCACTGAACCCAGCGAAGCAGATCGCTGAGCTTGCCGTCCTGTGTCATAGAAACCTCCCGAGACTTTGTTGACTCCTTCTTCATTAATGCACCCTCACAGAGGAAGTGCGCATACGTCCTAAATCTACATCAGTCGCTTAGTTGGAATTTCAGGATGTGAGCATTCGCAGAAGTGACTGGCAGAAAAAAAGATTTTCGTGGGAAGGGCTGTCCAGAAAATCCAGGAACAATGAAAACAAGGCGATTAAGGAGGCAGACGAGCCTGTTGAGAATAGACTAGTTGTTATCCTGGAGATGCATGAGTCTGGGCTGGAAACGGTGTTGGCCGACATGGCCAGCTTCCCGAGGACAGAGCCCTTTTTACAGAAGGATTTGCTCATTAGAGAGCACATCTCGCTTTGTTTATGGATGTTAATGAGCCTTGCTGGAACCACTGGTGGAAAAACAAAGACAGCTTTGGACTGAAAAGTGAAACATGTTCTGACCGGTCAGGACGAGAACAGAAAGACCTTCAGATCCTTTTGCCACTTCCTCTTCATTCATTTTACTTCCTTGAACCGTACACACTTCTTGCTCATTTAAGGAGGAGGTCTTCCCCACCCCCTTCTGTCTCTTTCTTCCCCCTACCATTGCAGATAACAATCTCAGGGCAGTTTTGCAGAGGACATTGAGGAGCTTAATTAGTTCATTCACAGATATGGCTGTTCTTACTAGCTCAATAGCTCTGGTGCCTCTGGAGGCCCTTAAATGCCAGCTCCCTCTTGCAGAAAAGCTTCAAACTGTACAGAATATAAACTACTTGTCAGGTTAATAAGGGAGAACCCCAGTAACCCAGCCCTATTTATATTTGCACCTCCAAAGGATTCAAAGTGGCAGTCCCTTAGCGTTAATAATGCAGCAATAAAAGAAAAATAACAGGAAAACATGAGCTCATGAGCTCATGTTGCTGTGTTCCTTGCTTTCACTCAATCCTGTGATCTGGAAATTGCTTTATATGAAGTAAAGCTAGAAATGTATATCTTTGAAGAATAGCTTTAGGATCAAAATGGCTTTAGATTATTTTCCCCACATTGATGTCTTTTGGTCTCATTTTTTTAAAAACACCTGAAGCTCAACAGTTTGTAATTTCAACCCAATAGAGTCTGACACTATAAATGCTCTTACAGCTAGAATTTGTTCAGCTTTGGATTTTATTCTTTGTTCATTTTCTTTTTTTTTTTTTTTATTTTAACTATTTCTGTATTTTTTTTTCCTTTTTGGCTGTTTTGGTAAAAAACCTTAGCTCATCTAACTCCGTCACTTTGTAGATCCACAAATTTACATTTATGCCTTTTTTTCATGCACTGCATCAGCTCTACTCTGACAAATGTTGCTTTAACAAGTTCCCTGGTAAGATTCATAGGCCAAATTAACAGTAGCATTGTTTTTCATAAACTACGTCTAACTTGTTATGCATTGATTGAAGGAGGTGTAGGTCATCTCTTAGTGATGGAAAATTGACACCAAAAATTCAATAGGAAAATGGACTTCTTCTAGGAAACGAGCAATTATGTAATTCTTTTCTTCCTTTCTTCTCCATTTCCATGACATCTGAACTCTCATTAGAGGGACGGGCCTCAGAAATTGATATATGGGAGGAGTATGAAGGACTCGGTCTGAAAAGGGAATATTAAGTTTGAGCCGTTTCCAGAGTTTCCTGTAACCCTATCTTGTTTGCAGAATGGAGGGGGTATTTCTTAAATTACATTCAGTTTCTGGGCAACGGGGCAGCAGCTGTGCATGTCTTTGTACCAGTTTGGGGTGGGAGGGGTAGCTAGGGGGAGTGCGGGGTGATAAAAACCCATTGATGCAGCTGTGTTTAAACAGGGACGCTGACGTTCAATCAGTGGCAGGAAGGACCTTCTGACCAGCAAAGTGGAGGGAAAGAATTTGAGGGGCATCATGCTGAGATGCCTTTTTTTTCCTCTTTTTTTAAGAAAAGATGCTATCTAAAATGCAATCAGACACAAAGGAAAGAGCATGAAAGAATGACAGCTTTATTTTGATTTCACACAGAGGCGTGAAAATGAACAGAAGGCAGGAACATGTTTTAGTTAGGGAGAAGAAGGCGAACTGGCCTAGGAGGGAAAACTGAGAGCAAAACATTCTTTATTGACTATGCATCCATTGAATGAAAAGCAGCGTGTAAGAGATGAACTGCACGGATTGCTCATCTCCAAACAGCCTTCAGATATGATGTTATAACTCAAATTTGAGTTAATAACTTCTTAGGGAAAAATTGTTTTTGCAACTCAGATAGACCTGTGCTTGCCATTAAAATGATCCATCTTTATTTCTACTTTCATGTTAAAGTTATGAATGTTGGAACTCTACTTGCACAATAAGGCTAAAGCAAATTCAACAAAAAATGCCAACCATCCTTACATTTGATTAAGATTTATTTGTAAATCCAAAGATCAACCCAACAGAGAAGATCTGGCTTTTCTAATAGCTACACCTTGAATCAAAACATTTTTCTTCAGTTTTCAAGCATCTGGTTTTTGCAAGCAGTGAAATTTACTAGATAAACAGCAAACCAAGCAACAAAGTAATGCTTCTTTTTTCCTTTATGCATGTGCATAGCATCGGTCATAAACGTTGACTGAGTGACCCCTCTCCACCTTGTGTTTCAAAAGGTAAACCCAACAGGCTCCAAAAAGCCAAAATTGCACAGACTTCTTGGACCAATCACCAGCTTAGTCGTTGTCTGATTCCAACATAGTGGAGAAAAAACGGCCACTGAATTGACTTAATTTTGTTGGAGCTGGAAGGTCATTTTCTATGAGTGACATCACAATCACTCGCTCCAGCTCTCATATACAGTCAATGGCCATACATTATCTTTTTTTTTTCTTTGTCCCAATTATTATAAAAAAAGAATAGTATGAAAACCTGAAATCTTGTGCTACTTTTGAAGGTAGATGCATCTGATTTAATCTCAAAGGCAATGAGCTTCAATTTCGAAGAAGAGAGTTTTCCCTGAGTATTGAGTGAACAAAAAACTTTTGACCTTGTTTTCAAAATATTTAGTTCCCAACAAACCCTGAGATGTTTGTTTCAAACCCATCAACACATCTTACCTAACAAAGTAGTGCTCCTCCTGGAAATTGGACAATGAAACAACTTTTCATGTATTTTGGAAAAGCTGTTTTACTGGCTTTGTCGGAGGAATTTCCCCTTTTTGTGCAATGACAAATTCTTGACAAATTGCTACTTTATATGAAGATGTATTGTTTGGTTTCTTACCATGTGGACAAGTGTCAAAAAACACACTATTATATAATTCATCTATTAATAAAACTAGCTAAATCTTTTGTCCAGAAATTTTCATCTAAAAAGCAGTTGTTTTTTTTTTTCCAAAAATGTTCAGTTTTAATTTGGATCTGTGGAATTCTCTTCAAACCTGAGCGCCACCTAGACTCCTGATGCTTTGCAGTTTGCTGGGCTCATGTTGCTGGGCTTGTTTGCTGGACTTGTGGATACATCATTTTTATTTATTCAAATCATTTTTTGAAGGTATGATGTGGATTGATGTCTTTTTGTTCAGTGTTTTAATGTATATGCGAAGCAGCAATATAGGGCCTGAATGCCAACTGGCAATAGAAACTAATTACCATGTCGTTTGCTTCTTAGCTTGTATGACTGGTGCATTAAAGGTGATGTTGGGAGGAAATCCATTGCAGAGGACATCTCGGCAGTCATTAGTTACTTGTTGACACTCACTGCAGTAGCAGGGATAAGGGTGGAGGTGGAGTATAACGGAGGCACTCTCCACCAGTGTGGCCTCATTAATCATGGTCCTCCCAGTCACTATGGGTGGAGGGGCTGCTTTGTCTTTGTTTGGAGCAGTGTGTGTTGGTTTTCACGGACCACTCGGATGTCCAGTTGATGTCCAAGAGCGAGTACAGATTATGATCTTAGTGATATTAGGAACTCCATTACTGATCACTGGAGAAACGCCACTTTTGTAATGGATTTTTTCCAAAAACGCTGCAAATGCTGCTGCTTTTGTAATACTTTTGATCAGACCGACTTGGATTTGCAGATGGAAGGACTATTGTTTTGTCACAATTCAGAAAGCTGACAAGGTTCTAAGGAACTCATTCGTCAAGAAGAGAATTTCATAATGTTAGCTGAAAAAAACAAATTCCCATAAGAGTTTTATTGTCATGACATGAGACAAATGTGTCGTTTTGAGAGACATCAGTTTAATGAGAGAAAGAAAATTGCAGCTAACGCAGAACTTTTTCGACACCGAATAAAACTCGACTCGACTTCAGAAACTTAAAAGACGGATGAAGAAAATTGCACAGCACAGTTTCTTAGCTTTTAGTTCTAAGGCTTTCAGACCATTTATGATGGCACTGAACAGAATTGCAACGAAGACAGATGCTTTGTCGTCTTCTCAGCACATTGCTGTCTAAAGGCTTCCTTCTTTTATGTGTTGGGACTGAAGCATAGAGGCCTGCGTGTCTTTAAGGGTTTGTGTTGCAGGTGATTTATTGACAGCTGAAATGGGTAATCTGAAGTGACAGTAATGAGCTTGAAGACTGAAAAGCAGCCTTGATGAGTGTGGAGAAATAAAAAGCCTACAAAGTGATATATGCAACCTTCTCTGAGATAAAACTGAGGTGTTTTCTACGCTTGCTACAGTATGTGAAGCTCTTCTGCTTTGATGATTCTTTTTCTGTCTAATACAAAACTTTATGTACTTAAATTGAGACAAGATGACTTAAAACAACTGATCAGCATTTGATCAATTCAAATCACCTTCAGGTAATTTGTGAAGTAAATTATTGTTTCATTTGAATTGTTTTCATTAATCATTTGTAGTCAGGAGCCTTATATTCATCTTATGTACATTATACAAATATATTTCATTATACTACACAATAATTCAGCAACAAACATGAAACTGTACATAAACTTAAATTCCTAATGGTAAATGTCATTTTTTTTATTTCTCATTCCAAAAACAAAGCAAATACACAGTTAAAAGAAGGTTAAAAAAAAATGTAAAAAGAACACAGCAAACTCCACTAATCTATATATAATTTTCTATTTATTTCAAGTTGTGTCATAATTATGTCATAGCTCTTGTTATGTTTGTTTTATACAAAAAAAAAAAATCAAAGCAAAAAACATTTTTTATGGTCGAGAGGTTACATTTTAAATGGAAGCTATACTAATGGTAGGACAGTATCATTCTGACATCATTGTAAGCGATCAATTTGTTTGGTAGATGCACCAGTGAGTGTAAAGACACCTAAGTTTTTTACTGGCTTCAATATCCTTACTGAGCGTAAAGATGTACGGGCGTACAAAGCATTGACGTGTGGTACTGGTGAGGCACTGACGTTATCAGTCAGTTTTACAAACATGTACCCTACAAAGAAGCATATTCACCATGTGATTGGCAGCAGTTAAAGTGCGTTGTTAAACATTTCATTTCAACAGTTTTTTTCTGTTTACAAATTGTAGCAGAGGAGAAAAATAATCCCCCAAATTGTTATTATTGACTTACTTTTACTTTTAAATGAGGTCAGTTTGTTGCTCCCTTGTTTTATGTCTATGGTGGCTCCTTCTGAAGAAACTCATTAGTAACCTGTTTGTAGAAGTCTTAATTTTCTTTCTTCAGTTTGAAAAGTCTTTCTGTCTCAGTGGAGGTTATTACCAGTGACGTGTCTAAACACATTTTTTTGTTTAGGGGTTTAAATACGTAATCGTCCATTAGAAAATGAAGCAAAATGATATGAAAGAATAACTGCACTTGACTGGCGTACTGCCCGCCTCAGGAAGTGTATTTCTAAAGGGCACTCTTAGTTGTCAAAAAGACTAAATATGTCACAAACTTGCACTGGCAAAAAGCAATATTTGATTTTTATTTGAAAAAGTATATTCATCTTATTTCATTTATGCATTTTTTAAGCTATATTTTGCTGGTAAGGCACAGCCTCACCTGTCTCCCCTGACTGCACGTCACTGCTACATTGGCTAACTATGCCTTTTAGACATTTCCTGAACTTCCTTAAACATTCAGCTTTCCAACTGCTGAAATGAAATCGTTGGTAACAGTGTCGGTAACCAGGTTGTTTTTTTTTTTTTTTTTGTCCTATGAACAAAAAAGCATAAGAGACGCCTGCCTAAAATTAATCAATAAGAAACAACCATAACAGAGTAATAGGGATTTTTACTATCAGCAGCCCTTTAAGCCATTTGATCCATTAAAAATATTGATTAGTGGAGCTTTAAAAAGGTCACAGAGAAAAGTAACCCGAACCTTTGAGTATTGAATCTCTGAATCCTTAGCATACCCTAAACAGTTTAGACAGCCATTGCAGAAATGCTACGTTTCTATTGTTTATTAGAATTTGAAAAACTTTTAGAAACTATACTATAATTTCAAAAAGTAAGACTTAAGATGGCAGCTTTTCTCTCCTATATGACTAATGAAAGTGAAAAAGGCAACAGATTAGTGAACACGTTTCCCTTCGTTAGACTTTGGGAGGGGAGGCCACGCTTTCGCCTCTGATCATAGAATCCATAAACAAAACTCAATTAGTAATGGAGGATGGTGCGGGGACGCTGTGGATGCGACCTGTGAGCTCTAACAACAGCACAGATGTGACAGTGTCTGAGTTCAAATGAAACAAAAAAAAAACATGACAAAATGAACCAATAATCAAAGGGAAATGTCATCAACATCGATGAGAAGGGGGTGGGCTCGTATAGAAAGTGGCGCCGTGCTGAGTAAGGGAGTGGTTTCTGCCCCATGGTTCCTGGTGGCAGGAGGAGAGGCGCCAGACTGATACGCGATGTGATCTCACAAACCCCTCAGCAGACGGGGTGAAGTAAGGGGAGTCCCTAGGGTATGTGTGTGTGCGTGTGGGTGTGGCTGAGTCGGTACTTGTGTGTGTGGTTTGAGAGGTTGGGGTAACCGTAGCTTCCGCTTGAGTTCACCTGAGACAATGAGTCCCCATGGCAGTTTTGTGCCAAAGGGTGGGTGGCTAAAGGTTGATAATGAGCCATGAGGATTGGAAACACTTCAACAAAAAAGTACACACCCACTTGCACACTAACTTCACTTCCTAAATACTGTCAAATGCTGAGATAACCCATTTGGCGAAATAATGAAAAAAGAGTGACATCTGAACAAGACAGAAACACATGATGTATTTTTCGCTGATTATGGTCTTTGTCAAATGCCATCTTCTGGGGTTGGAGAGTTTGTTAGTTCAGGGTAGCGCTGTCCTACATCAATCTAGTGTCTTTTAAATGGTACGGAGTAAAAGCTGGAGTTCCAAATTCCTTTTACTTCGTTGACCGGTGCTTTTCAGTTTGCAATCTTTAGCAAGGTCATCATAAAAAATGCAACAACCACTGCAGAGGACATGCAGAGCAACAGCTGTGATACAGTAACACAGATGGATGGATGTACCAATGGGTTAGGGCACTGCCCTTGTTTGAATGAAAAATCCAGCCAAAATATTTGTGCCTTCTTCAAGTTTCCAGCTCTCCTTTGTTTGTGGTTTTTGTTTGTTTTGTTCTACACTTTTTCTATAAGTAATTCTAGTTATGATTGTTGGGATGACCTCAATGGACTACGGCCAAATTGTCTGGTCGAAAATGAATGTTGGACAACTAAAGGGAAGAGTTGCAACTTATTTAGCTGGAAATGCACAAAAGGAAAATTGTCAGATTATAAACTTTGCTAATAACGTATTTATCAAGGCTCATCCAACAGTCCTAAAGCAAACTCAAAAGTTCCTCCTCTCGTCTTCATCTTTTGCCTTCTCTTTCTTCCGCGACAGGTCTCCTTTTAAACAAACTCTCTCATTGTGGCTGCCTTTTTCATGAGCTCGCTTCCCTCAGGCTATGATCTGTCACGCTTTCTCCATGCTTCATTTATTCATTAAACATTCAGAGTATTTCACATAATAGATTTTCACTATCAGTGATCCCATGCTGGTGTGGAAGGATGGAGAGTCTAGACAGTTTTTGAAAATGTCTCATGTTTCACCTTCACACCATGGACTGCTGTTAGTGTAGGGGTGGAAATCCCTTTGGTACTGTGGGGCAATAAGGGACCACTGGTTAGTTACATCCCTATAACCTTAAGGAGATACATTGATGGGACTACATCAATGTTGCTGGACTTTTTGGTCTTTCACTCTCTATATAGGACATTGATGTTATTCACACAGTAAGTCAAAATGGCAGCAACACAAATAACTAACAAAAATGACTCATATTTTGCTTGGAAAAGTGCTTAACAGTAGCATTGTTTCATTTGTTTAATGCTGTTTCTTTGAGGCGTTGTATTCTCAGATCATACATATAAAATGCAATGAATGGTAAAATTATGAAATTAAGTCAATAAAATAAATGGTTTGACTTGTTTTTTTAAGTTTAATAACTTTGCAGAATATTTTTGGGAATCACTGGATCCAGAATATTGTGACCAAACCCATTTGACAAACACAGTAGAATCAAGAAATTCTTACTGTAACAGAGAGTGAAAATAAAAAAAAAAAAAAAAAAGAGCAAAAACCAACTTCAACTGGAATGGACTTTCAAAATTAAACTTTGGTAACCCGAAAAACACAATTCATCTAAAATGTGGAGATAAAATGCAACAGTTAATTTGCTCAATGCTTTTAAACCAATGTTTTTTTTTCAAAGACTAAAATATTTGAACTCAGCCAAGCTCATAAATGAAGATCATTTTATTTCTTTACTTTTTACATGACATATAGTTCACAAAGTTTATTTATTAGTTGTTTTTTAATACCAGATGTTTACATTGGCTCCAGGTTTTTTGAGCCTTCTGGCACATGTGTTTGTATGATAGTTAGGGACATCTAAAAAGGCAACAGTTAACTGCTCAACCACCAGACAGAAAAACAGAGTGGGTAAAACTGTTTTTTTTCTTTACTCTTTCTAGGCTTAAATGTTTCAGGGCCTCACACTGCTCCTCACGCGTCCTGTCACACCAGCTTACGATAATTGCTCCTTCTTTTTCTCTTTTGTGGGGCACAAGAAAAGTGTGAGGATAAACTCAGTGAGCTGGTGATACAGTCCAGCGAATCTAACAAGGGTAACAGTCACACCTCTTTTCTATTAAAAATGAATGGAGAGAAAAGCCTCAGTTTCCAGTACAGAGTGTAGGAAAGCAGATGTGTCCCCCATTTCCAAAGAGTGCATTGAAAGTTTGGGATTTCTGGCAGGCTCTTTCTAGAAGCCTCAAACAAAGCCTGTCTTTCCCCTGCAGAGCTCAGTCATTAATGCAACTCTTTAGACTCGAAAAATTATGCAAAACTGGTGCGTCTGTATACATCTTTGTCGCTTTTCTTGGCCAGTAAATTAGAGCTCGGCAAAGTGCCTTTCAATGCAAAAGACGGTGACATTGTCCTTCCTCATCAATGCAGCGGCATGGCGGTATGTTTGCGCTAGACTCCCAGAAGCACACATGGCCAATATGGAAAGAATACCGGCAAATGGAATCTGCCTGGTTCATTTGCATTACTGTCAGGAGATGTAACAGGAGATGAGCTTTATGTGGTGCCAAAGGAATATGGGAATGTAGAGTGCATGTCAAGCATGAAAGAGCGGGTACTCTGACAGCTGTGGACACATGACTTTAGCTACTATGTGGAATGCAGGTTTGCTACATTTATGCTGTCAGCAAGGCTAACAAATGTAGCCAAGAGCCACCGTGGTTCAAAGTGCTGTCTACCCATACAATATAAATGACAACTCTTTTTACTCGAGCGCAGCAAGTCTCAGTTATTGCCTCTAAAATGAAAGGTTGGACAGAAGACATTAATCTTTGGAAAATTCCAGTTCAGTTGGATTTTGATAAGCCCAGTTGTTATAAATGCTCAGTAATAGCTATGATTCATAATTCATTTGATTTAGTATGAGATGGATGTGAAGGGAAGGAAAACCTGAATATATCTTGATCAGGAAAAGCAGACATTTTGTTTGCTAGGCCGCTTTGTTTGGCTCTTATCTCTGGATGGCCTCCTTTCAGGAAGTAAGTCTATCATTGTGCGACTGAGCAGTTGTTGTGTTGAAAACAAATGGCATGTGTCTGGCTGAGATACCCAGCAATAAGAGCTTCAGTGAGGAGCCACTTGCAAGTCTAGATAAATGAACTTGTTGGAGTTCAGCTGCTGTGCGTTGTCTGACCAGACCATGACTGGAATTCCAGCTCCCTTGTCTGGAGCTGTTTGACCTCCAGAGCACCCCCGGATTCTTGTGCGTTTCTTCATCTCAAGACAATTTTTATTTTCAGATTTTAAAGGAGACCTTTTTTAAATTTTTGCAAGTGTTGAGTTTGTAGAACAAATAAACATGAATGTTTAGAAAAATAATGAGAATTTCTGAGAGCTTCCTCCATAGAAATGTTGTTGACTGTATTGAAGTTCTAAAAAAATTGCACTTTTATTGCGTTTCTAATGGATCAGATCATTCTAAAAAGTTGGATGTTCTGCATATTTTATGAAAATGAAAATTATACAGAAAAACTTGAAATTTTCTCTTTCAACAGAACTTAAATCCAATTCAAATCAAACCAGTTTCCTTGCAAATGGGAGTGGAAGAGCCAAACAGCCGCAACTTCAGTGATGAATAGATGTTTTCTCACATCTGCTAATCAACACATCTATTCTGAGGCGTTCATTTTACAAAGATTATGGAGGATGGTGGAACTATTCCATGCAGCGAACTGGCTGACAGTTCTGCCTTTAATTAGAGCTTGCCATCACTTGTTAAACAGAGCCTTTTGAAAAAAGGAGCAGAGGTTTCTCTACAGTCACATTGATCCTTGGATGACTGTTGGTACAATATGAAGGTGTGATGGTTTGCATTGTTGTCATCTCTGCTAGAAGATTTGATTTCCAGCTTCAGTTTGGATATTCTAAATACTAAAGTATAAAACATTAATGAAAATTAACTATTATTGCCTCCACAAAGACAAATAGCCCTTAGCAGCTATCAAACTTTTAACTTGTCTGAGTTTAATTAGCATGCATAGCAATTTTTGTGGCCCATGTTTGATCAGTTTGATTCAGTTTGGGGTATTTTTTGTTGAAATTCTGTGCACCTGTTAGTGGAAAGAAAAAAAACATTTGGAGACAAGCTGAACGTGTCATATAATAAATATGACCTAATAATTGCTTCATCTTCTTTGGCTGCAGTTTTATCGGCAGTTTAGGTACAATATGCTAATGTGAGTGTAGGTCATTTAAGGTTAATGAATTTTCCAGAAGGTTTGCAAGTTCAGGGTAAAAGGTTGTTGACCTATACAAAAGTAAAAAAAAAAGATAATACAGTGTTTTCTTTATCCCAGGGGATTATGTTGTGAAACCGTTGGTTTTTTTTTGCAATTTCTGCTCATGTTAAGTTTTTGTTTACATAAAATGCAATCATTGTGGTGCTTATGAAAATCCCACGTTTTGTTTCACGTCATGCTTCACCCGCTCACCTTCCTCTTCGTGACCTCATCTGGATTCTGCTGTACACACACAGCAGCAAATATCAGCTTTTGTTAAAAAAGAAAAAAAAAAACTGCTTCTCTAACGTCCCTGCTGCTGCAGGAAGAAAAGCCAAAACTGTGCCGTTGTTAAGCTCCACTTTCTTTTCCATATTGAGAGGCGCCAGCCTTGACATTTAGATTATCAGATCATCTCAGGAAGGTACTCCTGGACAGCTGGGTTAAAATAAAGTGGGATTAGGCCAGGAATAGAGACTGATTTGGATCTTTGTTTACTGAAAAAATAAAGCATGAATTTTCTTTTTTGTTTAGTTGTTCAGGTTGACATTGTGTTTGTGTCAGAGCTGGTCAACGCTAACATGTTCTCCCACATTATTTCGTAATGCACTCTAAAGCCTCAGCTGCAGCTGGCAGAGTCATAATAGTTAAGAATTTTAACAGGAAGGCATCAATGAGTCATTTTTGTGAAATATTTTAATTATGTGTCAGTAATGTCCAGCAGAATAAAACCAGACTACTTGAAAATGTTAAAGGTTCAGAGGTCTGGAGTGAATATTTTTAGTCGGGGGTGGGGGGTGTTCTATCAGATTCCAAACCTCTTAGCTGTTTCCTCTGTAATTTAATTTCTTGCTAGAGGGGAGTACATGTGCACTTTAAAGTTGGAGTATCTTTCTTTTTTCTTCAGTTAAATGATAAAAATACCATCTACAATTATGAAGAAAAAATGAAAAGAAGTTAGGATTTTTGTGACTTTAAATCCCACTCCGATCATCTTTTAATCTATTTTCAAAGCCATTTTTAGCGAAAATAAAAAAACATAAAATGAAGAACTGTTGCTTTCTAGGACATAGTTTTTGCAGAGCGAGAGGAGTTCACCAGAAACTCACCTTTGAGTTGGCAGGGAATGTGGGGGGTAGGTTAAGGTAAATGTGATTCACGTTGATCCAGGGACCGTCTCTGGAATGTTCCATGACTCACCTCCTCTGCGCTCTCCTCTGCAGAGACTGGATTCTCTTCGGAGAGCACAAACTTCTACTTCATCTCTGAAGCAGTGAGGTGGTGAAGGCTGACGGGGTCCAACTTTTTCGAGGCCATTATCACGACCACTGTCGCATTACTACCTCCATTCGCACTCGGCTTCCTGAAGTGTGATTGGTGGGGAATGTGCTGCTTGGCCTAGCACCATGACATGGCACACAGCCAAGGGCAAGGACTCCTCCGAGAGCAGCAGACATGAAGAAGAGACGAGAGGATTTGAACCTTATTTGTGCTGCTGAAAAATCAGCAGGAGCGGACTTCACACCTTACACATCACATAAGAGAGGAGTCGTCACCCATGACAACGTGATGCTGCGCCAACCAGGAGTATAATAGCTTAGGGACATTGGGACAGCAGCAGCACACCTCTGCTAAGTAAACAGAGGGGCTTGTAGAAATACTCAGAAGGCAGTAAAGTTCACACTAAGTTCATATTTAAACAGCTGGATTTGTAGGTGCAGAGGCTTTCCAAAAGAATCAGGCATCTTATGAATCTGTTGCATTGAATCAGGTGTTTTACTTTGTTAGGAAGTGGGTGAAAAGCAAGAAATGTAAACTCAAACCATAATACTGCTTCTCTTATCTGATAAAGAGTCAATGAAAGAAAAAGTGCTTACCAGAAACTACCAAAGTGTAACATTCAGAGTCTTTAGTTCCGCTTCCTCCTGTTTTCGAAGTTATTTTGCTCCGTCTTCTTCCTCCGACAGTGAGGTGGTGTTTTTATGCTGTCTTCATGGATCACACCAGGCCTCAATGAGCAGCTGTTACAGCCATTTCCATAGATGTAGGGTTGCTGTTTCTGATCTCATCTTTTACTCTTGTGATTCCTCACAGTCTAGTTCTTTTGGCTCCTGTTAGATTTTTTTTTTCATACAAACATTTAAGAAAAAAAATCTTCCTTTTTAGGCATTGTTGTCAAGTTTTTAACCCTGGAGAATCTAAGAACCAATTTCTTCTGGGAATTTAAAGTTAAATTGACTTTTTTCTCATTGTTTTTTTTTCTTTTTCATTTGGGTTAGCAGCACATAAAAGCAACCAAAAAAAATTTAAATTAAGAAAATTAATACTTTTTAAAAAATCTAAGTAGGAAAAGAAACAGAAAAAAAGTAGAAAAAATAATAAAATTATGTTAAATTATGATTAAATAAATATAAAAATGTTTTTTTTAAACAGAAAGGATTAAAAAATAAAAAAAATTAAAAAAATATATTAATAAAAAAAGTAAAAATAAATTGATATGGTATGACAATCAAAAGATCTCAAAAATAAATACATAAAAATAACGTAAAAATAAAATAAAAAAAATACAAAACAAAAAATTCAAGAAAAAAAATACAAAAAAGCAGCAGCCAAATTCGACTCCATTGGTTCTCCGTGATAAAATAGATTATTTATTTAGTTATTCAAATTGTATTGAAAAAATAAAGCAAGAAAGTTCACAATATGGTCGAATACATTATGACAGTTGGAAACACCTTCTTTTGTTAATACACTCCCCTCCCGCCAAAATGACACAATCACAATTCCACTTGCATTTTGTTAAGTTCCTTTTCTTAAGTTTTCTTTTTTTGTTTTTATGAAGCTTTTTCCCTATATAATTACTTTCCCAATGTTTAATTTAAAGCTTTTGTTCCTTTGTGTTTCCTCATGGGTGTTGCCGTTTGTTATCCCTTCAGTGTGTTTAGAAAAGTCTTATCATTTCCCCTGTGCTTTGTTAGTTCGTCTGTTCACTCATTCTGCGCTCTCCCCTTTGTTTCCTGCTCTTCTTTTATGCTGTTCTTGATTATTGCTGTATCGTCTTTTTTTTTTGTAAACTGCTCAGCTAGCTACCGTCTGAGTCCTTCAAGTTTAAGAGAGGAACACATTAGTCATCCTGTTTCTTTCTGCAGATGCTTTTACTACAGCTGTCAGTGCAGATGGATCTCTCACTTGTTTTACCTGTCTTATAGACACTGCTAAGAAAAGATACAGCCATTATTTTGAAAGAAAAAGCAA
>BSAI01000201.1:22802966-22862363 GCA_036245035.1 Adrianichthys oophorus | reverse complement strand
GCACTAACACCCAGAAGAGGTTTGTAGTGTTGTGGCTTCTGAGAAAACATTTTTTTTTACAGCTTGTTCGTCTCGTGAAACCAAAAATACAACAAAGTTGTTTAAAACCTTCTCGAGTTTTGACTTTAATCCTCATATATCAACTTTTCTGAGGTTTTCTTTTTCTTCCTGTTGTCGTCTTTTTAAAAAAAATATTTTACTTTCTCCCATTTCTGTCATTCCAAGGCTGTAAAGCTGTAAAAAAAAAAAAAAAAACTTTCAAAATACTTTAACAATAAGAAAGGTAAGGACCTAAATGTTGCCTAATTCACATGTATTCCCTTGAAATTGGCAATACATTTGTGAAACACATAAAAAGTCAATTTTACTAAAAAAAAGAAATGGTTGTAATTTTTTCTTTCCTTTTATATGATCTAATCTAAAAATTGCCTTCAATTTCAAATAATCTAATAATTGAAATCTTGATCTTTTTGTTTTACTTGAGCTTAACATTTGGACTTTTTCTGCAATTTGTTTTGACATTTTCTTTTGCTTCCTTTTGTCTTTTTTTTTATATAAAAGTCTCATTAAAATGTTCTTGCTTTACCCTTTTATATTGTCTTGTTCTGCCTGTAAAATTGAATGAAGAACATCCAAAAGACTTTTGTTGGGTACGTACCCTGTAAAATTGGGACTAAATTTGCGAAAAATGTAAGAAGCAACTTTTGCAACCAAAAGAGATGTTTAAGCTTTTCCTACATTCAAGATCGCTGGTCTTGATTACTGTTAATTATTGGTGTAAAAGTGAAGCCAAGATCAATAATACGACTACAATATACTGCGCAGATGCACTGTCTGCCTCACCAAGCCTGTATCGCTGTATTGTGTGTGATCGAGCTCTGACCAGCTGATCTCTGGAATGAGGGATTTGAGTGAGTGTTGAACTCCGGATATATTTTTCCATCTTCTGTGGCTCTAATTAACCAGAGCACAGATCTATCGAGGGGTTTAGCTGGCCCCTTGTCAATTTGCAGCCATCAGCCGGCTTAGACAGGTCTCGACAGCAACCTCCAAGTTGTTATCAGCTGCAGATAGCACGCTTTTAATGGCATAAGCTCTTACCAACTGATGAGATGCTGAACAAACTAAATACTTCTTTTTCCCTAACCCGGAAGAACTCTGAACAAAAATTTCTGTGACAGTTGGGATGCTTTTGGTCTTTTTTTTTCATTTAAAAGGATCACAATTGATTTTTTTCTCCCCCTTTTGATGTTGTTGGCTAAAACACATTTAAATGACACAAGTGATGCATTTTAGTTAACAGAAATGTAATTTCATTCCTTTGGTATTTATTTTTCTGAACGTTTTAACTTCTGTGACCCTTCAAATGACCGTCAGGGTAAAGAAGACATGCACCACTTCCACTACAGTAAACGTTATTAAATATTAATTATGAATTACTCTCTTTGCTTGACTGTTCTCCATAGACATTCCTCAGGCCTGCAACAAAAGCCCCATTACATTTGCCCTTTAAAGATGATCAGTTAAGCTCTTTAATAGTTCATTAATTGTTTTTCTTTTTAGTAGGGCTTAAAGCAAGAGCCAAAGAAATATTTGCACTGCTCCATATTTTCTATTATTTGTTCATGAAAAGGGCTGTAAAGCTGAGACAAACCATAATCCACACTTCAGATGAACATTTAATAGGAGAAATCTCAGAGTAGGGCTTTTTTGTGCCTTATAGGCTTCTTACATAATACCCACAGGCTAAATATAGTAACATGTGTTAAAACCACCTACATATACCTACATAGGCACTGCTCAACTAGATGAAATAATTAAATAAATATGTGATATTTGCTAGTTTTAAAATCAAATAATCTAAAAAACTGCTTTTTAGGGGAAATTAAGTTTTTCTGTTGGTAAGTAATCAGAAAACCAAGTATACGCCATCTCTGGTCTACTTTCCATGCCAGTTTTTCAAAAAAGCTGTAAAATCTATTCCATTTGAGTTCATTTTTAAAGAGCCAAAACACTATAAAGAAAAAAACAAAAAAACATCTTATCAAGCTAAATTAGGAATGACTGCTAAAATTAGAATTCATTACAAAGAATTCAAGATAATGAAACTCCGGTTTAGCCCTGATTGTTCCATTGAGGGGACATTGTTGTTCCTGTACTTAGGTGTACTGACTGTATTTACAGGATTATAATAATAAGGGTTAGTTAATAATAAGTGACACACAGAAATGGTAGATTAACTGGAAATGCTTCTAGTAAGCCACTTTACTGAGTAAGCAAATGTGATTTTGTTTGCTTTGTTTCCACATTAACTGCCTCTACGGGTGGATGCGGGCCACCTATGGGCAAAAAAGGGCAAATCTTTACGGGGTATGTTGGTGGCATACAAGATTGTGGATAGCCTAATGAGCCCAACGAGAAAAAAATGTCATGCCATTTCTTCTGCCATGCACTTGCATGTCATGTACACACCCCGTGCATGCGGCATTGTCATGGTTTCAGCTTAAAGTGTAGCGTTAGGGCAACACACAGCAGCATCACCCGTACGTCATAAGTGCGTACAACTTGTACTAGCCTTGCAAATTCTTTGCGATGCACTCATCACACGCATGACAGTCACGTAAGGTAAGTGTTTGGTAAAGAGTTGAAGTTTCTTTGTGACCACATGAGCCTTAGATAAACTGCAAGACACACCCGCACTGCCTTTAAGATGTAGCCACTCAACTCTATGGCCCCACATGGGCCCAAACAACCCAAAAACCCAACACACTCGTATGGGGGTTGACCCAGGACTAAGACCTTACTTGTCGATTCTGTTAATTCTAATCCTTTTTTTTTTCATTTGTCTGAAACACTAGTCCTCCAGGTCTACTGCCCTGCATTTAACCAGCAACCCTGCATAAATCTTTTTGTTGGTGGAGCACACCTGTTCTAAGTAATTAGACCAAGGTGGACAGGAATATCAGGGAAACAAAGACATTAAACATGGATGACTGCTTTCAGAGTCTCCTAATTAATGCATTTGCTGTTGTCTTGAGTGTTCTGGAAAATGTTTGGGAGATGATGATCAGTAGAGGTGGAGCATCCAGAACCTGTTGCTGGTCCACTTTATTTAAAACGTATTTTTCTGGTACATTTATTTGATTCAATTATAATTTAAAGAAAACAGCAAACGCTGTGAGTAGTCGTACTATGTTCATTCATCCATAATTTAGAAGAGGTAGAATATTGTTGTGCTCACTGAGCTCTGCTGGTATTGCTTGGGTTTGCATCAGCTAACTGTATGACAATAAAGCAATTGAGCTCTGCTTTTTACTGTTTGCCACTTATCTATCCAGATTTCTTCATCTTCGTCTTCAGTCTTTCAGTCAGTTTACAGAAAATTCAGAGGGTTCCTCTGCAGAGCGGTGATGTAGATTAGATATCAGCAATTTCCAGGAACAGTCCTTTATTACTGTCTTTTCTATCATGGTCAAAAGAATTCTAGGCAGTGTGTGATGGGGTTGCTTTCCGATAAAGGAAGTCACATACAAACACCAAAAAGTAGAAATGAAAAACACAGGTTTCTGGGAATAAAAATCCAGTATTTTTCATGGCATCTTCTGATGAGTCACTTTTAGTGCACACGTGTGGTTTTTCTCACTAAAACCATGACTGAAAAAGAGAAAAATATTTATTTTTCACATTTTTAGAGGAGAAAAATAACTTCACAGTTTTCTTTTAGAGTCTTTTTACTTCTATTCTTTTCAATTAGGAAGTTAAACTGTACCTTAGATCTGGATATTTGACCCCTTAAATGAGGTGACTAGAATAACATAATTTCTTGAAATGGCAAAAAAAGTTTAGCCAGCAGGATTTATATCTAAAAACCTGAATCTATTTCTTCCCATGTAGACCTTTTTTTGCTTCAGTTCCACTGCACCATCCTGCATCTGAATTTCAGCAGTGCAAGTGGCTCCATCTCTGCAGGCTGTGATAGCTCATTGCAAACGTGGAATCAAATGGTGCATGTTTTCCTTGGCACAACACGCCTCGGGGCCTCAAGCACTATTGACAATCCAGTAGTATGTTGGAGATTTACTGCTTCATTTTCCAGCCAGCCCTTTTTTATTTACAATTTGGAAGACTTTGGGGATCTGACCCAGGGAACATCTGGGAGCAGTTGAGACAAAAGCAGGGCAGAACCTCATAACAGCGCTGCTGACAGTCAAGTCCCTTTCTGCTGGATCCCGTTTAATGGAAGGAGAGGTGTTGCCAATGGCTTGCTATAATTATTGTGTCTGACTGCTCAACCAATTACTCATTTTGTATTTTGGGAAAATTTGCTGTCAAACCCAGGAGTCTTGTTTTATATATGGCTTAAGACGATTCATCTGAAACCAATAACCTTTGGGTCCTATAGCAGGAGAATGAAACCAAGCGATAAGAGCAGTAAATACTTTAATAAAATTTCAAAAGATGGCTGACTTATCCAGACAAAACCCCAACAGAAGCAGATGTATTTCGAAGCATCCCAGCACTATCCACACCAATATGCGTCTTTGGTGAGATTTGGAGGAATTGTAGAGAGTTGTATTTGTTGTCAGAGCTTTGCAGACTGGCAGACGGCTCTATCTGTTTATCGGCCAGCTGGAAAGGAAGAAAGCAAGGTTTTGATTAAGTCTGGGTATGTGGTAGAAGGCATTAGATAGTTTAGACATGATAAGCCAAGGGACCCAAATGCTGTTGTGCACCAGATGGATTGAGATATTGAGAGAGGCTTGCGGCACCAACGGAAGATGAAGGGATTATTGCTGCCAATCGTTCTGTCAATAAGTGCTTTCGGAGGCTACAAACATTTACCTGTAACTGTGCTACCAGGAATCAAACGCGGCCAATCAATTTCCAGTTTGGAGAAAACTAATTAAATTTGGAGTTTATAATTGTACTGTTCAAAAGTCTTTTCAAATTAGTATGCACCTCATTTTCCTCTGTTTGGTGTCCAACCGGGAAGCTAATGAAAGTGATCACAACGTGAAATGAAAAATAAAAGTTTTCCCACCTGCAACAATCAATAAATAAAAGAAATTAAAAAGTGAAATAGGGATGATGGTGCAGATCCACACAGTCTCTACCAACTTTTAAACTTTTTCCTCAAGTATGTCATACTGTTACATCCTTAGATGTAGGGTAGTCTTGCTTGTCAATGTTTATCATAAATAATAATAATAAACTGAAAGGAAGACAACTGTGGATGATCTTTAATCTTAACCTGGTGTGACTGACAGATAATGATCAAAAACAAGAAGCAGAACTACTTTGCAATTATTTTTTAATGCGATTAATTCATCTTGACCTGTGAAAAATTAATCTAGTTAATCTATTTTTAATCTGACCTAATGTCGATGTGAAAAGCCTAATTTGGCACAGTAAAATCTCAAAATATGACTAAAAAAGTTGCTTTATGAAGCATTCTTATTATAACAGACTTTCTACCTTTACTTTTACACCATAAAGGAGGATTATTTTCCATCTGGACCAATATAAAAAAAAAAAAAAAAAGAACAGAACATCAGGTCCAGACTGCTCTAGTTTCACACATATACAGTAGTTTTCCAACAGTTTTCTGAACAACCCAAATAAAGAACTACAAGTCGAACATTGATGATGTCACAGCTGCGACATGGCACAAAACGTGCAATGAAAGACTTTTAAACTGAGTTCAAATAAAACATTCATGCAGGTAAACAGTTGGACCCTTGTTTTATATTTGAGAAAATGGTAATAGTTATAAATAAAAAAATTATAAATGTGATTTTAAAAAAAAGAGCTAATTTGTCTTGAATTAATTAATCACGATTAACGCAATAATTTGACATCCCTAATAACAACAAAACCAAATCCAGGATCACAATCCTCAATTCATGACTCTTTGGTGATCATAAAAAGTTGTGGTTTTTTTAATCAATCTGTTGTAATCCTTTTTTCATCTACATATAAAGAAGTTTGGGATTTCTTTTGCATTGGCAAAACCAGGACAGAATTCAGTCATTGCTTTGACTCTGAGTTCCAGGACAAAGGAAAAACTGAAACCCAATCATGCTGAATCAGTGCTTCCAAACAGGGTTGAATCTAGATCTAACTGACAAAAAGTGAAAGAATCAAGGGTTTGGAAAAATCCGGACATCAACACATCTTAATTTTTGTGGTGGGACCTCCATACGCAAGCACATAACCCACAAACCCCATGAACTGAAGCTGTTTTGTGAAATAAAAAGAGCCAAATATTCCTAAAGAATATATTTTTTTATCTTACTTCTTTAAAAAAAATGGTAGTAAAAGTGGGCTGTTTGTTAAAAGTTATAGATAGACTACTATTTAAAGATTTCTATTTTAAGGAAAAGTTTGTAAAGATGAACACAACTAAACATATATTTGTTAAATTAATGCAATCTTTGCCTCTTCGTCTTCTTGAAAACATTTTAATTTGACGCACTTAAGCCTTGATGTTAGGCCTGTCATAATGTTTGTGTGTAAAAGAAGGGGTGCTGTTTGAGTGTGGGCATGAATAATGGGAAACACACTGTCAGAGACTGGAAAGAGGCGATTCGGAAGAAACCACGTTTTGTGTTAGCACTAGGATTAATCTGTTCGGCAGTGCGTCACAGCCGAACTTGTTTACATTTTCAGACCTTGCAGTGGTTGCGAGGTGTCACTGTGAAACCAGGAGTAACAGAACCCACTCTCTGTGTACCTTTGGAGCGACATGCCATTAAACATGACGGATGTATTGGAAATAATATTGAATCTGGGTTTTGGAACCATCGCTCACTGGCTCATGACAGCTTACTGATGAGAATCACAACTATATCCTGTCTTCCCCTACAGGGATATGCTCCTCTGAGGGTGGAGGGGCGAGCTCAGAGTGACTGTCGAGGTGACATTGACAAAGAGCATTCATGTCTGCTCTTAAAAGCGAGTGGTTAAGCATGGCACGTGAGACGTCTCCTTCGCTACTTGGTCTCGTGTTGCTTTTAGCACTCAAGTGAAAATATAATCTGCAAATGGTTGGCTTTTTTCTGCAGAGCCAGATAAACATTCCTGACCTCAAATTTTTGATGAATCTGAAACCAGGGCTGTTTATTTTTCAACTTTTGTTTGTGGCTTCAACATCCTGCAACTTCCAAAATGAAATCATTTAACACACAGACACACAAAAAAACTGTGGTGTCAGCTCACACAGGACGCCACCCAGCTATAAACAATTTCCTTTTTCGCAGTGGCTGCTGGAAACTTTATTTTATCGTCTTTTAATTTCATTATACATGTCAGTTAAAGCCAAATATTTCGTTTTTATACTGGAAAAAAATGATATGACAATAGTTCACTGGCATGCAGCGCTTTTCTTTTTCATATACATTAAAGCAACTGGAAAATAATAATCCAAAAGTTCTGTTTCTCATTTCAATAATTTCTCTGATGACTTACCAGGCCAATTATCAGGTCCATATTTTAATCTGGCAGCTTCCGACTCTGGCAGACTTTCACACAGTTAACTGATATTTAATGCCAAACATGAGTTCATCCTAAACTGTGAAAATATTTTTATCTTTTTCATGACAAAGAACTTGAAAGGAGTTTAGTCAATTATTCATAACAACTTAAAGGAAAGATTGACTCTAATGACCTTTTTATTAAAAACAAAGGAATACTTATGGGAAGGCGTTGTTTCCAGGTTTTGACGTAGTTTCATCCGCATCCACCCTTACGGGTGTCTGTGGGCAAAAATTTGACAAACCTGTACAAGGTGTGCAAGTGGCCCACATGAAATAGGAAGGTTCTAGCCCTTGCAGGGAGCTCGTTGAACAAAAACTGTTTTTCTATGGGCATGCTGTGAGTGACAGGTCTTAGCAAACACTTCAACAGCACATAAGGGTGAAGTAGGTGAGACGCAGGCATGTTGTACAGATTTGTCATTTTTCAGCCACCCAAATCCTGAGCATTGTGCTGGAGGCTCGTTAGCACTGTTCACATGATAAGTATGCACTCCTTTTCAGGCACAGACGGTTGGAAAAGAGACATTTTGAGTGTGCTATAGTTTCTGTAGACGGATGTCCTATAGACACTTGAGCAACTCGTGCACACCTCGAGTGTGCATCATTTGTGTGCGGTCAGCAAGGAGCCTGTACTCGCAGTATTTAAGTTTATTATGGCCCGCAGCAGCAGGGTCCTGTCTGCAAGGACCGTATTGTTTTTACACGTACGAAAATACCCAAAAACATACAAAAAGCCTTTAACCGACCTGAAGGAACAGGCCTTTAAGCCCACAGACCTGGCCAGTGTGTAGTACAAAAAAAAGTGCACGAACCCACACAGTCCTAGACGCAAATTTTTCTATATTGTATCTGCTTTGTTTATTATTCTCCTTTCTAACGACACATGTTTGCCTAAATTTGACCCCCGCCACATGCCCGAAAACTCACCAAAATTTCCACAGACCTAGGGAAAATTGTAAAATAATTTATTTTGAAGTGAATGACCACCCCCCCCAAAACAATGACATCACGGCGAGCGATACCGCCAAAAAAATGAATGGGCCGAAATTTGTTTAAGGAGCAAAAAAAAAAAAAATTTGAAATACGCACACTAAACCAAAACACACGCGTCGGGGGTATCCAGGAGAGCTTTTGAAATCATTATGGGGGGGCTGCTCGACCCACGCCGTGGCGGCCATTTTGTAGCGAAGTGCGAGATTTGGCGATTTTTGCGTTTTTCGACAATATGGGAAAACGACACTTTGGTTCTTCCGATTTTTACGAAACTTCACACACATCACGCCAGCTGGAGTCTACAACCACCACAGAAGTTTCGTTGACCTTTGACCTTCGGAAGATGCCGCCATCTTGAATTGTCAAAAAAAAGCACGTTTACTACGAGCTTCAAACGTAAACTCGTCCTAGGGATTTTCATCAATCGTTTTGTAACTTGACGAGCATCAATGGCCAGGAACTGTTAACAAAATGTTGGAATTAGAAGTTGTAGAATTTGAATGGCATGCAGGAGGCGAGCTCGCAACCGCTACGGTGTTAGCTAGCTCGCACATGTTTTATCGAAATGTCACGAAGCGCATATCCACGCGTCCGGTACGTCAAGCTGAACGTGGCAATATAACATTTGAAACTACAATGTTAAAATTATGGCCAGGGTAAGCGAAAAACCGACGCAAAAAAAACGGCTGACTCAGCGAAAAAAAAAAAATTCGGATTTTTTTTTTTAGAATTAATGAACGAAACCAACGTAACTTTATCGGGGATATCCAAAGAAAGTTTTGAAATTATTACGTGATTGCCACATGACCAACGGTTTGGCGGCCATTTTGTTTCCAAATCAGGGATTCCGTGAATTTCAAGTACGTGAAAACGGGCCTTTTGTTGTCGCGATTTTGACGAAATTTCACACACATGCAGCTAGCGCAAGTCTACAACAACCCCAAAAGTTTCGTTGAAGTTTGACTTTGGGAAGAGGCCGCCATCTTGAATTTTCAAAATAAAATCATTTTTACTACTAGCTAAATCAAAAATTCAGCCCAAGGGTTTTTTTTCCCGATCGTTTTCAAACTTTTAGGGCATCATTGGGAAGAAATTTGTGAAAATTTGGTACCAATACTAATTCTGTATCTTAAACGGTGTGCGTGTAGCAAGCTCACAAAAGTGGCGCAGTCTTTATACTCAGCCATTGTTTGACGGATTCTTGTGAAAATTTAATATGTTGACCTCTGACCAGAACTGGACATGAAATAATAGGAGCGAATACGACCATATTAGGAAAGTGGGCGTGGCTAGCACATAACTTTTGTTGCTAAGGACCTTCTAATGCTGACTTTTGCCGATTCTTCTGAAACTTACGTCTATCTGTTCGGTGTCACGGGGCGATCAAAACATAAAATCTTTGCTATGGCGATAAAACCAACAGAAAAGCCGCCATTTTTTGAAAAAAACTGCTTTTTTTCATCAATTTTACACATAGAGCATAATGGGGTTTTTTGGGGGCAGTTTCTGGGTTAAACTAATGTATTAGCAATAAGCTAACTTTTTTCGCTAATTTGGCTTATAATGGTTTTTTTTGGGCAATTCTGAATTAAGCTAACATTTTAGCAATATGCTAACTTTTTTCACTAATTTGGCTTATAATGGGGTTTTTTGGGCTAATTCTGAGTTAAGCTAACGTTTTAGCAACATGCTAACGTTTTTTGCTAATTTGGCTTATAATGGGATTTTTTGGGCTAATTCTGAGTTAAGATAACGTTTTAGCAACATGCTAACTTTTTTTTGCTAATTTCACTTATAATGGGGTTTTTTGGGCTAATTCTGAGTTAAGCTAACATTTTAGCAATATGCTAACCATTTTTGCTATTTTGGCATAGAATTGGGATTTTGAGGCTACAAGTGTGATAGGGTCAATGTTGGGCTGTGAGGGCGGTGGGGGGGGGGGCAGCCAGGCGTAGAGTTGGGCGGCGGTGGCGTATGAAGGCCAGGGCTAGGGCGACGGGTAGCGCCTGCGGGCCATCCAACGCCGCTCGCGGCTTTAATTAACATTTGTTTCTGCTTGCTAACTGTTTGGATATCGATTACTGTAAAATATCCCATGGAGGTGAATTGGCAAACCCTTCACCTCTGCTATTCTACTGCCTGAGATATTTTTTTTCACAAAAGAGGCTGACTTTCTCTTGTATTTGTTCAGTTAGCTTCAGTGAACATAAACATTTAGATTCCTCTCTGTTGCAATAATAACAAACTTATGTAGAAACATGGGGACCTAATTTTGAGACAAAAGGGAGCTGACTTTTCTGATTTCATGCTTATCCAATGCAATTGCAACTTTATTCAAACCTGATGTTAAGCACAAAACAGTTTCTACAAGTGATACACAAGGTAAAAGCAAGGATAAAACAAATAGAAGCAACTAATGGACTGTAATAAAGTCCATAAGAGCATAAAAATTCAGGGCTAATATCAGCACTTGAAAAGGACATGAAAAATCGTATATATATATATATATATATATATATATATATATATATATATATATAGTATATATATGTATTATATATATGTATTAAAAATAGTATCTCCTAATCCATTATCACATTTGAAAAATTGGCTATTAAATCCAAGAAAATGGTTGGAGTTATGCTAATTTTATATTTTTTCACGATTAATTAATTTAAAGAATTGTATTCTATTTTTCAAAGAATGTTGCTTCACAGTCTGTTGTTTCCAGCTCATTGGTTCAGTCATGTGAGGACAGGAAGCAGCAGAAACCCCTCCGTTATAAGTTCTTCTGATAGCAGCAGTAAGGTTGTTTTTCTTAAAAGGAATACACTTATTTTGGCTTCATTGAAAACAGGTATAAATGATTTTAAGGACATTGACAATCCTTTACAGATAAATTTCTTTTATATTTCAATTGAGTCTTGTATATGTTTAATAGCTTTCTGTGATTCTTTTTTTTGTGCTTGTTCTTGGATGAAAAAAAAAACACTTGTGGACGATACTTACTGACAGCTTCATGTAAAAGTTTCTATTTAATAATATCAAAATGTTTATCTGGACCTTTAGTCGCTCATGTTCTGATGTACAAGATAAGCTGCATCAAAGATATCAAGATAATTTATTGAAAAACATAAGGGTCATTTCTCCCATAAAAAGGCCCTAATGAAGTTACAATTGAATCTGGTGCCATACAAGACAAGAGACAGGAGTAGAGATAATAGAGGTTACGATTAGACATCTGGCAGTCTGGGATATAATGAGATTGCCTAGGTATGAGTTGATTTTGCTGTCATATTGATAAAAAATAATTGCATTTTCCATAATCCACAAAAGGGCTTAAGGTTGAGAGTTTGGAAAGCCTTTTGCCAGACCAAACTTGACTAATATGCAGCATTATCCTCTGCCCTTAAAACTTTTAGCTTATAAGGTCACAAAGGGAACACTGACGCTGTCTCTGGGGAGAACATTTGACCAAACTTTGAGAGACCCATAGTGTCTGAATATAAAATGTTCTGGCTGGAAGTATGTTGACAGATGTCTGCAGCACTGAAAGAAGACACATCTGCCAACCCAAAGCCCACATTGGAAGCTTCAAAAGGCCATTATGCTTCTCACAGCCACTTAGCTTCCTTTTGTTGGGTTTTTTTCAGACAGTGGTGTGAGTGTAAAAATCCAGATTTTTGTTGATGTGTCAAGATTGCAACATTTTGAAGGCTTTGTGTAAATTATAATGGCCCTGTGAAGTAGGACAGCTGATTGTTAGTTATGCAAAATGGCTGAGAAGCTTTGATGAGTTTGAGCAAAAACAGTGGGAAAAAAAATGCTTTAAAGCAGGAAAACTTTCACACAAATCACTTTCCCACAAATTATTTCAAACAAAAAAATAACCTTGCAGTGAAATCTCCTACATTCTTCACTATAGATTCACAAAACATCCTCTTGTTTTCAAGTTAATGCAGTAATGCACCCATACAGGGGGTGTGCACGAACAGGGTTTGCAGGCGATACGATACGCAAGTGATCGTCGGACGTCTGTAGGATGTCCGCACAAACTACACTCTGCCTAATTGCCTAATGTTTTTTAAGTGTTATCTACGACCTGTCACTCGCAGCATGCTGGTAGAAACAAATACTAGCATTTTCGCTCTACGGGCTCACCTAGCAGTCTAGGACCTTAATATTTTGCGCAGTCTACTTGCGTGTACTGCAGGGGTTTTCCCATTTTTCTGCAGTTTTAATAAGGCTTAGTGCAGGCATGTCCAAAGTCTGGCCCGTGGGTCAAATGTGGCCGGTGTTCACATTTCCATGCTCCTGTCAAAAAACAACAATATGCAACTCCCAAGCACTTTCTAAGAACCGTGTGTACAAATTTTTGATAGTGATTCACTAAATTACTTCTCTAGCCGTTGTAAACCTGTAGCAGCAACCAGAGGCTACTTGACCTTCTGAGCCTTAAATGTGTTATTTTCCTGTTCAAATGATTTAAATTTCGAGGTTTACAGTGAGCATTCAATCATGAAGAATATGTAATATTTCATATGAATTGTAATATAAAATGAAAATTATCTCACAGCAAAAGCATTTCTGTTGAATTGTTAATTTAGGTTTAATGTTTTTAAAAGGGTTCAAAGAACTGAGGCTGAATGATTGGAACCTCACACATTTCACCCCACCAAATCTGGCCCTCTGCAAAACATTTGGATGCCCATGTCTGAAGGAAAATCACTCAGACAAAACAGATCTACACTTGAGTTTTTATACAATAACAATCCCTAACTTTGCTGTAAATAACTGTTTTCCAAGGTCAATATGTTTGTGTTAGTCTTTATCAGAAAAAACAGCATTTCAGAAAGGATCAAATATAGCTTGTTGTTGGAACAACACTCAGTGGGGTTGTTTGAGAGACAGCGCAGATCCCTCCTGAGTGATAGCTGCAAGCTTATTAAAGGCAAAGCTGATTGACTGCGATCGCAACTGTTTCGATAATTGCCTTCTTGATTTAATCATTAGAAATTTCTCCCTTTGTGTTCGAAAAACTGATGGTTGTTTTTGACAGAATGTGAAACTTTAATGAAAGGAAGATGGCTTGTAAATGAGTTTAACATGTTCCCATGAAGATTCAAACGGTGCAGTGAAGTTGCACAAGACAGCAGTTTCTTTACTCTTGGAGGTTCTGCACAGCGGTCGGGTTGATTGTAGTGGCAACAAGCATGATATTAAGAAATTGAAATTTACCCGGTCAGCTCTTATTTACAAGAAAAGCCTTGAAACTGCTTAACCTTCACCAAACTGACCGTGAAGTGCAAATATCTGAAGAGCTTTGCAGACGTAGCAAAAAAATGCATGAAGGTGCTTTAGCACAGAAGTGGGCATGGTTTATCTTAAAATTCTTCTACAAAGAATGTTCTTGCTCTTCCTGGCAGAGATTCTCTATCAGGCCTTAAACCTACACTGGGATGCCAAATGAAACACAACTGTTCCCTTGCTTAGAACTTAGCTTGGCCTGGCATTAATAAATGCTTCTGACTCCTCCATTATGTCTCACTGATTTCTAAGCCTCAGCAGCTGAACTAAATAGTGTTTGTTGTGTCAACACTTCCCTCATTGCTTCTGTAAAAAACAATGTGAACACCAAATTTAGCTAATATATATAAGTTATGCTGAGAAGAGTTTCTAGCTCTGGACTTAATAGAAAACAAATGTTTAACATTTGTTTTACCCTCTCTTTATTGGTCTTCTGGTTACCTTTGATTGGAACTTCATCAAATTCAAATGTCGCATACCTGATCAGTGATCGGATATGTATTTCATTTGCATATTTTATATTTCTAGCGTATAATTCCAGGTAGATATCCTGATCTGGCTCCAGAGGAGATTAGCTAGGGGAGAGGGGCTTGCTCGTTGTGGGGGTGCACAGTTCTAACATGTTTTCTTGAGATTCACAGGTGAATGCAAAAAAAAAAAAAGCAGAACTCCCAAAATGTCACTGACATCAAATCAAATTGTGTCAAACCATCTGAATGGGAGACCGTATGTTGCATCACTTCTAACTGTACATTCTAACCAGTGTCAGTTTTGGCACCATGAACTAGAGAAACTGCATTTCTCTCCAGTTTTGTGCTGAATCGTTTTCAAGGCGCATTTGCTTGGGTTGAATTCCAATGTAGCTGCTGACAAACAGCAGAGTGGAGAGATGGAGCTGAGATACTCTTTACCGTGGTGCTTGGCTGCACTTGCCTTGCTGATGCTGAAGTAGTTTCATCAGTAGCTGTGCATTGCATGCTCTTTTATCTTAAGCCAAGTGTCCATTTTCGGAAATTTAGGATACAACAATACCTAGTTCGAAACTGAAACGATATGGTTGCAGCCTCTCCTGGAGGGGCCTAATTTGTAAATTGGCGGGTCTGGCCCATCCGGCCCATCCTCTGGCGCCGGGCCTTTAAATACCCGGTGGAAGTCTCATAACTGAACAGATCATGACATGTTATTGCCGAAAAGTACAGCAGGATACAGCACCAGTTTAAGCAGGAGGCGCACAAAGACACGTGGAGACACTTTTCATTCAATGAGTATAACATTGCTATAGCAAACTGCATGATGTGCAAGTTTTAGGATTTTGAAAGTAAGGACAAAGCTCTGTTTAATACAACAAACCTCATTAGACATCTGTAAAGCAAACATGGAGTTGACTAAATCAACACAGTCCAGAACAACTCAGCCCACGCTGTACAGAACATTGATGAGAACAGGAACAGGCTCAAATCAGACAAGGTTTTCACCAAGGAAAACATTTTTTCTTTAAGTCAGAATAGAACAGTTAGAATCCGAAGTACAGCTCTAAAAAGCACATTACTTGTCTTTCTTTAAAACCTTGTTGCACGGTGATTTGCTTATTTGTTTCCTCGCTTTTGCTGGTGGTTTTAAGTTGAGCTGTTTTGATTTAATTCAGCCTCTATATGCTCTATATTTTAATTTTGTGTGGGATTGCTGTGTCTTGGTCCATACATGAATTTTTGATGCTCAGAAAGAGAAGCACAGTTCATTAAAGCTGTATAAACCAAGTGGAGGAACTGAATGCAACCTTGAACAAAAGTCAGGGACTGTATTTGACATGTCATTAAAAAAAAAAGTTTGAACATTCAGCTGTTTCTTTAAGCTTGTTATCTGTGTTTGTGAGCTCTGCCACCGGCAGTCTCTCTGCTCTGTTGTGCTTGTTCTCGGTTGTCAACTTGGACGTGAGCGCAGAGTTAGCTGGAGCTGTATACAGCAGGCGTGGCAGTGACTCCTTCCATTGACAAGGATAAAAGCCAAAGGCTTTTCTTTTCCCCTCTACTGCCTAAGCTGCAGCAGTTTTAATGGAGAATGCGCTCCATGTTGTTTCATACGCTACAGTTTTTTTCTATACATGTCAGCCAACTCTCACTCTTGACCATGTTGCTGTAAACACAGATGGTTGGGATCAGAGCTGGCAGTGGCTAGCATTTCTGCTGCCAATCAACTAGCTAATAACATATCAGGTCCTATTGATATGCTTGTAGAACAGATTGATACAGGAGGTAAATTAGTGGCCTCATTCATTCATTTTGACACGTGTTTATAGTTATAAAGTGCAATTATGTTTAGGACCAGTCAAAAATGGTTTCATCAGTGGACATTTAAAGGAAAGTGGGTGGTATTGTATTGAATGAAAGAGAAAAAAACATTACTATAGTTCAATTGACAACATTTTCTGTGATTTATTCCTTCACAATGTATAAATGAACCCCATCCACATTAAAGAAACTTATCCAGGAATAGCTAAGCTTTGAGAAACAACGTTGTGGCTCCGTCTCAACACATTTAGATTGAGCAGTTTTTCGCAAACATCTACTTGTAATCCTCAGAGAGATGGAGCGCACCGCCTTTAGTCAATGAAATATCTCATTGAAGATTTTTAACTTCACATTTGTGCAGACACATTGTTGCATTTACAATCGGAGGGCATTCGGTTTCCTTTAATGTAAATTCTGTAACAATGTGGCTTTGGCAAATTGAAACACTGTTAACAAGGAAAATGTAGTCATTAGTATTGACCAAAAATAAAAAAATCCTATGGTTTAATAATGACAATGTTTAACCCTATGATACCAGAGATGTCACCTGCTACACAGAATAAGCCGTCCTCTTCGAACTACCGTAACTCTTTGACTGTTAACATAATTTCCGTAATTCCATCAGATTCTGTAAGTGGATTTACATTAAAAACTGTTTACTAATGTCAAGTGTAGCATATCCACGCAAAGCCACTATTCTTGGCTTCAGAATCCATTGAAATTTCCCAAATTGTATACATTTTTGAAGAGTTACGGTAATTCAAAAAACACTGTAGCTAAAGCTATAGTGCTAAAGAGTCAAAATGCGGCCTTTCCAACATGCAAACGAATGTTTATTAATATTTTTTAATAAATGAACAATTACTTTAAATACGCAAAAACATAATGCAAACACACTTTGAATAAATCAATGGTTTCACAGTGAAATCTGTTTTCCTCTTTTCAAAAGTTACCCATATATTGACCTTGATTACGATGTATGGAAGAAAGTACCTGTATGCAGAGGATCAGTGCAAATATTAAACATGACAGAGTAGTCTGAGGCATGCATTCTATTAGGCTTGGTCAGGAAGGTCATCGTATGGTTGCTGTGACAGATGACGATATTTGACTTGGCAGGTGAAGAACAGCAGGTCACTTTTAGTGGGATTGGAGCTTGAAGCACTGAAGTGTAACTCAGGAAAATAAAATGTTTGTGCTGTTTGTTCAGCGTGTAATGTGCTGCTGCTTGGATATATTGAATGTGTTCAACCACAACTGTTTACACTGCAGATAAAGTCCTGAACTGCTTAATGAAAAAAGTGGATATTTGGTTCCCTTAAGTGGCTGTTGACATGAGCAGAACTTTTGCCCCGTCGCTTTGTTTTTGGAGCAACGTTTTTCCATAAAAACAGAAGCGTTAGTGACACGACACAGATGCTTGTTTGTTTTGCCCTCACAATAAAAAACACAAAAGTAGGAGCCAACTATATTAACATTTCTTTTCGGCTGGATAACAATCTCTAGACTGCACTCTCCCAGCTGTTATGTACACCACTGTGATCTTCAAGTCTTAAAAGAAATGCTCATTTGATTTATTTATTCTCACTGACAGACAATCTGTGGAGTTTCACAAGAATCCACACGTTTCTTTGTCAGTGCTGAAAGCAGAAACTGATACTGGCTGACGCTGCAGAGAACACGCCCCGCCCCCCCTGAAGTTCTGCATGTTCATGTTCTGGAGCTTGACGTCAGCAGATCCCTGAGTGGTGCAACTCCAAAATCGTCTCACTCCGACTTCAGTTAATCTCTTGATGGCAGGTTTAGACATTCACGGTGAGATTTGTGATCCATGAAAAGGACACTATTAAAGAGGTTGTAATGCTCAGTGATGTACAATAATGGCTGCTCGGCCTGTTAAATTAAATCATACCATATTTGATCAAACCTTCTTTTATTTTATAGCTGTTTGGTTAAAGCTTTAAACCATGCAGAGGTGAAAGATCACAGAAAATGTGAGTAATTGGCTTTGGTCGAAGCTTTTTAAAATGTACTATAATACAAGAATAATCTTTTGCTTTGACGGACATTTGTTAACATAACTTCCTGGTTTGGGGAAATGCTCTGTCCTTTCTCCTTCACTAAGGACCAAAATAAATCATTTTTTCATAGTTGCTTCATATTTTCTATCTTTACTCGCCATGGATTTGTGTTTTCTGGAAATATTTTTTAAGGCTTAGGGATAGGGTTAGTCCTTTCAAGACCCACTCCCAAAAACAGCATAATAATAATGAAGAGACCACTTTTAAAATAGATCAGAAGATGATTGGAGTGGATCTTTGATACTGAAGCTTTAGCTCTAGTTTTTGGACGGTCTATTAATTACTGTAAGTCTAACATAATTCCTATTAATTCTGACGCTGAGAAAAGCAGCTTTGTGCTGATATGCAGCACTTTTCAGTAGCACAGTGTTAATGTAATTAATGTAAACACACATGTTCTGAATCCGTTGGAATTACGGATATTGTGAGCAGTCAAAGATTTATGGCAGTCTGAAGGGCGTATGTTTGTTTGGATTCTCTGGGGACATCTCTGGTATTAAAGGAACAAACTAATCTGTTAAAACAAGGAGGTGAGAAGCAAACCTCAAACGTCTGGAAAATTGTTTACAACTGTCATCTGTTTTAGCATTCACCTCGTTTAGTTTAGAGTTCTGACCTCTCTGACAAAAACAGCAGCCTTGCAATGAACGGGTAACAAAGAAATTGCAGGTTTTTGGAAAGATTTCAAGAGGTGAGCAGGTTTATTTCAGCCTCCATTCAACTCACAGGTTCTTTTCAAATCTTAAATTTTGTTCTCAAGCTCTCAATGTTCAGTTAATGAAATGAAAAAAGGTCAGCTTGCCTCGTATGCTTTAGATGTTTATCAAGCACATTCAAGTTAGGCTTGAACATTGCACTTTTAATTTTACTCCATTTATTTAAAGTTTGAAAGGTTATGTCGGCATTTTTAGGTAAATCACCATGATTCACACAGATGATAAAAAAATCTAAGGTTGTTTGGCGTTTTTAATACAAAAATACACGTCATTCAAAACACATTTGAAACCTAAACCCATCTTGGTGTAGATCTCAATGCTTGGGATTTTTTCTTCACTTTCTCCTCAGAATCCAAAGTTCTAAATTAATAAAATTTTTACATTCTTCTGTAGTAGTACTAATAAAATAGTACCCATAGTGCCCATTAATAGTACCCATTAAGAATGGACCAATGACCCGTACATGTATTTTTAGCATAAAAATAACATGTCCTATTAGTTTAAAAATGCTTAAACATCTATGTCATGGGGTTCTTTAAGAAAGTCCGGAAAAAACAAACAAGGTGGACAAAGCCAGGAGAGGTTTATTTTCTTTTATTAAAGTAGTACACAAACCTTAAGCATCACTGAGGGGAAACATGACACATAGAAAGAAATAAAAACGGTCCACCTCCTTTTGTGCTCCAAACTGGCACTTTATTCCTCGGGTATTTTGAAGGAGGTCTGCACTCCTATCAATTATAGCAATTCTATTTACTCTTTTTAACGAACTTCACATTTAATGGATTCAATGTATCATATATTGTACAAACCTGTCTGTGCATGATTAAGGGTAATTATAATGGCATCATTTACATGTGTATGTATGTGTATGGATATGCATCTGTTTACATTTTTTTTTTCTCCATTTAAGTCTCAGTACCGGTAACCATCCAAAAATCTATAGATGTTTATCTGTTTTATTTGTCTTCTTTAGTATTTTGCTTGTTTGCTTGAAATACATGAGATCCAAATTCAAGCTTCTTCTTTTTATACCCCTTCTAGTCCCTCCCACTTTATGAGGTATTTTACACAGTTAAGCATTTTATCTCAGAAATAATTCTTTTCACGTTTATAGTTCTCTTAGACCTCACATGTTGATGACAATTAAATAAACAAAAACAAACAATGAACAACAGCTGTCCCAAACACTAACTGATAACATCATCCTAGAAACTGAAAAAAACAAACCCTTTGGTTTTGGCGTTGACAAAGGGGGCGTGGCTAAGGTAAGATACTGTAGAGCCACACCACTTTATGTATTCTGTAAGTTTGTGGAAAAAAAAACTAGTGATGACCAACTGTGTACCCGAGGTCTAAACTGTAGAAAATTAGGAGAAATAAGCTGCCAGAAACAATGATTTAACAACAACAGGGTTCGTTTGTGCCATGATGCCCGCGCCATCATGTATGTGTGTACAACAGGCTGGTCAGGATTGTTTAGTGCTGTGTACTTACAGCTATAGTGATTGTAGCGTGAAGTAGGGGTACTATGTAATAGAGTTAGAAGGAAAAATGAATCACGTAGAGCCTCATGCATACTTATGCCTTCTTATGTCTCCGAGCTTCTTTTTCTGTTCAAGCACTTCTACACCGCCCCAGTGTTGATCCCTGAAAAGTCGGCAATGTGAATGCGTGGGTGGTCACTGTGCGTGCTCAGAAGAAGGTTTTATTACTAAGTAAATAACAACCCTGTCAGTTAGTTGCATGGTTGGTAAGTTGTTTCTCTTAAGAAATAAATTTACCAAGTTGTCTGTCTATTAAATACACATTTGCTATTTTTTAACATGAAAAAGAATGCAACCAACAAAATACAAACATCTTAAAAAAAGTACATCTGTGCAACCTGACTAGGCAGGTCAAGTACAACACACAAGGTGCTGCTTCATGGTTCAAGTACAGGAACACTCATTTGTGTGTACGTATGCAACCATCCTGCACTCCAGTCTGCAGGTCAGCATGATGGATGTCTAAACTTGAATCAAATCTGACAGTTTGAACACAGTTTCCTGGTTGTGCAGGCTGCAGAATTAATAATAGATTCCAGAGTTATCTTTCAACTGAAGGCTACTGATAACAATCAGGACCATGGAGCCTCCCTGTATCTGATCCTGCAGGGGGGTCTCCTGTTAAAAGGGAGTCTTTTCTCTCCTCCCGCTCAGGTTTGAGTATGAAATCTGTTTGAGTCTTTTATAAGGATGCTTTTTTAAATTAATATCAAACAGATTGGAGCAGGATTATCAGGAAGTGTATCAAATTTGACTCTATTGTTCTGTTTTTTTCCTGTTGTGAGCTGGCTCCATGTTGAATAATAAAAGAGAATGGAAGTGATTTCAGCTGAATCTCTGTTTTTACGTCTCTTAATTGTGGAGTTGTGACTTTATTTTCACAGCCATTATCCTGCTGTTATTGTCAGCTTTTTCTTCTGTGGCTCATTAAAGCCTCTGTAACAATAGCCCTGATGGGTGGATACAGGCTGTCTGCGGGCAAAAAAAGAAACAACCCTGCTCGGGACCTGCTGGTGGCCCACAGGAAATATCAAGGTCGTAGAATGATCGTGCATACTTTTTAATACGTCAAAGCAAACACTTGCACAACATGCAAGGGTAAGAAAGTAGGTGAGACACAGACATGTCATGCAGGTTTTCCCTTTAGTCCCTCCAAAAATTCTGCGGACTGGGCAAAGGGACCCATTCATATGATAAGTATGTATCCTTGTGTGCATCCTATGGCCACTTACATATCACAAGCACACCGTGCGACATTCGCTCGTGGTCAGTGAAGAGCAAGTACTTGGACCTTTTGAACAACTAGAGTGTGACATAAGGACACCATACGACAGTATCACCTGTACATCATAAGTATGTTTAACTCCCATTAGCCTTATGAATACTTCACGATACACTTACTGCAAGTGCGACAATGGTTCGTTTCATTTTCACCTCTCTCACCACTCATACAGTTCAACCTCCATACCGGTGTATGTCACTAAGGCTTAACTTTTAGTCAAACGTCCTTCACTCATGTATTCAGGACCACTACAAGAAAGAAATTAAAGAAAAACGTTTCGATCACCTCAGCTTTTTGTTTAAATTCCAATATGTGATGTTCAGGTAGGATGCCTATAATCTAACAGGATGAATGTTGCATCTGTATAATCACCAGCTGTAGAAGTTTTACCTTTTCAACAAAGAAAAGTTGTGAGATTTGTTTTTAGATTGTTGCTTATTCTATCTGTAATCTGGGAGTGCACTCTCATTAAGGTTTTCTACTTTTAAGTTTCGTGACATCTTGCCTCTCCCCAGATTGCCTCAAAGTTACTTTTTCTCTCCCTTCTTTGCTTTTCCAAACTTTTTTCACTTTGAGCACGAGCAGAGTTGATAACCACCTTTGAAAAGAGGTTCTTTTCCTAAAGCAAAAGAAAAAGGAGGAAAAAAGAAACAGCAGGGTATTTCTTCGGGTGGATTAATAAGATGACCCAGGCATTTGCTTCCCACAGCCTTTTCACTTCTGCAAAATCGACAGGATTTGCTGGCATGAATGAGCGAGTGTTCCAGTGAGAGTTTAACTAGAGGAAATGGTGCATAAAGGGGATACTATTTGGCAACGAAGTCTTTTTGGTATTCTTGATTTCCAATTCAGACACACGGAGGAACACTCATCATTAAAAAAACTGCATCGAGGTAAAGCAAATGTATGCCCATATGGGATCCTAATTATAGAGGAACCAAAGGAGTGAAAGGCTGTGATGTAATCTGTAACCTGAGATGATGCTAATCCCTCAAAGGTGACAGGTTAAATAAGAAAATACCACACTGAGCAGCTTGGATTTACAAGTCTGACGTCACAGCTGGCACACAAAATCATTATTATTCCACTCTGTGCTGCAGGTGAGGCCTTAACATTAATACAGATAAGATGGATGTGATGAACCTTGCTGAGGGCAAAAGGTAGTAAAGAGTAAAAACGAGCTGCAGCTCGCCGTCAGACCTTGATTTTTGGTAAAGGTCATCTGAAAATAGCCTTGTTTGGTCCTCTTCAAGAAATCAGCATCTGCTGCATAAAAAGCTTCCCTGTGCAAAGGATTCCTGACGTCATTGTTGAGTTTTCTTTATTCGTAATTTCTTGTTTTCTTCTGTTCTAATGTTGTTGCTTTTTTTTCTTTCTCTTTCATGTCTCCTTCTTCTGTCCCTCACATCACCTGCTAAAAATGTTCACGCTGCCTTCAACAGGTGAGTTATCTGTAAATATCTACTACATCTCTAGAACAACCCACAGGAGACAGCTGTGTTAAAGCAAGCCTATAAAAGCAAGGTGCCTTCTGGAAATAATGGAAAGCCATCATTTATACTGCAGATGATAATGGCCAAGGTAGCTTTTTTTTCTCACAAACGTTAGGACTGGAATTGCAGGATTGCTCTGTGAGCCATCTGCTGCCCAGTTATTTATTTGATCTCTAATGACCAGATTTTCACGCTGTCAATAATTCTTCCAACCAAGAGAATCTTCTACACATATGAGAAAAGATTTCATTACATTTCATTGTTTTCACTACCTCGATGAGTTTCCAAATGTATTCTGATTAGTATGTGTGAATACACCATCAAAAAAGATCATATTTGTATAAAAACTATCATCACTTTTCTTACATTTGACAAAAGTAAACGCTTTGATTTCCTTGGCAACGGATGTTTTTTGTTAACCACGCCCACATTCCTAATGTTTTCAAAACGGGTCATATCGTTTCATTCAGCTGACGACCCATGTAGTAAATGTTCACAATATTCCGGGTGAAAAATGTGCAAAAAATAAACGCCATTTTTACGAGCTTGCAACTTCTAAAACCAACATCTTTCTCAAATAGCTTCCCAATGATGCTCAAGTCCTTAGGAGGCGATTAATCAAAACCCCCAGGAGGAGTCTGAATTTGTAGCTGGTACTAAAATTAAAGACAGGGGCTCCTTTTCAAGGTCAAAGGTCAACAAAACTTTGTTTGTGATTGTAGACCGGAAGCGTCCAAATCCAGACCTCAAAGGCAGGCCTCCTGCTGATTTTCTAGAAATCCTGGCTTATCTGCTGTTGATAACCTGGATCAGGTGTGTTTAGCCAATAAGGAGTTTCAGTGGCAAGTTGGTTGGAAAACATGTAGGACACCGGCCCTCGAGGCCTGGAATTGAACACCCCTGTTGTAAACTTAACCTGATGGCGTGGGAATTTTTTGTAAAAATCACTTAAACAAGTTTTTCATGTCATCACTTTTTTGGAGATGTCAAAAATGCATTCACAGCGGGTACAAGGTGTGTGGAAATGTTGAGATTTTGGGGGCCAATTTTTCAGTCAACGGCGCAATTAGAAGAAAGAATTGCTAAAACTTTCTGGTCCCAGTCGTCCAGAACTTCTGCAGACCATAATAATTACAAATGAACACAACAAAAATGTAAAGACGAGCTGAATTTTGAAGCTTCCAGAAGTCGTCTTCCAAACACCAGAGTGCTTTTGCCAACTAAACTTTACCACAAACAAAACTTGGAGAGCAGCTTAGCATCCATTTGCTTACAATCCATCCCAGCCACCTTTTTATTAACTGTCTGCAGTAGATCAACGCTGGACATCACTTTTGCAGGAATTCTGCCTTTGAGTTTTCCTTCAAAATGCAAGTGGCGAGTTTCAGAAATAGTGTACATTCATTTTTTTTTTTTTTCTAGAAAGTGGGGCACAAACTGTGGCATGCATGCCAGAAACTGCCCTTGAGATCAACGCTAAGCAGTAAATAAAGCTGAAATGAAACTGTCAGCGTTTCTGTCATGGCTAGATGTGCTGTAAACATGATGGCTAGCACAGGATATAGAACATGACTGTAATGACTTTGTTGTGTTAATGTTGTAGATAATAAAGCCTGCCTATAGGACCCACACACACTGGTACGCTTGAAGTCTTCAGACACAGTCTCACCTTTCAAAGACCTCATAAATTTTACAAGCTTCCCCCATTTGTTTTCATCTTAAATTTCCAAATCTGGTTGTGATTACGAGTGTCTGGATTCTGTCCAAACCACTCGCTTCATGCTCCTGTCTGCTGCTGCCTGTGCGTCTCTGTGCATTTATTCAAAAGAGAGGCCCCTTGTCAGCACGCTCGATTCACTGTCTTGGGGTCCAGGGTCTTTGCCATGGGGACTATCCAGTATCAAAATCCTGCTTCAGGATTTCAATCCACTAATAATCAGGATCTATTCAAAGCTCCATGTCTGCTAAATAGCGTTTACAATCACACTCTGATATGAAGTGAAAATCTGACTTGAAAAGATCAAAAATAATTTTTTTAACAGAAGTATCTCCTTCTAGACCATACAATGGGTTGGTTGGGTGTTCTTTGGTCAAACAAAGATGACTTGTTTAAGAGATTTTGGTGCATATTCACAAATTCAGACTATTTATTAGTGGGAGATGCTTTTATTTTGGTAATTTATAAATTTTTAGACCAGCACTAATTGCCATCAAAGCCATCAAACGTTTTTTTTAATTTTCTTTGTCTGAATAGCAGCTGAAAGGGACATCGTATAAGAAAAGAGGAAACAATCAGTTGGTGATAGGAATTCAATATTGGTTTGGTTCCTTTATTGGTATATTTGTCACCATATATCAATTTTTTTTTACATTTTGACCTTTTTGTGCTGCCATGCATCATTTCCAGAAGCGACATTTGGAATGATGGCAGATCTGAATTTCTGACACTTTGTTGTATAGCAGCACATCAAAAGAGCCAATTCTGCAGCTTTTGCTCTGAATCTGTTATTGTGGTTGTCACATTTCAGAGGGAAGTAAAAACAAACTTTCAAGCATTTTACACCTGTGCTTCCTCTACACTTTAAGCCAGCATTTCACAATTGACCTTCAGTCCAGAGATATCTGCCGACCTTGCAAAAAGAGAAAGCTTTTCTTTTCAATGAGAATGTAAGGTTGAGGTGTGTGGGAGGCTTCCCCAACAGCAGATTGTTTCCCGTTGACCGACTTGATACAACACATTTTTCATCCTGTCATACATTGGTGACCTCTGCTAACCGATGTGCTTGAACAGGCTGACAAATGCATTTTCTAATTGATCCAATCAGATGACCAGGACTGCATTCCATGTTGTCATTAGGTGGCGTGATTGACAGCTCTTTTTTTCAGACCTGTATCCTCCCACACTTCCCTGTGGAATGGGATAGCTGGACAGAATAATTGGAATAAAGGTACAGTCAGAAAATAATTAATTAAAAGTCTACAAAGGGAGATGAATAACACTTATGCTAGTTACTGTGTTTGGAGAGGCTTAATGAATTGACTGTTAAGGGGTAAAAAAACGTAAGGAGTTTTTTTTCAGTACTTTGTCAGTGGGAAGCTGCACACATACACGAGAACGATTTTAGAAAAATGTAAAAATGGATCTGGAATAATTTAGACCATGGGTCTGCAACCGTTAATGCTAAAAGAGCTGTTTGGTCCAGTTTGTTACTGACCAAAACCCAGTAAGATTCGCAAAGTCCCACCTCATTATTTAGAAAAATGTTTTTTTAAATGTTTTTTTGATAATTTACGTTTAAAATGTAGCCTTTAAATATTGACAGTTATTACGTCATTGACATATTTTTGCCTCTCAATTAATTGTGATGTCAGCAGGGGGAGAATAATAGAAAAAACAGTTTAAAAATCTAAAAATATAGCAAACTTTACTGTCAAACCCATTATTTAGTCAGATTTTTAGCAGTTTTCCTCAAAGCCAAAGAGGCACAATGGAGAATAGAAGAGTTGCAGGTGGCTCCAGAGCCTCAGGTTGCAGGGTTAAAACCATAACAATCTGCAGTCTGTCTCCTCTAAGCACAATGTCAAAAATTTTCTCCAAGTGGTTTTAAAACATGGATATTTTCCTCCCAGCTGGAATATTTTACCTTTAAATGTTTTCACTTGATGTAAATCCAGTTTTCTTCCAAAAATGATGTTTATTATTGATATGGGTGATTCCAAATTGTTGTTGAAAGTGGGGGTGCATACTTGTGTGCCGTGCTCATCTCTGTGGTGGACTGTTGGGAAAAGGGATAGGCTCCAGCCCTGCCCATGACCCTGAACAAGTTAAAGTATGCTTTGATAATGGAAAATGAAGAATTCTACTGTTTTCTGTCTAATCAGCTGTGGTCACAGCGCAGGGTGAGTCTAGCCGGAAAGTAAGCGATTAGACTGTTTACTCCTCATTCCACAGACTCGCCGAGGGCTCTTTTGGGTCTGCCCTGCTATTTTTGCATGCCCTTACCCTATTGGACGGCTGTGAAGGATTGCGTCGGCTGCTTGTGGCACATGTCAGGTTTTTTTTTTTTTTCCATCTGCTGCCTGCGGCTGACCTAGTGGCAAAGCAGGTCGACTCCAGCAGCAGCCTCCTCTCGTTTGATCAAGTGGGCTGTGCCAACCCTCCTCAGCCATGCCTCCATAATGACTCCCCCACCCCAAAGACATCGGGATCTGTTCCAAGGCACTCCAGTAGGTCTGGCACACCCATCCCCAGCTGTCGGTCAACACAACAGCATGCCAGCATGTTAAGACATTCCGACAGGCCGCAGATTTTCTATTGCTGATCCCAGGCCTTCATATACAACCACAATCACTCCTGTGGCCCCCACTATAAAAAGAAACATGGTCCCCTGCTTTCAAAATCGTCCCCAACGCAGCCACAACTACAACTTATGGAGGCTGGCTGACCATGAAAGAGAAGGTTGTACTGCAGAGGAATCGGATGAAAAGCGGGGATTTGATGGGTGTTGTGAGGGTTTTATTTTATGAACCTGACGTTCAAACTAAGAGGATCAAAATGGAAACAAACATTTTGCATTATTTTCCAAACAAACAGAGCTCGTCAACGCAAACCACAAAATGGCAGAAATCACAGCCAGCCCAGTTCAATCATGCACAGATGGTGCAAATGTAACATCAAATTACATTTTGGAAACAGCCTTTTGTTTAGTGCCTTCATCATGTGTGCATTAGAAGTAATTATTTGACTATTATTATAATCCCTGTGCTGCAGTAATGTGCCAAAACTGCTACAACTGCAGAGTCTAAGCTGAGGTCCACTTTAGGGATTTTCACTGCAGCTCAAAGCTGTTTTTTCTCCAAAAATTAAATGTTCTTTTTCTTCCAAACAGATTAGATCTTAATCCTCCTTTTGTCCACCGTGTCTGATACTGTTCAGCGTTTTATGAATAGGCTTTATGAAGGAGCCTGACCTTAAGGTTTGCCAAAAACATAGACATCCAGTTTGCAGCGTTGGGCTTTCGTGGAGATAAGGCTGGCAATAAAACATTCTAAATGTCTGATAAAGAGTTTGGATATCTCAGAGCTGTATAGCAAAGCTACTATTAGTTATGCAAGTCAAGCCTTTATTTTCTTGTACTGTTAATGATTATGGCTTTGAAGCAATGACAACCTAAAATTTAGTGTCTTAAAAACTAGAATATCTTTTTAGACCAATCAAGAAAGAATGTTTTCAGCACAAATGTATGAAAAACTGTTCATTTTAAAGTGATCGATACTTGGTTTGTTTAAACTCCGCCCTCTTTTGATAACTGCCTTCAGGCCATCTACATTGTTGGGTCCAGTGTCCGTCATCTTCCTCTTGACAACAGACCATAGATTTTCTATCGGGTTCATGTCAGGCGAGTTTGCTGTCCAATCAAGTAACCATGCTGACCATGGCTTTTGGTACCTTAAGCATTACGGGCAGATGACGAGTCCTTCTGGAAAATAAAATGGACTCCATGAATGGAAACTTCACGCTAGATTACTACCTACATGGATTCTGTGTTTTTTTCTATGGACTCAGAAACTTTAATATCCAAATGAAATGTGAAATTAACTTTTGAATCTGAAAAAAGGCTGTGGATTATTGAGCAGCTGTCTGATCCTTTTCCTCTAATGCGTGGAGGCTCTTGATTAACTGACTCCAGCCTCAGTCCACGCCATTGACTATATAAGAGAACTAGACTGAGTGAGTATGATGTCATCCATAGAAAAAGACTCGCTTCCGACTGCAACCAAATGAAGTCAATTCAGTCGCCATTTTTCTGCAATACGGATGCCGCCATGTTGGGGCCAGACGATGTCAACAAGCAGTAATTGGTCCAATCACTCTCGCTAATCATGAGTGCGCTTGTTGGAAGTCCAAACCCCTATCATTTTACCACCTACTTTTTTTGAGGCATCAGACTGGTCAGTTTTTGAATTGAATAACTTGCACTACAGAAAAAAAAATGATCATAAAAAAATAGGATTAGAAAGAACGTGTTAATAAAAAGCTATCAGAGCAAGAATGATTATTCTGACAAACATGACTGAGCAATAGCTGTTTATTTCTCTGTAAAAGTCTATGGGATTTTGGCTTCTTGGAACCAACGGGTACTTCCTATTTTGAACATGAGTTGGGAGGGGTCACTCAGTCCAGCTCTCTTGCACAGTCAGTAGTCCACATCTTGTGAGGCTGTTGCGCTATTGCTGATGCACGTCTTCCTTTCATTTGTGTTTTTGTTAAAATCTTTGGACACAGCACTCTGTGAACAACCGGGTGTCGATGACTGTCTTCGAATCATCCCTGAAGTCATTAGGGGTTGATTGCTTAGTTTACTCATTCAAACTGTGAGACCATATAAAGGTCCAGAAAACCTTTGCAGGTATTTCTGGGTAATATGTTGATGAGAGTGAAGTCATTATTTTTCATGGTTTACATTTTCTTACAACAATTTTCGAAGACAAAACATTTTATGTTTCCTTTACCCATAATCTACAGTCATCAAATCTACATGAAATCAAGTTCAGGAATATTTCAACATAGAAAGATTTGTTATCAAAAACAAATTTCACTTTTACTGACTGAAAAAATATCAAACTTTTTCATATGTTCACTTAACTAGAATTACGTGTACAAAAAAAGTGTACGGTGGCAGGTTTTAGCAAAACATTTAGAAATAAAAAGTGAAATGACATGCAAGTGCTTAATAAAGCCATAAGTGTTGGGGTTTTCAGCTTATCCAGGTGACCAATAATATCTCCCATCTCGGAGAATATACAGAAATGAGGTAGGAGCCATCAAGTGCTGCTGCAGCTCAGCAAAAATCCCCCTCCCTAAGCGTGGGTGTGGACTTTAATTGCACAGAGGAATATCAAGTTAATGAGAAAAAAACGCCAGGGGGCTTGACATGCGGGAAGCTTGAAAACAAAAAGCATGAAGTCAGAGATGCTTCAGATCATAACAGAAGAGGCAGCTGTTGAACAGAGCACAGGTTACACACTGGGTCTTTTAGTGGCATTCTCAGCATGACAGGAAGTGCTAAGTGTTTCCTTTTATAAACCATTACATCTGGTGACAAAACATTATCTTCTGACTGCGTTTAATGCAGAGCAGCAATGAATCCAGGCAATTGTGGAACTATGTTGTGGTACTAACCTGGAATACAGATATATATATATATATATACAAATACAGCTGCAGCTCAGCAAAAATCCATATATCTAAGCAAAGATATATAAACTATATTTAATGAAGTAGAAAAAGAGATTCTTTAAAAAAAAAAAAAGGTCAAACAAATATTTAAATGTTGGGATAACGTCAGTTAAAAGAAACACTTAAGCTGGGATTTAAACCTGTTTTGCACTTCTGTGCTGCTGCTAGCGATCTAGATCTATCATAGCAACCTCTACATTTGTTGTTTAGTGTGAAACAAGTAATTGTTTTTGTCAAACAGACTCATTTGGCTTTTAATTAACTGTTTGAAGATTTTGACAGCTTGAAATGTTGAATAAATAAATAATAGTTCTGCCTAACTTACTTGCTCCATTGATTTACCAAGGCTAATAACCTAAATGTTTTTTTGTTTGTTTACTGGCTTCTGATTCAAAACAACAAGTGAGACTTATTTTAACGTTTTTAAGCAATATTTTCTTTATACATTATGCATTTATTCAGGATTCAACCTCCTTCATATTGATGACAGCTGTTGTAAGATTGTTATCTGCTGTCCTTTATTTTGAAAGACCAGCTTTTATTGTCATACATTTAATTAGAATTGATAAAAACCTACACATTTGGGTAAAATATATAATTTTCTGACTTTTAAAATACTACACAATACAGACTCCTCATGCAGTCAGCAGTCTTCAGGACATAATCCACTTTTATCTGTCTGCTAGAGATGAGTAATTGAATTCTTCTTATCAGCTTGTTTAATATTGATGGAACGTCCTGTTTCTTCCCTATCTTAAAATTACATGACAGGAAGTCCTGACTGTTCATTTTCATGAATTTCTTAAAAAAATGGAATACCTAGTGGTAGTAAACGCCTTTTTCCTTTCCTGATGCATGTTTGCTGTGAGGGTGGCTAAAGCAAAGCCTCCACCATATGGTACATCCAGGCAGCCGTTAGAAATTAATGCATTTGTGAATTTTCTCTGTTGCCATCTTGCACCTCGAAGAGTGATGAGAGAATCGGTGGGTGGGGTGTGAGCAGGAAAGCTGGATTGCCCGTCCCACCCACATTCATCACCAGCAGGCCCAGTGTCTGCATCTAATCAGATCTCCGCTGAAAGCCCCACCAAAACTTGATTAAAGGGCTGGGCTCTTTGCGTTTTACTAGCTCTCTGTCCCACTTAACCACCCTTTCACCACCTGCCTCTGTAAAAGTATCCCTTGCTATAATGTTTATTTATGTGTTTATTGGCTTTCAGCTATTAGGGAAGCACTACATCTTTATCTCTTTTCCTCCTGCTATACACTACCTGACAATTTCTATCCCATAAACTGGCTTGACCTGTGAAATAGGAGAGGGCTGGGAGGAGGCTGCGGTGCTGGAGAAGCACAGAGTTGAGCTGCTGTGGTAGCAAGATCTTATTATCTGACCAATTGAATTATACAGCTTCATGTCCATCATTGCAGTTAAGTGCCCAACCCTGACTGACCCTTAAGTTTCAGATAACTCCTCAGTTATTGTATCTGACTGAGACGGTTTAGCTGAAATTATACAGAACCGGAACTTCTTGTTGGAAATTTTCTGTTCAAGTTCTCTCTGGTTGCTTTTGGGTCTTCTGAATAATTAAAGAGCATCAGCTTCGTGTTCCCGCTCACAATGCTTTGAAAATGGCTGTCGTTTGGCTTTGGGCTTTTCAGCAGAAGCACTCAACATTTGGCATGCACATGCGCCTCTTTGGGTTGAATTTCATTGAAAATGTATTAGGTTCCATTCATAAGCTGTCATGATAAGGTCCTCAAGAAGAAATGTCAGCTTTTTACAGCTAATGTGATGAATTAATTTCCAGTTGGGATAATGTCTAATCCATTCTGGTGTCTTGGATTTGCTGTATTGAAAGAAATTAACAAACCAAAATAAACATTTTGTCTTTAGTCTTTATAATATACACTAGTGCTGGTCAATGTAAAGAAAAAAAATCCATATTACTATATGGATTATATCAGGATCTATACCAATAAAGTATGTTATTCTCTGAGAAGTTTGACAAATGTATTTTAAAGTGACATTTACCAAATGGAAACAAATGAGAAACATACATTGTAGTGCTGGAAAGTAAGTTTTATCAAATGAAAACTGCTCTGATGGAGGTACTTTATGATATACCTTTTAAAATCATAGTTATTTAAACTGAATTGGTAAAATAAAGTCTATTTTTAACCTTTTTTAAAGTCCCACTCAATCATATTTTGATCTATTTTCAAAGCATTCCCAATGATCTTTTAATTATAATTATGCTCTTTTAGGCAAAATTAAAAACCTGTATCGTTTTCTAGGACATAGTTTCTGCAGAGCGACAGGAGTTCATTAGAAACTCACCTCTGCTATGTGGGCAGGATTATTGGTGCGTTGTCCACCCTTACTTTCCATCGTCCATCTGTCTACAATCTCTTTCGCTAGCTAATGGCCCCTCACACCCCAAACCTAACATTACCGGCGCAAAAATAAAGATGAGCAACGTCAGAACCATCCTGCTGCACAGCTCAGAGCCAGATGCAGCTCAGATGAAAAAAACGAAGACATAAATGGATCTATTTGTCTACAAGTGGATGCACTGGAGCTTGTGGCTTGTAGTTGTAGGTTCTATGTCACAGCTACAGGGTTTTCCAACGACCTTTTTCGTCTGCTCCTGATTCACTGTGATTTGAATAAGGAAATACTCAGAAATGCAATTGCAAAATTAGTTAAATCATTAGAAAAATGCCATGAGAACATCTTAAAAACACCAAAAGCATAATTTTCATCAGAGTGGGTCTTTATAGAGCAATCAGTTTCAGATTTCTGACAGGAAAAACACATTTTAGCAGAAAAGTTCATCAATAAAAAACAAACAAAATATTTTTCAATTTTTTAAAATCTCGAACCTTGTAGAGCAAAGTGTGCAAACCAATGTTGCATGTCTAAAGTAAACATCAGGGATGAACAGAACTCTTTTTAAAACCTTTAACGCTGGAGATGCCACCGGTGACTGTCTTTGAAAGACAGTAACTTTTAACTCTCAACCATTTACAAATTAACATAATTGTATTCTTCTTTATTTTCACTTACATACGCATAGAGCATGCACAGTGACAAGACAACACTGATGCCTATTTGATGATATAGTTGCTGTAGTAATTGATAAAATTAGATTTGAAATGATAGAAGAAAAACGGCACGGCTATTTTCTATAGTTTCTATTGTACTAATGTTTCTATTTTTTATTATTAATTTGCCCAGCACTGATATTAAACCATGTTATTATGATGTTTAAATAGATTTTATGAATATGCATCATTCTAGAGTGATTGCTAAATTATCATTTTTCTAAATCGGGCATGTTTTGTCTGAAATTTGCTTTCAAAGTGATCTTTAAAGTGAAAAAAGGAAGAAAATCTCTCCACCAATTGACTCTCTTGAGTGTCCTAAGGTGTCTTGTGAATGTGTTTTTGAATTTTCAGGCTAAAGTGACTACAAATCTGCTTCTGTTTGCTCCGTTGGTGCTCGTCTCCTCGCTGCTTCCTCTTCAATATCTGCAGTCGAGGATTTGTGACTTACTGGCTCAATTCACAGGGAATCGGTTTGCTCAGGGAAATTTGAGAGAACGGAGGTCTTGAAATTTCATCATTCTTGTCTGGGTGATGGAGAGAATGATGGCTGTAGTCATTTCAATCTTATTCTGTTTTCCAGAGCAGCTGAGAGACTTGAAATTTGTAGTTTGGTAAGACCAATTTTCTGGTCTATGGGAAGACCATGCAGAAATGGAGAAAATAGTGCTCATTTAAGGCACATTTATATTCAGTCAGAATGTGACGAACATTTTCAGCTTGTGTTGGTGCAAAGGTAGGGGGTTCTGAAATTTGTAGTTGGGGGTAAATGTAGCTTCAAATCTTCTTGAATGTGGTCATGCATAAAATCAGGCCTAAAGGGAAACTGCACACCATGCAGCCACTCACTGAAACTCCAAGTACTGGATGCACGTGCCTTCAATATTTACAGCCTTCTTCTCTTCTCTTTTCTTCTCAAATTTTGGTTTCTGTAAAATAAACTTTAGCATTCAACGGCTCACCCACAGAGAGTTAAACACTTTCAGGGCTTCATAGGGCTGCAGATAACAAGCTAAACTATTCTCTGTTTGTCTCTTGGTCTTACTTTTAAGAATCCTCACAATTATTGATCTTGACAGTTAAGGAAAAAATTGTGGATGACAGAAGTTCCCCTGGGCAGTTCATGTCAGACACAGATGGCACCTGAACTGTTGTGAAGATGGATATGTGGGAAAATAAAAGTTATTCCAGCTGGGAAACAACCTTAAAATACAGAGGTTGTCTCAGACTATGAAATGCAACCAAAAAAAATAAAAAATGAACTCTTCTGGATTTATAGTTTCATCAACCTTTTTGTCGGAAAGTTTCCGTGTCTGTACAGAGGTTACCCATCAGTCACAAGCAAGCTAAGCCTTAAGCCTCCAAACTTTGGTTGCAAACTTTGAGAATTAAACTCAGTCAGACTTAAAAATGAGCATTTTTAGAAAAAAAAGTCAAAGTAATGAAATATTTATACTTTTGGTAAACTTACATCGCAGTGTGCTACCTATCTTGAAAACCCAAACCAGTTAATGTTGCATTCATACCATTCATACGCTATTGCCAAAGCGGTGCAAATCTCTTGAATCTTGGTCCAGGTTTTTTCTTTCACACCTCTATTCCGTTATATGAAAGACTTGCTGTCATATAATTCAGGCCGTGCACAAACCATAATTATTCATTTTTCCTCCATGATCGTTTTTCCACCAGTAAGCACTTCTGTGTTTTGAAAAGGACAAAGGAAATGCCACCGCCAAATCCGAATCCCGATCCGAGTTTTAATGTCATCAATTCAATTGAAATATGGACCAAAAGTTCAGTAAGTGCATGAAATTAAGTTTTCAAATTTATTTTTTTGTAAAACTCTTACAATAACAACATTTCGCCATCCACGTGGAATTTAAAGGAGCAAAACTATTACTTCCTAAACATGAAACTAGCAAAAAAAAAATCTGTTTAATGGCTGAAAAAATAGCAAAATAACTAAATATTTCACTAATCAACATTGTTTTCTATAACTGAAGAGATCATTCTGGTTCAAAAAAGCAACAGACTCCACTTTTCGCGTTGGTTTTTCATGAAAAAAAAAGTTTTCTGTTAAAATTTCCAGCCTTGTTTAGTTGAAATTACTCATTAACAGACCTAGTTTGTTCTTGGATAAAAATATGGACAGAAAATGTTTAAATAACTAATATTGAAAAATAAATCAAATGTATTTGGTAAATGTTTTATTTGAAATGGAAGTGATACCCAGCTCTATTGATTATTCTAATATCTAGTGTTGATACCTGATTTTTTAGTCATTGTTTTTCTTTTTCTGACCTTTATTTTGTGTGCAGTTGAGATTAAAGTACTTGCACTTTGAAGAAACAAAGTAAAAGCCAGAACAGACAATTCGACAGATTACTAATTGTCAGAACATCCAAGGGCAAGGTGACCTTGCACGTGGATTAATGAACGGTTGACCTGGTCCAGAGTTGGGATCCAGTCCTCCCACAACCCTGACCAGGATGAGGCTGGTAGAGAAAAGAGTTGAATCATTTCTAGGACCAAAAAATGAAGGTTTGTATCGTAAATTATTGAACTGGACTTGCAGCTTTGCCAACAAAAACCTTTCAGTCTCTGCAGAATATTAAAAGTCAGCGTAGCCTGACCGCAGTTCATTAATCTAACTGCCAATCCACAGCTTTCAATCATCTGTCTGCACCAGGGATCTGAAGCTTTTTTTGATCATTTTTCTCGGTTCTAGAAGTGGTTTTGCTGCTTTAAATCCTACAGTTTGTGTTTCTGTGGAACTCTCATCAACAGCTCATTTGGGTGTTTTTGCTCTACTGATATCAGCCTTCGGAGGGGACAAGCTCTCTACCCCTCTACGCTGATGAGGACACACGGATGATTCAAGCCTTTCCTTTCTACCACTTGGCCCAAAGAACAAAGCAGAGGAGCCCTAGCAGGCTCTCAGGATCCACCCCCTCCGCCTTTGTTCTTGGCTGGGGGCTGATAAGGCTCATGATAAACACAGAAAATGACTCTGGAACCCAAAGGACGGCTAAAACAAAATGAGCTGACAATACTCATTTTCACCAACCCAAATTTAGATTGCAGTGAGTTCTGTAAGGATTTCTCCTCAACTGTGGGAAAGTAATTAAGCCCAAACGAGGGAAATGGTCCAAAGTTATTAAAAAAAAAAAAAAAAAAAAGAAACTACTTCTAGGCTATAATTTTAATACTTTTTGTCAGATACAGGTGAATAGCTTGTTTTCTGGACTAGTTTTGTTTTAACAAGTAAATTGCAGTAATGTATTATCCGTTTTAGTGGGCTACCTCAGCCTTCTAGCTAAAGCTCTGTGGAGCATTTAAGTTACTTAAATGTCTGTCTTTAAATGTAGTGGAGATAAAGCATTTGTGTGTGGTCTTAGCTGTTCATGTCTATTCCTTTACAACATTAAAGACACTCAATAACGCCGGTGTCATAGTGCAGACCACATGTGGATAAAAGTGGAATACCAATTAATAAGATCAGTGTTTTTCAACCATTTCTGAGCCAAGGTACCATTTTTTTCCTTCATGAAAATGACATCACCAACCTCAAATGTGAAAAAAGGTAACACTTTACAATATGATTCCCTTAATGATAGTTAATGCAGAATTAAGCATTAATTAGCTTTAAAGAAAACTGACAATATGCAGTCAGTCTTATCAAAATGGTAAGAATATAAATAAACACAAAGACAAAACTCTTTTATGATTTTTCATATTATTGCCTATTCAGTGGGAACCCTGGACCTGTTTGGATGAACAAAGGAATGAAATAGTTTTCTGCAGCACATCTGACCATCTCTTACAGCAGACTAGTTTACCGTGGGACACTGGTTGGAAAACACTAATTAAGACTATGCTCACAAGTGGGGAAACATACAATCTCAGCATATCTGGTCACTCTGGGGTTAAGTTGTCCAAAACCATAATTATGACCTTTTTAAGATGCACCAGATATGCACTTGAGATCCTGCTTTTATGTTCATCTCTGCATAAACAGTCTTTGTCCCGATCTCACAATTTCCTTCTGTCAACAAAGAGCATGCTCCTCCTTAGCTCACTGGCGAGGGGTTGATGTTTTTGGGTTATGTACTCAGTAGCCAGTCCAATGTGTTCAGCTATTCTCTTTTATGTCCAGTGTTTTTGTTTGCAAGGTCTGGCTGCACTCCCCCAACCAGCCCTTCAAGCCCCCCTGTACAGAAGGTAGCCCAGAAACATCTGTCGTGGAGGAAGGTTATATTTTCATGCCCCCACAAAGCTCCGGAAAATTCTCTGTGCTGTTTTTTTGGGACTTTCCTTAAGACAATGTGACTGTAAGTTGCCGTCAGATCGATTGAAAGCCAGGAATTCTGGACTCTTACTGCTATAATGCATTTACACCTCTGTGAGGGTGTCTGCTTGAACCCCACTGACATGCCTGGCTTCCTCTTTCCAAGTCTTACTCGCTTTTGTCTAGACAGCTGTGCACTGCTGTTGTCTTTGTGCTGTTGTCCCACAGAAGGGAAGGGGAAGGACCCCATATGCTACCAGATGCTAGACTCATTCACTCTCACTACTAAAGATGTAGCCAACTACAGTAGAGAAAATCCATCGCAACCAGAACTAAATTTGGTATACTTGTGAGCAATTGACTTATAGTATTTAGGTTACTTGGAAATGGTTTCCTCCTTTTGGAAGTATGAACAAATGTGGTGTATCAGTACCTTGAGGTGTAAATTTACTTTAAATTGTTTCCTTTTCTGTCTGGGTTTTAGCTTTTAGGCATTATCAAAAGAGATTTTCACCTCAAGGTTTAGTTAGATTTAGCATATCCAGGCTGGCTGTTATCCCAGGAACCAGCCTCCATATAAGGCTGCGTGTGCCTGTTTGTAACAAAAAGGGCCAGCTGCCTTAGCCACACTCTTTTTAAGAGGGCGCTTTATGGTTGACATTCTTCTAATTTATAGCCCACACGGGCCCCTAAAGGAGCATATGAACCTGAGACACATGGTGTGAATATCCCTCGACAAAAGATTTAAAACCTGTCTCTCTTATGGCCGCAGAGAAAAACCCATTAGGAGGTTTGACCCGGTCAAGGACGAGTCTGAAACGGGTTCAATCAAATAAGGCCTGAGAGGACCTAAAGTGGATCTTGCGCTCAAGATGTTATCATCTAAATGTACAGATGAAGATATTGCTTAGTTTACGGCACGCTTGCACTCTAGCTTTCTTTAAAAAAAAAAGTTGGATGTTTAATGTTGCTTTCAAATCCCTCGAGGTCTGATTTTACCCTTCAAGCAGCAGGAACAGTCCTTTCTACTGTATAATAAATCCATGTCTAAGGCTGTTGCATGCTTAGGTTGCCACACAAAAAAAATTGGTTGCAGTATAAAAAAACATTTCCCAGATTAATAGGAATTACTTTATGTTTCGATGGAGAACATTTAGCTCACTGCATCAGCAGCAAAATGGTCCAGAAGAAACCATTTCTTGAACAGAATCTTATTTTCTCCTGACCGACCAACCCCCAACCTTTTTCTCCAACGTTCTGGCGCATTGGACAAACAGCCACTTGCTCTCGATCTGTTTTTTTTTTTTTTTTTCTTTCTACATTTCGCCCCTTGCCACAGCAATTCAATGCTTCCTAATCCCAGCAGTTTTTTGATGGCTTCAGGTTTATCCCAGATGATGGAAATTGAGCCCCAAACAGCAGTTAAATAAAGAGAACCTTCTTTGTACCACTGGATTACCGCTTCATTACAAATCACTTTAGCTTTTGTCACAGATTCATACGATATTTATTTATTGGGTCTCATGATTCTGTCAGCAGGACCGGTTTGTTCTGAAATCAAATCAAAGGGAAGCGCAGTGGATAACGACGAGGTGTTCCGATCAGACCCGGCACATGAAGCAACTCCCCGGCGGCCCCATGCATTTTTAATGATTCACATGAAAACGGTATTGTTTTACTGACACAGAAGTAGTCAAACAGAGAGAGACAACAAAAGAAACGTATTAATGATCCAGCCAGGATGTGCTTGGTTTTGCAGATATGAAAAATTAAAATAAAAGTTTCAGTCCATTTATTTTCAATATTACAGCCTACATTACCAACAAAGTCGTTACATCTGTATGGATTCTTTTCTTGCCTGTTAGTTGCTCCTGAAATACTAAACCGCAATTTAACATCTGCTAGGTATTGATTTTTTTTTTTTTGCCATCTTCACCAAAAAGAAGGTCCAGATAGATTCACTAAGTCCAATGATCTTTTGACTCATCGAACTACTAGAAAATTACACTTTAGTCTTTCATTTTTGGTGTCAATGACAAGTGATGTATTACATTCATTAGAGTGCACAAAATTTAGTCTACAGTCAGCCTGTTCCTTCGAACGAGTATCTACTTCCACAATCCGTAGATTTTTGTTGTTATGAAGAGCTTGAATATGCAGAGTAATAATTTACATGTTTATTGAAAGAGCAGCACGGTCCAGAATGCAGAATGAAATCCGAATTGCAGTTCTGTGGAATGAATTTGCCTTTGTGATACTTCTGTTTTGTGGCCTCGGCGTCTCTCTCATATAGAAACCATCTGTGACCACTCCGAGCATTGGCTCTCCTTGATGAAAAGATTGTGGAGCCCCAGCTTTGATGTACACTTCCATACTGTAGTCACTGCTTTCCCTAATTCTCCGTTTGTGATTTCAGAATATAGAATGAGGTTTTATTGTTTTTAAGTTTTCTCACCTTCTTCATATATTTCCAGCTGTTTGTGTTTAAGGCATTAAAAAAAAACAGACTGTGGTTTGACATTACCCATGAAAGTTTCTTTAGGGGGGAAAATCCTTCGAGGTTTCATAGTGTTTGGATTTAAACAGATGACATGATATTCATTAGATGTCTACACATCTGGCTGAGGCCCTGCAGATATGCAGACAGGAAGGTCACAGTCGTTTTACAATTAGTGGCCGATTCCAACCAAATCTCTTTCATTCATGTTTTAAATCGTAAAAATTCCAAATTATTTTGTACAAATGCTTCCTTGTTCTCTACTCTTTAATGATAAGAAAGGCTGATTTAGTATCTGGTAGCTATGATAATTATTTCAAATTTTCAGGAATGTTAGCAGTTTAAAAAAAAACACACTACAACCACAAACAGTGATAAACCTTGTGTTGTGTTAATTATAAAAACACAGTAAAACAATATTCCAATTGTACTAATTCATCTTAATAATATTTAAGGACAACAATGCTTACTGAAGAGGACGGTCAAAGACATGTATTGATGGAACCGTCACATCTTTTGAATACCTGGCAACACACTTTAAGATCCCCAGTCACATTTTTTCAGATACTTACATGTACATACCCTACAAGCTTTATTTCAACCCATCTTAAATGCTTTTGATCATTACCATCAGAATCTCTTCTGGACAAAATACTGAAATAATAAAATTTTCAGAATAGCAGAACCAGAACTATGTTTAAACTAGGGCTCTCAACATTGTGCTAATGCACTTGGTTAATAAAAAAAAATAACAGGTTAATATTTATTAACCATAGTTAAATACACTTCGGGAAGCAACCTGTCTTCCGCTTTGCCTTTGGACACTTCAGGCTTCCACAGCGTGTATTAATTTCTGATAATGCACACTTGGTTGGGCATTATCCTGCTCATACCATGGTCACTTACAAAAGAAATAAATATTCATTTGATGTTTAGTACTTTATTCTTGTTATTTTTTTGGTTTAGATCGTGTTTTCACAAATAGCCGACGATTTGATGTGTGTTGCGTGAAAGCTACCGACTGACAACACTAGTTTCAACACATCAAGAAAAAGTGGTGGCATTTGCAACTTTTCTTGCCAGATGGATTGTTCTCATGAAGTGGAAAGAGAAAATCCCACCAATGTTTAAGCAGTGGATACATTATTTATTGCAGTATATAACTCTAGAACACACTTGTTACTCAACACAGGGCACTAGTCTAAGATGTTTTAATACCAGGCAATCTGTTTGCGATCTGGTTAAAAAGACAGACTTATATTGTAACTCAGTAAACCCAATAATTGTCTTCTGTTATTATAACTTTGTTCTATAGAGAATTGTTATTTGAACTTCATGGCTGTCTTCTTATTTGTACATTTCTTTTTCAATGTTGTGATTATTTAATGGGCTGCACGGTGGCGCAGTGGTTAGCGCTCCTGCCTCACAGCAAGAATGTTCCCGGTTCAAGTCCTGGCTGGGGACCTTTCTGTGTGGAGTTTGCATGTTCTCCCCGTGCATGCGTGGGTTTTCTCCGGGTACTCCGGCTTCCTCCCACCGTCCAAAAACATGCTTCACAGGTTAATTGGTTACTCTAAATTGTCCGTAGGTGTGACTGTGAGTGTGTATGGGTGTGTGATTGTGGCCCCTGCGACAGAGTGGCGACCAGTCCAGGGGTGTACCCTGCCTTCGCCCATGAGTAGCCGGGTTAGGCTCCGGCAACCCCGTCCGAAAGGGATAAAGCGGATTAGAAAATGAATGAATGAATGAATGATTATTTGATGTCATTAAAGTGAGGGGCAGTAGGGACTATGGGATGTTGTTTGCAATGTGAAATATTTTTGTAAACATTATTACTAAAAAAAATACTTACTGAATATTGTTGCGTCACTGACACAAACACTGTGGATGTTTGTTTTTGTCATTTCCCCTTTGACAAAAACTGAAAAAGCTTCTGCTTTTTGTATGGGTTTCTATCCAGGCATTGAAAAGATTGCTCCTTACAAAGCTTTTCTGAGCCCTCCTGCTTTGCTCAAATGCTCTCTTTGATTAGAAAACGACAAATGTGTGACTCCGCAGACCTTTTTTGATGGAAAAAACCTTGCTGAAATGAAAAGGCTTGGATCCCACATAAGATCAAAATAAGGTTTGGAAAGTGGGAGTCGATGCTTTCTATATCAGCTCTTGTTCATTTTAAATATTAAAGTGGGACTTAAGTGTTCAGGTTGAGATATTTAAAGATTTGCTGACTTGATTCAATCAAAAGCATTCACAGTGGTTTGGTCCTAGCAAACTGGATTTCCATCTGGAACTGTTTAAGAAGTAGAATATTTTTAGCCGTCCCACCAAGGGCAGTTTGCCTCTTAAATTATTCATGTTGAAAATCGGTGCTTTACGCTGTGTGTTATCTTAAAGTGTTTAGTTAAGAAATTGAAAAGTCGTGGCAATGTTACCATAATCTCCATGTCGACTTCTGAGGCGAAAGCATTCTGTTGGAGTAGCCTCCAGTAGGCTGGCTTTCAAAGTGTTCCCCCTCTTGAAGTCTTTATGAACAATAACAAATCAAGACACCCGAGAAGAGAACAACCTTCCCATGGCCGATAGCACATGTCACACTTAACCTCTTTGTCCTGACAAATTTTCCTGACAGAGGATTGTCAAGCCGCATGTGAAAGCTTCCCATGCTCTGCAACTGCTTCCTTTCACTCTTGTCTCGTTGGCATAGAATTAAGTGGCAACCATGTCAAAGCTCCCTGTGAGCCTGGAGGATGAGGGGTCGTCTGTAGGTCAGCTTGGAAACCTGCGGAGCTGAAGGGCGCCGACAATCTCTGGGAAAGTGCAACAATGAAGCTTTGGTAATTTTAGATTCAGGACAATGGCCGCAGTTTACATTTCACCTTTGACCTACTATATGATACATTTAGAACCAACCATTAAGACTGCACATTAATAGTCACTTCTCTCATGCTGTGACCCTGGAGTCAAGCTCATGTGCCTGTTTAAGTGAATGTACAAATCTGTTTGGTTTTCTGGCATTTTATTTGTTTTCAGAGTCTGTGTGGGTGCTTGTTGGCAGAAATACTGGAATTTTGAATTTAGACAAGAAAAAATTGTGTTAAAAATGGAAAAACAATAAAAAAATATGACTTTTTAATTCTTTTTAGCCTAATTAAAACACCCAAATATTTAAAATGTTGTATATAAATAGATTTTTGTCAGCAATATTTGAAGTTGTTTGCTTTTGCCCTATTATTTCTGACAAAAAAAAAGTAAATGTCTAAAATGTCTTCATGGCAACACTTTCAAAATATTTGAAACATTTTCAACAAAAGCACCACATTTTTTTATTTTACTTTAGCTTTAGTAAAGATTTCCTATATGCACATAAATTGTACATTTTGAGCACATGATTGAACAAACAATCCCTGTGGGGGAAAAAAAAAAAATATGAAGTTGCTTTTGCAACCAGGAGACCCAGGAGTGTCATTTAACCTCCAAAACCTTGTGCAAGGGGTCCTTTATTGTTTGTTTTCACATGATAATTGTGCGTCCCTTCGTGCCGCCTGACTGTTAAAAATAAGATGAAGAAAGCTTTGTTTTCACCCTTGACTTTTATAAAGTATGCCAGTCTTCTTTGATCTCATTGGGTTCGTTGGGCTCTGGTATGACATATAGCCAGCAACATGACATGCAGTTACCAGATGTAGCTGTAGCTATAACATATATTAATACCTACTGTTTTTTTATGCATAAAAAATGAAGTTCTGGTTACACTTTATAGATTTATAGCATATCAAAAGGTTAATGTATCAATTCAAATGAATACAATAGGATATTGTGACTGGGTACTAATGCATGTTTTGTCATGTTTGCATTAAATAGGATGTACTCTGGAATAAAAATTCCAATTCTTCTATTATGGCAGTGTTAAAGTGTGGAAGTTGAAAATCCTCATTTAGTTCCTGACAGGTCTAGCTGCAGTGGATTTATTTGTTTTGGTCAAAACTTCTCTCCATGAGAGCTTTTGTGCCTCAATGGCTACCCAGGGTGGATGAGGAGGTAAAGCACAACTGAAAACACAAGATCTCTTACGTGATTTCTCATGCCCCTCAGTGTGAAGCACAAAGCACAACTGGTGTGTGATCACGGTTCATTTGAGCATTCTTAAAGCAAGGATGAACACAGGGCTTTTGGCACAGCTCCCAAAGCAACAGGTCATGTCAGAAATGCATAATAACAGCCAACGGCTAATATTTCTAACATCTCAAGTGACACACTGGTCTTTTGCTGGTGATGAGACTAAAAGAAAGTAATTTTACTGCAGAGTAAATGTGTCTTTTTTCATGTCAGTGATCTTCACGTTCATCTCCTATGGGGTGAACTATGCGTGCCAGTGGTAAGACTTTCTGCCACTGATGCTCAGCACAAATACATCATTGCTTTTATCCTTCAAAACATTGTGAACCTAAGTGGTTTCTCATTGGTTTCAGAAATTTATCTTGCTTTAGCAGGTAGTAAGGGGAATCTACACAAGGATGCCAGAGCCTCTGCCTAATTTTTCACAGTGGCGTTTAAAATGGCAATCACATCTTGCTGCTTTTGTTCCTCCCTTTGTGAAATATTCAAGGTTAGAAAAATTCTTTCTGGTGAACACTGCCTGTTTTTCTGCATTTACCGAGTCTTATGGGTGTTGAAGATTCGGCGTGCATGATTATGAGCCCTACTGTTACTCAGTTAACCTCAGACGTTTATTCCCATGATGCATGACCTATTCCTCTATAATTTGGCCAAACTGTGGATTAACTCATCTCCTGGCACTGTGGAACTTGTGTTACCTGTCATCGACAATCATAGCTGGAAATGTCGCAGCTAATTGAGCATACAGTGACCTTTCTGTCAAGTATGTGTGTGCAAAAGAAAAATTCTGCTTTTCAAAGCGGAAAATGTATTATTTAAACTGTTTAGATCGTAAACTTGCTTTCAATAAAACTGTAACAACATGAGTAAGACTTCTGTTAGAATGTGGAAATAAAAAGCACTTTGTGGACTTTTGTTTTTTTTACACTGGCTGCTGCCAATCTTCTTTTCTTTTTCATTTAATATATTTTGCATATGTCTCTGACATATGCTGTTTTTGGGGTACAAACCCAGGTTTGCCATGATTCAACATTTCATGAAGGATATCTGGTATCAAACTCACTGTGCACTTCACTTGGTTCGCCGTGGTAACTATAACCCACAAAAAATGGGAGCTGCTCCAAAAATAACAACCTGTACTGATTTTGGTAAATGTGTAAAATATTCAGCACCTTATTGCTTTTGCAGCCACAACATTAATCTCACTAATTAAATCTTCTTTTACTCTAGGTAACTAAGCAAGATCTTTGTAGTGTTCAACAAAATGTTCTTACAATTAGATTGTGTCTAAAAAAAAAGTAATGCAATGAGGTGTAACCAGTTGGAGGTGATTTAGAGGTTAGAGGATCTACATATTTATCACAGAGTTATGTGTATACATATATCAGTGTAAATTTTGTCTAGATTTTTCAGTCTTTTAGAAAAATAAAAGTGTATAATTTAAGATTATAATGCATAAAAATCAATCTGAAGGCTCATAAAAAATAATTACTTCTGCCCAGTCCTTACTAATTATTGATTAATAAGTAATGGTCTACATCTCATAAAAAAAGGCCTTAAGTTTGTCATAATCCTTTTTTTTTCATTTTCACAGGTTTATATTGCACATTAAGCATCCCACAGAAGTTTTTGGAAGATCAAATGTAATCTTAAATCACTGAGAAAACTTTTAGGATAAGGTATGACATCAACCAATCTAGTCATCCATTGTTGTAGCAAAACAATTTCTAAGATAAAAAAATACATAAATAACTATAATTATACATTAACATATATTTTTTTTAAATTACTTTCTGACTTCAGTTTGGTTTTTAAAGTTTTTAAAATAATTTACATCATTGTTATTTAGCAGATAATTTCATCCAGAGCAACTTTCCATGTTTTTGCAGTTATAAATGATGTCAGGTTAAGGATTTTGACAAAAGGCACAAAGTGTCATCAAACATGAGATTTGAACCCCCAACTGAGAGAAGAGCTTTCATAAATATGAGCAAAATCAGCTGGCTGTCATTTTTTTAAGTCAAGGCTAGCGTGTTTGAAACCTGGATAAAAGTTGTTGTATCTCCACCATATTAGATAAACAGATTTGTGTTTGTCAACGTGCATACTTCCATGTGACATTCCCTCTTGGCTAAAAGCACTTACCACCAGTGCTTATATCAATACCAGATGTTATGTTGTGCAAATAGCAATATGGGATTCCAATTAGTAGGCTGTTATGGCTGCAGGTTGCTGTAATACAGCCTTATTGCAGAAGGTAAAAACAGCTGTACTTGCAGAAAGCCTTTTTTCTGTAATCCTTTGCAGCTACGATTGTCTGCAAGCCACAAGACTCATGTCTGACAAGCATCTGCAGAGGATTAGCTCACCTCTGCTGTGGGCTGACGTGCACTCAGACGCTGGACAATGAATCCAAATGAATCCTCAGGTATAATATATCATCAAATGTGTGCAGACACCGTTTGGAACCAACATTCTCTGTAGACACTCTAAATGTGGACATGTCCACTGGGCAACGTTTTTCTGGATGGGAAGGTCATGTTGTTGGGATTCAGTTTGCCCACCCTGTGGAATTGATACTGTTTGCCCGCAGTTCACTTCCCCCTGGTTAATGGGTGATTAAGTGGGCACGGGACACACCACATGGCTGATGGGCTTGCATGTCTGAATTCCCAACTGCAGTGGCAACTGACGGCAGGTTTTGTTCTGGTTAGATTTATAGAAAATGGTCAAAACCATTGGTGTAAAAAGAAAAAAAAAATCGAATTCTGCCAGTAAATATTTCTTGAAGTCACATTTGGCATTTGCATCTTACTGATTAATTGGGTAAATAGAACTGAAATTTTTGAATTAGCTCAGCCTTTACACAAAAATAAGATTTTTATCACAGCATGTTACAGTTGCTGATAAGTTATATAATCTCAATTTAAAAACAAAACAAACAAAAAAATAAAAGTGGAAGGCGATGTGCACATCAGGCATGAGTAGCTCGTTCAAGAACGTGCTGATGTGGGTTTTTTCCTGTGGTCTGTCACTACCGGATACTGGGACATGTATTCCCAGTTGAAAGAGGCTTGGTTCAAAATGTTAAAGCGGTGCAAATGTCATTAATCTTGCTCCAGGCTTTTTCTTTCACAAGTCTATTCTGATGTATGAAAGACTTGGTGTCATATCATGCCATCTAGGCACAAACTGCCATTATTCGTTTCTCCTTCTTGATCAATTTTCAAATGGTCGCTACCTCTATGTTTTGAAAAGGACGCATACACACACACATATACATTGCACAAGGAAGGCGGGACATCTGATCTTCTGTCCCCTACCCCATCCATGGCAGATGCATCAAGGCCCTCAGGAACGGCAGCCATGTCTCAGGGGTGCGGACCTTCTATGCCCGGCAGCCCTCTCCCCATGCAGGGAGAGGTATCCCTTCATTCTCTGGCAAGTCCATGAGCGGGGGATCACATCCTATCTGGGGGGGGTGGGGGTCTGTGTTTCTGTAGTGCGGGTTCTGGTCTTTGCCCACGGTTGTCAGGCCTCTCCAAAATTCCAACATGGGATGAGCCTGGTTGGGCTATGTTTTTAATACCTTTCAGGAACCCCCACTTCTCTTGGTCATCCCTCCTCTAGGTGGGGGTGACTGGCCCCTGCCTTGCTCTCCTGGATCTCCTGCGGGATGGGTGGGTAGTTGCCTGGAGCTTGGGGATGGGTCTCCCTCAGAGGGCCCTGGTTCGTACCTGGGCTGGGGTTGGGAGATACTCGGATGTAGGTCCTACAAAGTTTTATAAACTGAGGTGGTCAGTCCATTGTTTTGTTTTTTCTTACAATTTGGGCGTATAGCAGTGTTTACCATTACCAAAAAGCATTGTTTATCACTACGTTAGACGACATACTTTTTCATATATATATTTTATACACAGACTCAAAAACCCTGAATCCATTCTAAACCCTGCCAAAATGTGCAGCTATGCATTTTAAGAGCCTACACGTAAAATCCAGGGATAACTTTGATGTCAGAAGCTAGCAGTTGAACCCTGAACTCTGCTACCTCTGACAACATTCCTTATCTAATCCGAAAACCCACAGGAGAATATTTTTCCAAACCCAAAACATGAAGCAGAGTAAGCAAGCATGACTTCTAAACAATACACGCGTGTTTTCGCCAACTATTCTTGAAATCCGAACAGACGCCACAATCCCCATACCCCCTCCTTAAAATCCCCTGAAATGTCCAGCAAAATCAATAATTGACTTCAAAGTAGCCGCAAACACAATATTCACAACATCCAGCATATTCCAAGGATATAAAATGATTTGATTCTGTGCATTCCACAGGGCAAAGACAGCAGATGAAGCAGATAACTTGATATCCAGCCTAAATAAAGGCAACTTGGCTTTGCATGAGAGCTGCATGTGAACATCATGCTCCGTTTCTCTACTGGAGTTCTTGTTGTTTTTGCTGCTGTGTTGACTTTCTGAAAGTTAAAACTGGTTTGGGTCAAGTATCAGATCTGAGAATGTCCTTTAGTACAAAGGCTTTTGTTCAAAGTAAAAGCCCACACCACATACTTAAAAACATAATGTTTGGTTTCTGCAGTGTGGCGATTGATTGGTTTTCTGTAATCTTGGGTTTTCTTAGATTTAAAAGTTTGGTTGTGATCATCTGAGCAGTAGTTGGTCCATTGGACATGGCTTTCAAAATTACATCCACTATCTTGTTTTTATTTATTTATTTATTTTTTATTTTATTTTCACAATTCCTGCAATCAGTAGTCTCTGGTAGTCACACAAATGTGACCATCAGAAAATTCTGTTGTACACGCTTTTGTCCCTTTTCTGCAAATGTATAGAAATAAAGGCACCAGCCTTTCTATGACTTTTGAAACTTGAAATTAAATCAGTTTTTAGTAAACATGATTATCTTTGCCAATGTGGAACAACAGCAAAAAAGACAACACACTGCTACTCTGCATTTGTATTCCACGATGATGAAACGCCAGCCTACCCATGGTCTCTCGGATTACATGACATAGGTCTTTTTCAATAAAAAATACGCAAAATAAAAAACTGCATAATAACTTGAATAAACCTAGATTCAGTATATTTTTGGTAAACTCAGATTTACTGGGAAAACATTTCCATTATTTTGATTTCCTTTTTTTTCCAATTATCCAGACATCAAATTACCCTGTTTATGTTGTCAGTTGAAAAATCCGATCATTCCAGAAATCAGATAATGACCAGATGTTTGTTGTAGATGGAAACTGGCTCTGTCAATCTTAACTTTTGCACAGCAACTCTGGTACTTTAAAGTCACAATCATCTTTGATCTTTTATTCATGATTGTGCCGTTTTTCGCCAAAATAACATAAGCTACGTCATCTTCTAGGAATAGTTTGTGCAGAGCGGCAGTAGTTCTTTAGGAATTCACCTCTGAGTTGTGGGCGGGGTGAACCTGCCTTCATTTCCCATCAACCCTTTGTTTACACTCTTTCCCGCTAGTTTCCAGCCCCTCACAATCCCAAACTAACATAACTGGTGCAACAAACATGACAAGCAATATTGGAGCTATCTAACTGCACAGTTTTGAAAACAAAGATGCACATGGATCTATTTGGCTGCTGGTGGATTCATCGGAATGGAGCAGAGCAGGGAGTTTATAGCTTGCCGTTTTTAGTTTGTTAAAACTACAATCTTTTTCAAAAGACATTTATTTGTCTGCTCCCGATTCATAACAATTTAAATAAAGAAATACTCTGAAACACAATTTTAATTGTAATTTTCTTGATAGATGTCCTCCATTTTGAGAAAACAGTTACAATAACATGCTAAAAACACCAAAAACCCTTTTTCATTGGAACAGGTCTTTACGTGTTTATTGGTTAGTTTGATGTTCCAATTATTTTTGATTTTAAGAATAGTTTGTAGCTGTTTCTGAAACAAAATCATGGATTTTGAAAAATGCAATCTTCTAAACTTGGTTCCTTTAGATTGACGGTCACTAGTATGTTTTGAAAGTTTCCACTGTCGCATTTTTTTATAGTTAAAAAGAGAAAAATGTCATTCTAAAGGAGAAGAAACACTGTGGCTGGATGTCATCTGCTTCATTGGAAGCTGTGATCATTTCTGGTAAAATTTAAACATGCCTGCAGATGTTCAAACTTTTACAGCTCCCCCTCAAAAAGTAAAAAGAACAAATGGATCAGCCTCAAACAGGTTACATCCTTAAACTTCTTGCCTGGTGCTTAGCAAGACCTCTCTTGATGACATTTAATCATGATCCTCTTTTTTAAGCCGTTGCACCGTCCATTTGTAAAGAAAAGTCATTGTGCACTAGAAGGTCCACTGAAGTCATTTGCATATAACGTCTCTCTTCTTCAGTGGCCATACTCCTCTGATTTATGACGGCCCCATAAAAAGCACAATTGTCAGGCACAGAAGCTGGGTTGACAGATGCAAATGTCTTTAAAGATTTATGATGAGGACTGCTTTACAATGTTTTGTTGTTGATAAACTATAGCTGGTTAAATTTCCCACGTTTGCTTTAATTAAAGGTGATGCATCTGTATGCATGAAGGCTCAGTGGTGAAACAATCTGTAACTTGTATATTGAAATTAATTTGCTTTTTAATAATTCATACTTTTTTTATTTTTGATGACCATCAACTTTATTACACTGGATTTTTATTTTCTAAGCCAAATCTGTCTCTGCAGAGATGTTACTTCTCTTATTGTATTGGTATTTTGAATAGAAAATGTAAAAGAAAAAAAAAGAAAGAAGGCTGTAAAATGAAATAAAAAACTGAAAGACTCTGGTGCTTCCAAATAAAAGTTAAACTTGATAAAATGTTTTTCCTAAAATTATCCTATGGGTGGTGCAATTTATAATTTTTGTGTATTTAAAAAAAAAACATTTTATTATTTTTCTGCATAATGCCCTGTTGAAAGATGAATTTCTGTTAATTAAAGAGACAAGTCTGTCTGTTTGTCTGAGTCTTCAAGAACGGCTTGAAAGTTAAGAAATCGACTACTACTTTGTGTTTTTGGTACATTTATTCAGTCTAATGTGTAAAAATGATAACCACTTTTTTGGCACACCATTTTCTCCCATCCTAGTGTCTTCCATTATCCATGTCTTAGGGCCCTCATGGGTCTTGCTTAATATTGATAAATGATTCAGATAAGCGCAGAACTCAACACATTAAAGGAAATCAGTGGCCAACAACACGATGAAGCGGCCCTGCACTTCATGACACTCAGAGCTCTCCATCTGGCTAGACTAAGTGCTCCCCTGTAAACATGTAGTAACCAATGTCTGAATTTCATTTACTCACACTCTGATTTATAGGCAATTCTACTAAAGATGCTTTCTCTGTAGGAGGGGAGTATAACATTTTTGGAAATAATTTACAGTTTAACGTAATCTTTTAAGAGAACAATCATGCATATTGCTGAAAAAATGAGACTATAAATGTAAATGTAATCTTTTTATTAGCATTTTATTATTTGTCAGTTTTACTTATATGTTACTGTGAAGCCCCCTAAGCACCTACATGCTGTTTGTGTTCTTCCCTTTGGCAAATTCATTCATTCATTCATTCATTTTCCAATCCGCTTTATCCCTTTCGGGGCCACGGGGCCGCCGGAGCCCAACCCGGCCACTCATGGGTGAAGGCAGGGTACACCCCTGGACCGGTCGCCAGTCCGTCGCAGGGCCTTTGGCAAATTGATGATCGTTTCTGTTTTGTTTGTTTGTTTTTGTTAATGTAATCTTTCGAAGCCAGTTGAGTTAATATTTTTGTAATATATGATGACAATTTCTGCTTGTATTATTAAATATGTTTCATGATTTCCATGCAGGTCTGCATGGTGTAGTGGTTAGCACACTCACCTTAGGCTCTTGTTCAAATCCCGTGTAAGACCTTTCTGTGTGGAGTTTGTTTGTTTGTTTTCCCGTTAACGTGTGGGTTTTCTGCTGGAATGCCGGTTTCTTCAGAGAGTCAAAAAAGTATGCTTTATAGGTTAATTGGTGTTTTTTTTAAAGTTGTCGCTAGGTTTAAATGTGAGTGTGTGGTTATGGGTGTGCTCCGCATTCACCCATCAGTGGTGGGATAGGCTCCAGCAACTCTGGTGACCCTGAAGCAGGTTTGGAATATGGATGGTTAAATTTATATCCACTAACATGAACAAATGCAATTGAATTTAAATGTTCACCTATTGTTCATGAATTTTTTTTTCAGTTGCAAAAGGAAAAGTTCATGAAAAAAGCAAAACAACAATACAATTTCGGAATGAAATAAAACAAAACCGGTAAACCTGTGAAACTAATTATGAACTAGTAAATAACACTAATGTTTATGAAAGTTTTTCTATTGAAATCTAAAATAATTGTCATTATAACAGGATTGTAAAATTTAAACATATCTTCCCCATTAAATTTTAAAAAAGGGTCAGAGGGCTGATTCTTTTTACCATACTGGTAGAATGAACTCCTGTTTACTAGGTTAGGGCCTTCATGTGGTACAAACCAGTAATGGAGACATTGCAGTCACCAAAGTGAAATTACATGTCCACAAGGGTGTCAAGTTTCTTCATGTGGCTGTAGAGCCACTTGATATAGGGCAGAAGACCACTTTTCCCCGTTCTCACTGAAGACAAAGCCAGATGTTCATTGGTGTTGCTTCTCCCTTCTCCTGCTGTTTAAAGGATTATTAAAGGCTGATTTAAAATGTGTCACTTACATCAACTGTCTGCACTACTGTGTGAAATACCCTCCAGATGTAGAGAATTCCTCAAGGTAGGATAGTTATTGTTGTCCCCTCGTGCTATGTGGCTGATACAGGTTTTGAAAGCTGTACAGAGGAGAATTCAACCAACGCCACATTCTTTGTCAAAATTTTGGGCATGAATTCATTGGAAGTCCAATGTTTGACTAGAGAATGCTTTCTTTAAAGACTCACTCGGAAAAGTGAAAATCTTTTTTTTGTGTGTGTTTGATGGCATTTTTCTGATTATGCAGGATATATTTAAAAAAAAAAAGTTTCACATTGGATTTCTGAGTTTTTCTTTATTCAAATTGTTGTGAATCAGTAACTGACAAAAAAAATGCAATTTGAAAAAGAGCTTATTTGTGATGAAGAAAATATGCTGGGCGGCCCACAAGCTCTGCTTCATTCGGATGCATCCACTTGTAGACAACTAGATCCATGTCCGTCTCTGTTTTCCTCATCTGAGTTGGCATCTGGCTCAAAACTGTATAGCCGGAAAGGTCTTTTATAGCTTGCCATTTTTGTTATAACGCTAAAGTTAGGTTGGGGATGTGAAGAGCTGTAAGTTAGTGGGAGAACGCGTAAACCAGGGGTGTTAGAAGCCAGGCCTTGAGGGCCAGTGTCCTACATGTTTTCCAACCAACCTGCCATTGAAGCTCCTTATTGGCCAAACACACCTGATCCAGGTGATCAGCAGCAGATGAGACAGGATTTCTGGACAACCAGCAGGGGTAAACAGAAAGTTCTCAGTAACCAATGGTCCCGCCCACAACTCAGAGGCAGATTTCTAATGAACTATTGCTGCTCTGCAGAATTGATGTTCTATAAACGACAGGTTTTTGGATTTTGGCTAAAAACATAATAATCACTAAAAAAGCACTGGGAACGCTTTGAAAATAGATCAAAAGATGATCGGAGTGAGTTTTGAAAGTCTCGCATCACAGACATGAACTTGTAATAGTCTACTGAGGTTTTCTGGTTTGCTTCTAACAATTACAATTTAACTAATGTGTTTTCTTCTTTTATTTCCCACATCCTCCCTCAATCCCAATGACCTGCAATGGCCCTTCTCGACTTTCAAATCAAGGTAAGAGAACTCTGTCATTTTGCCTGTGAGCTTTTCAGAGAGCATGACTGATGATACGCTACACAAACAAAAGAAAATATCCACAATTCTTCAATGTCTTTGAAACGCCACATGAAGTAAATACAGTGAAGGCAGAGTTCAGCAAGAAAATGAGGGAAACTCTTCTTGACTGCTTTGCTAAATTTGTCCCTAAAGCCCCCCCCCCCATTTGTTCAGAGAGGATCATCTTCCTGTGGTTTTGGCGGCGGGCTGAGCTTTAGGAAAATGCTGTTCCTGCAAGGTCTTGGTTCTGAGGGCTCTGTGGGTTTTTGTGATGTTCAAAGGATCCCTAGTTTAGCTGCATCATTTCAAGCTGAAAAGAGAAATCTGGTCTCCATATCTCATTCTTACTGAAATGCCACCATTTGACTGTGAAAGTGGAAAGCGGGCCTTTCATGTGTTTTTGTTTTTTTTTCCATTCTGATTTGCATTGCCTTCATTGAGCTCTGTTTTTCCGCAGACTGGTGGAGAGCCCCAGTGACTGCGTAACAAGCTGTTTGTACTGTGGTTGTGTTACTGTGTGTTCACCCGTGGACATTTGTCATTAGGTGAGCCTCGCCTCACAGGCCGTTGGCAGACGAGTCATAGTGTAGACTGCGTTTGATGTATTTGCAGCAAAAAGTGAGCTCAATCAGCTCTAAAGTCAGTTCGTTACCCATTTGATCTTGTGACACACATTTGACACAACTGGCAGCAACACACATTGAAGCACACATTGATATCAGAGACAGAACTAGAACAAGTGTGTGTCTTACACATTCTGCAAGAACCAAAGCTGGGATGAAAATATTACTAATTATATGATAAATGCCAAAGTGATAATAAGAAACAAAATATTTATCAAAGGAACAAACACTGAAGTTTGTTTAAAGACAGTTTTAGACATTTCTGTTCAAGCACATGCATAATATGTTAATGTTTATCCATCCATTTTGGGGTTTCTTTCATTTGCTGAGATGCATCAAACAAATGACTTTGGGGTCACCAGTCAGCATCCGTTTCAGTGAGAAACAAAGGAGGTATTCAAGGATGGCTAAAGCCCCAATAAGGCTCATCTACCACTCCTGCTAGATTGGTTGATGCTCTCCATTTGTTTGACTCAGTTTTAACTTTAATAAAGTGCGTCTTCAGATTTGCTTTTGCCTTTTTTGGGGGGGTGGGGTGGGGTGGTTCTGAGTTTTTTTTTTTTTTTTTTTTTTGCATCTGCTCTTAAGATTTTCCAGTTAAACTGAATTACCAACAGATTCAAAATACCTTGTTTGGACAGAACATACAATATACCACGGTCTATTTTTAAATGCAGTTTAATAATATAGTATAAAATAGGAAATGTATTTTTAGTGCCTGGTGGCTACATTGTTAGAAAACTGGGCTAAAATGATGATACTCCCAAAATTGAAAACACTTGTTCGTTCAGTAATTCACGGACATTCTTAAATAAAATGAGCTAAAAATCAACAAAGCAGCTTGGTAGACCTTGCTGAAGAACAAACGCTTTTACATTTGATGAATTTTCTATGTATTTGCATAGACAGATATTTAAATAGTGTTATTACATACTGGAATACATGTAGGAAAATGTCCACAAATGAAGGGTACTTAGGGTCCAGCATTTGTTCCTTTTTTTCCAGCCTATTCAAAAATGACCAAAAAGTTCCAGTTTAAGGGTCACTATTTAGAAATATTTGATTGCAAGATTAGATAACATTACTTATAGAGTCCTTAAGCAGTGATCTCACTGCTGCTAAAATATGTGCTGTCATTATGCTTAGATCTATGGAGCAGTCAAGGTTTTCAGAATGAGGGAAACAAAGGACCTTTAAGTCTGGCAACGGATTTGAAAAGATCGGCTTATTATAAAAAAAAAAAAAAAAGAAGTTATTCCACTGCAGGTGAAAATCATCATCAAGCAGCAGAGGTTCCCTACCACTTAGAGAGTGGCCTTGATATTTAGATCAGAAACAGAACCTTTATTGCTAAATCAGGTTTAGGGTTTGGGTTAGAGTTTCGTTTCAGTATCTTCAGGTAACTCTTGTAGCTGCCAGCAAGCATCTGTTGGAAAAAAAGAAGAAAGGTCAGCAAAAATATGTGGTTAATTAAAAAATATTTCTTTGGAGAGGTGTTTGATCAGATAGCGTTTGACTAGTTTGAAGTTTGATTCAAAAGAATTTAAGCAAGCGAATTAAAGAAAAGTGTCTCTTAGACTTTGTCCGAATTTACCCAAGTGACCACTTGACATCATTGGGCAGAAGTGGAAATTGTACAACTTACCCTAAACCAAAACTGTTCAAAATTCTGGTTCTGGTTCAAAAAAAAAAAAAGGGCTTAAAGCTTGAAGTGCATGCTTACATTTAACCTGAGAAAACAATTGTTCAAATCATGTAAAAGAAAAGAATGATCTTGGCAAAAGTTGGTGGTTTGCACTGTTTCCTCACAGCAAGAAGGTTCTGGTTTAAATCCTGGCTGTGACAGACTGGCAGCCTTTCTAGTTTGTGCCCAGCCATGCCCTCAAAGCAGCTGGGAAAAACTCCAGCAGCAACTCGTGACCCTCCAGAAGACCAAGCGGGAATTGAGGAGTTTTTGCTATGATCCTAAGCTTTTCAAGCTGATTTCACAGGCCATACCTCCTAAAATGAAATTATAAACGTATAAACATTTTTGTTTTAAATGGCTTGGCCGGCCAAATGTCTCTATTGGATGTAATAACAAATAAAGTGACAGATATAACAAAGTTAGAAGAAGAAAGATATCTAATAATGGTCATAAAACTCAAATGAAAAGTGCTGTCATAAAACCCCACATTTATCATTTATTTGCTACAATAATTTCACGTTTGCATTCAGATTTCCTAAAGGACATATCGCTGATTAAACAGATGTCAGCTTTGCAGAAATGGTGCAAACTTGCATCAGCTCCATTCGCATAAGTGCATGTGCAAATGTGGTCTTGCATGGCCCAATTGTTTGTCCTCCTTTCCAGTCTTCAGAAGGTTACATTGAAATTCAGGTTAGGTTTTCTTTTGGCTAAAGGCAAGTAAGGATTGTCTACAATCTAACAGCTTGTGGTTCACGCAGAGGGAGACTGCTGATGGTTTAATAATATACAACTCAGACTAGGCTGTCTATCTGGAATTGTATGCATTTCAATATCACATCCTCAAATATGAATTAAGCAGACGTCCATTGCTTTTATTAATTTTCCAATTGTCTGTGTTCACAAAGTGTTCTGGAATAAAGACTTGTTCTCATGCTCTTTGTGAAAATGTGATATTGGAGTGCAGAAGTGTGTTTTTGCTGAAACAGTACCTCACGGGTGACTAACAGGCTTGTAGCTGCACCTCTCTGACTCAGTGTGGACACAGAGAGCAGGTTAGAGGACACAGAAAATGCTAATTTCTTTCCCTTCATCTCATGCTCTCTTGCAAAAATAATGGGCTGGTTTCTTTTTGACATGGCAGACACATATGCTCTCTTCTGTCTCTACCTCTGTCTTTTTTCCTCTGAACAGATTTCATACCTGTCGACTGAGGCTGGGAGAACTCGCTTCAATTATTAGCATTCTGTAGATGTGTCTTTGGTGGTAAATGATTGGAAAACCACAGAGGATGAGAGAACAAGATCGACATGCAGGCAGCCCTGGCTGATGTTGCTTCTGCGTTAAGCAGCAGGTGGAACTGAATGTTTGGCAGATGCGTGTCACAGTGGGAAACAGCTTTACATTTTGTAGGATTCACTCCAGCGTTCTTGAGTGTCTCGCTGATTGGGATTCATGCTGTTGTCAAAAGCAGACGTATATTTCCCATTAAAAGCTGATCTCTTTTCACCAAACACATTTTTAGAAGTGTGGTCACTTCTGAGGCTTTGAAAATCTGAACTGGTGGTTTTCAAGTCCTTAAAATGTCTGGTGACAGTTTAGAGGCCATCAAACTATCTGAGAGGTAGAGTGTCTGCTCTTAAGCAAAAGATTGAGTGATCAGCTTCACAGTTGGGTCTCACCAGAGGTCCTAAAAAAGTGCCTTCGCTCTTAGTAACCCCCATCAAGAGATGAATTTGGAGGGTAAATCTCTACTCTTTTCAAGTGTGGTTGCTCTTCAGACCCCAAATCTGAAAAGAAGCCATTTTGTACAGTCAGATATTTACTAAGTAGTGGAACTTTAATTAGATCCCTACTTAATTATTGTTAGATGTGAAAGACAGGTGTTGCATCCCCTTAAAAAGGTTGCTTAAATTCTATTGATAATCAAGATCATCAGTCTTGAGCTTTCTAGTTCATTGACAGTGTGGGAGTTTTTTTTGTGTGTGGTTTTTCAACTTAAGAAGGAATTACTCAATTTATAAAGCATGTCTGTTGGAAACACTGTTGTCAGTTGAGATGAGTTAATGTTTTTTTTTTTTTTTTTTTTGTAGTTCCATTTCTATTGAGGTGATGCTGTGTCTTCATTATCTATCATCTTGTCATTGATCTACTGGAACTGTAGTCAGCTAAACTGTGAGGATAAACTTGTTTAAAATGATAAATATTTCTTTCTGTCAACATCTTTGTGTTTTTATCAATGGTGTTTTGTTGATTCTGATCTTCTGTTTCAAACAAAGGTATAAATAATGACGATGGTGATTTAATACATATTATTTTAATTTTCATTCATCCAGTAAAATGACAAACATATACCAACCATTCAGACATATATTGAATAGTAGCAATCCTAGTTTGATCTGTCAGTCATTGATCTTGTTTATTGAATTGCCACCTAAGCAAAAAAAAAAAAAAACAAGAAAAATATTAGTGTAAGTCATTACAGGAATCTGCTATTGGATCATATCAGCTTAGAAAAATGTCAACTAAGAGTTCAAATAACCTGGACGGAATTCGGGCTCTCTGGTCTCCCATAGCTAACGGCATAACTTAGGGGGTGGGATTCTTGGGTGTCGCCGCGCCCTGGCCGTCTGCCGGGGTTTTTGGTGCCGGGGTCGGGGCCTCCCTGGCACCTGGCGGGGGGTGGGGGGGGGGGGGGGGGG
>BSAI01000201.1:22790601-22802566 GCA_036245035.1 Adrianichthys oophorus | reverse complement strand
ACACACACACACAAATACATTACACAAGGAAGGTGGGACTACTGATCTTCTGTCCCCTACCCCATCCCCGGTGGGGGGAACAGGACCTTCAGCAGCGGCGGCCTTGTCTCTTGGGTGTCGGCCTCCTGGGCCCGGCGGCCCCCTCCCCACGCGGGGAGAGGGATCCCTCAGTCCTCTGGCAAGTCCATGAGTGGGGGATCATATTCCACCTGAGCCTGGAGGGTGTCTGTGTCCTTGTGGTGCGGGTTCTGGTCCTTACCCTCGGGTGCCGGGCCCCTTCTAAGTCACAACATAGGATAGCCTGGTCAGGCTATGTACTCCTTCGGGGACCCCCACTTCTCTTGGTCATCCCTCCTCTAGGTGGGGGTAGTTGACCCCCGCTGTGCTCTCTTCTGGATCTCCGCAACTGCCTGGAGCTTCGGAGCGGGTCTCCCTTGGGGGGCCCTGGCTCGTACCCGGGGCTGGGGTGGGGGGATGCTCAGAACTCTTGGGTGGTGGTGGGCGGCTTGTCTGGGGTGGTGGGGCTCTCGGCGGTGGGTCCCCATGCTGGGCCACCTGGCGCGGTGGGAGGGCTGCTCTCCTGGCCGGGCTGGGCCTTGCGCTCTGCGCTTCCGTACCTCAATGCGCTCGGGTGTTGGGGGCCCATGTGGTGGTCCTGCGGGCCCTGGTCTGGGTGCTTGGCTGGGCTGCCTGGCGGGCGGATCTCCTCCGTTGACCCCTCAGTATGGGTGCGGGGGCGGGCCCTGGTCGGCGCTGTGGCCTCGGTGGGGGTCTTGGTGCGGGGATGTCTGGGAGCTCTCCCTCCCTTTTTTTTTTTTTTTTCTTTTCTTTTCATTCCTTCATCCACTTCAGTTTAACATAACATTCACCTGAGCACAGGCGTCGGCTCACCTTTGCACCTTCAAATGGTGTGCGTGTCAGAAGGTAGTGCTTTGCATGTGTTGGTTGGTATGCACAAGTGTGTGTGTGAACTAGATGTGGACAAGTTTGTGAACACTCTTGGAGCCGGCAGGTATGTTTGTGGCAGCTGAGTGTGTGGACAGGCCCCACCCATTTTAGACCAACAGTCACTATTTTAATGGGTATAGGCTCCAACATTTTGTTGCCTGTAGATTCGCAACTGTACTTTCCCTTTCCATTAGTCATCCTCTAAAATCTATTATCCACCGTCTCCCCCCCCCCTCCCTTTCCCCCCCTTTTTTCCGTCCTTTCCAACAAAAAGAACACAAACAAAATAAATATTAATAAAGTTTCGTTTAAATTACAAAAGGGGCTTATACCAACATACAATTTGTGTTCCCAATGATTTATAACCCCCGATTGTAAGAGTAAAATCTGTCTAATGCAAGAAGCTCTCAGCTCATATCTGTCTGCTCAGCTGTTGGACAGGACAAGTTAAAAAACAAAAAAAAACAAAAAAAAAAAAGCAACTTTCCACAACTCTAAAATCCTGTATTTAAAGTCCTACTCCGATCATTTTTTATCTGTTTTAAAAGCGTTCCCAGTGGTCTTTTAATGATGATTATGCCATTTTTAGACATCTGTGTTGTTTTCCAGGACATAGTTTCTGCAGAGTGGCAGTAGTTCATTAGAAATTTGCCTCTGAGTTCTGGATGGAACCGTTGGCATGGGGCAACCACTTCCCCCCTTCTCCTCCCTGTTGCAGAGCAGGGAGTTAAATCACAAATAAGGTCTTTTTCAAACGACTTTTTTTCATCTTCTCCTGATTCACAACAATTTGAACACATAAATGCTCAGAAATGCTTTTTAAAGCCTATTTTTCTTTATATGTCCTCCATTATTAGAAAAATGTCACAAGAACATGTCAAACAAACATCATTTTCATCAAAGTGGGTCTTTAAATGCAGATTTCAATCTGCCTCCTATTTGTGGATTTTCTTTGGTTGGACCAAATGCTATGTAATTCCTTAACAAGTACCAATTTCATTTTAATTTTTGATGAAATTCCTAAAGAATTCAAAATAAAGTCTAATGTATTAATTATTGACTTTAAGGGTGTATTTAGACTGGTCCAGATTTGGTCCAGATCAAGTTCTGAATGTTGCATTTGGTCTGGATTCAGACTGCTGTCAATCGCACATTTCTTTTCTATCAAACGTTTGTAAACAAAATCACTTGACTCAAGATCTGTTCAGTCATTGGCCAGGATTTTCAAGGGTGGGGCAAAGCAACGAGAGAAGGAATAATGGAAGTCCTGCGCTTTGCAGTCCTAGTCAGGATATTTCACTGATTCAAACTTTATGTTTCACTGACGAATTTTGGACATGTGTATCAACGTCAGGTACAACACTTTTTTAGTTGCTGCACGCATGAGGCATGCTGCACGGCGGTTTCTGAGAAGGCGAAGACTAAGAATGTGTGCTAATTGCTGTCTAGGACATATAGATTGTTGGTAAAAAACAGTGTGAGAAGCAATGTGTATCACGTTAAAGTTGATTTAATGAGCCTGCATTCATCTGACTACACTAGACACTCGCTGTGTCTCGTTGTTGCTCCGTGTTTCTCCGTGGCTCATTTGCTATGTTTCTTACTCTGTTTACATCTCGTGATGACCGGCTACGGTAGCTATCTTGGTCCAGTTGTTCCCCACCAAACACAAAACCTATTCAGACTGAAGAAAACTCAGAGCAAACCGAAGCTCAGTCCAATTGGAATCAAACCGAGACCACCTTGAAGATGGGTCGGAAAGCTTGTGTGTATTCAGACTGAAAATTTTTTCCGTATTATCGGGGAAAACGAACTCTGGTTCACTTTAAGCGAACCAAATGTGTCCAGCCTGAATACGTCTTCTTGTATATGCACTCCATCACAAACCCCAGAAACAAAACATCTGATCTAAACTCCTACTATTCACATGATAGTACACACCATCTCTGGGTTATAAAAGCCGTTCACAGTTTCAAAAAACAGCACTCAGCAACACATGGTGTCTGCAATGCCAGTATCTAATGACTGTAACTCCCCCAGCACTCTGTGAGTGTGCGGGGCCTCTCACCAGCAAGGGGCTGAGGTGAACACATTAGAAGACAGAATGGAGAAAGAAAGCAGCACAAAAGATGGCTGTAATGCAATAAGGATGAATAAAAGGCTTTTTTAATGAGGAGGCCTCTCCTCCTCTGACGTTCCCTCAGCCATTATTCTGAGTGGGAAGTAAGAGCAGCAGGGCCTCAAAGCTGGGGTTACTGGAGACGTGGGTTGGCAGGGTCAAAGCACAATCAAATCATCTGTCAAAGGGACATTTTTCTTGTCATTCTACATCATGTAAAGGTCAGGTTTTTCCTATGTTTGTAGACTGCAGATGCCATCTGCTGTGGTGGTTAACACATTTTATCCCAATAATAAAATAACTTTAAAAAAATATGTGTTTAATATCTAGTAAGGATTATTTTTTACCTGTGCTAGAAAAACAACCTGCGCATTCCCCTCATGTGCAGTGGGCTGTTCGTGTTGGTCTTTAGTGCTCACAGAGGAATGGTGTGTTTCATTTTGGTGCTGCGGCTGCAGGGCATGGCTGCTGTTTAAATGGATTGGATTAAGATCAACAATTGTCCACCGTAAGGAAAGCTGGATGAATCATTGTGTCACAAATCATCCTCAAGTGTAAACAGGCTGCATGCGTGCTTTGATTTTGGTGCATTATTTGCACTTTTCCCCTCCGTGCCTTAAGTTTCCATTGCTTGATATCCTGTAAGGCCAAAAGGACATGGAACACTAAGGCAGCAAAGTTTTCTGTGTTATCAGATGATTGCTGTATGCAGTCTCAGAGCTGAATTCACTGTGGAAATTCACCAGACCGAATCCGGCACAGTTTACTGTGAAGTTTTTTTTTTTCATCTCACCTGAACATATACCAGGTCAGTTCCATTAGAAGTGCTTTTCTTATAGGATGCAAGCCAAATATCTGTTACACCTGAGCCTCAAAATGCGATCTTTCTTCTTTGCTTTTGAACATAAAACTTTGTTTTTTTTTTGTTTTTATAATAACTGCTGTTAGAAATCTACTTACGGTGATCCACTGCAAGCGTCGATTGTACTTTAATAAATTAAAAAAATACAAATAAAAGCTTTGTTGCTTTCCCAGTCGATGCTGACAAGGATTCATCAGGCCTGCACTGGTGTTCGGGCTGTTATCTCCGTCCTGCAGTCGTATGCAAATTACTGACTGTCTCTTCGGGAAACCCTGTCCTAGGAAACATAAGGAATGAATTAAGAGGAGATAATTGTGCAGACCCCTGAGCTCTCAAACTACTTTCAACCTAATTGACACTCCCAACCCACTCACTTAACATGATATGTAACTACTTCCATGTTTCACACAGCAAAGTATTTAAAGCAGGCTGACGGTTTCTACTGTTTTGTTTACTGGCATGTGTTCATGTCAGATCATAAGCGGCTGTTTCAGCAGAGAGAAAAAACCACAATCCCCATGAGGAGAGCAGAGGACTTGCAAATGCCATACAGGTCCCAAACTTGTGTGGGATGAGTGAAAGCCCTGTGTAAGTCCTCTGCCGACTTTTTTCAGCCTTTGACCTTTTTTTTCTTCCTTGTAGACTAGCTACTAGTTTTATTTTGTTCAATGTTATATCCAATGTAGGGTAAGTTATTTCTAAAAAGTAATTGATTACTTTACTTAGTTACTGGATCAAAATCAAATAGTAATTAAATTACTAGTAAGTAGTAAGTAAGTAGCAAAGTTTGCATAGAAAGGATCCTCTTGTCTTTCATTTAACGAGGCTCCTTTAAAAATAGATTTTTAATCTCGATAGGACGTCTGTGGTTAAATAAAGGTAAATACATTTTAAAATACTATTTTTTAAAGCTATAAGGTATTAACATGATTCAAGACATAACATGGCATAACAAAACATAACATTTGAATTCAGGCAACAGTGTGAAAAATGACAAAAATAAGTTATAACATATGTGGTCTATGGCACTGCATTGAGAAAAAAAACAGTTACTATTCATTCTTTTTATTTTTGAGAATAACCATTCTTGCTCTGATACATTTATTTAACATCTTTCTTTTTTTATAGTTTTCTTTATTGCGAGGAATGTAACTCGTTGGATTGTGTTTACGTTCAAGGAAAATTTGACATTTTACTCAAAGCCAAATAATATTAGCCTCATTGGTTAAAATTGTGCGGTTCCATCAAATCCTATATTGTTTATACAAAGGATAGACTACACATATGTCAGAACTTGAATATAAAATATAGAAAGAATCATAATGGAAGATAATTTGGACCAACATTTGTGCAATTTTGCCTTTTCTTGTTTTTATAATGCAAATGGCTAATGTCACTAATACTGGCCATGGTCTGGAGTGTCCATTAACACTTTCAGTATGCAAATTTAACATGGTGATTTTATACAGAGAGAGCAAAAACATTACAAGCCTATCCGCACTGTCAGACCAAATGTGGGCTGCACTATAATCACTAGCTCTGGCTTATCCACATCACCATCATCTGTTTTGTTTTGAAATGTGTGCGGTAGATGAAATGTGTGGAAGATAAACTCAAACCTGTTATGGCTGTCTTGTGTTTTCACAAGATTGAATTAGATTTTTTGAGATAAGACAAGTTTTTGTCCTTGAAAAGCTGTTGACAGTGCTGTTAGGTGAATGTGTTTTGTGTGTGAGGGCATTTTTGCATTTGTGGTAGATGAGTTTTGGCTTAGAAACAGAATAAATTAGGCTCTGTTAGGACTTGAGTGGTAACTCATTTACAGTTTGTTGCTAGAATGACAATGTGGTGTTTATCACTGCTTCCCATGAGACGGATCATAACTAATCGCTCCTAGTGTATCAGCATTTTCTCATCAACAGAAAATATGAAACAGCAAAATTGATTACCACTGTTGTTCATGAATCTCCATATTTTGACTTTTTTTTTATATCTGCTGCAATCACATGAAGGGCCGGCACGCAGCACTTTTTTTTTTGTTTCAAGTTTGAATTTTGCATGCAATTAAAATTTCCTTTTGAGCTCCAGAAAGGTCACTGGGTCCTTTGATGCTTTTTGACAGCACCATTCAAAAATAACCCCTGCAGTGCTAATGTGAAGCTACCAAAGCATGCTTGACATTTTGCTTAAAGGGGACACATTATGAAAGAAAAAAGTGTGCATGAGGTCTTCGGTTTAAAAACTATGTAGAAACACCCCTTTAGGGAGAACACTAGTTTGAGTCATTTAATTTTCTTAATCATTTTTCAAGTACATCTGGGAAAGAGTTACTATTTATACCTCTGATTTTGAATATGTACTTCAATCTCTGCTGCAGTTATTTAACCTAAAAAAAAAAGCAAATTCAAATTTGCAAAAACTAGCTTTTCCACTACCATATTTTCATCGGAAGTTGCCCACACCATTTCCCCCAAAGGAAAGATGCATTGTAAGCTAACAATGTTCTGGCTCTTATTTTTTAAATACCTTTCTATTGTTATCCACTGTTCACTCGCTTATTGTGGGATTTGTGTTTTGAAAATAACCCGTGCTAGGGGAAATCTGCACCGTAGTCTACTTTTTCCAATAATTATAGATGTTTTAATGCTGTAAAAACCCCTCAGTACACACGTTCTACACTTTTATTAGGCAGACATGAACATTTTTACACTTTTCATTTCATAATACTTTCTAGTATTATAAAATTGAAAACATAGAGCTAATAGCTAATGAAATGTTGGTAAATTTGAAAAACTGGAGCCAATCAGGACACAGACAACAATGCATTGTGCAAAAAGAAGAAAGTATGCAAAACTGCATTAAAAACAACAAGACCTTGAAAGCGAGGGATCTCTGTATATGGCAGTGATGGTGAAATTATTATTTTTAGTCTGGGTCTCCCTGTGCCTGTCCCCACCCCAGATAAAATACAGGGTTGTGTCAGGAACGACACCTGGCTGTGGCGACCCCTTACGGGATGTGCTGAAAGGTGAACAACAACAATCAACCAGTGACTCACTTCCGGATCCATCGAAATGAAGCCAATTCACTCCCCATTTTTTTGTGACATGGACTCCGCCATTCTGGAACCAAAAAAAGTTAGTAAGCAGTGATTGGTCAAAGTTTGTCTGAGTCATTGTTTCTATGGCAACCACTGTCTCCAATCAGAAGTTACCATGTTAGAAGACCACACCCCTTTGACTAAAAGCGGGCTCGGGAGAATCTGTCAATCAAACCCTTTGAACATTTATTGTGAGACTACATCTGATTGGTCAGTTTATAACTTGACTTATTTGTAATAAAGAAAAAAAAATATCTTGAAAAAAAATTAGGGTGATCAAGAACCTGTTAAAAATATATCAGATCATGAAAGATTATTGTGATAAATAGAATGACTGAGTGATATCTGGTTATTTCTTTATAGAAGTCTGTTGGAATTTGGCTTCTTGGGACCAGTGGGTACTTCCTGTTTGGAACGCCAGGGTGTGTGTGTGTGTGTGTGTGTGTGTGTGTGTGTGTGTGTACGTGTGTGTGTCACTCAGTCCAGTTCTTTTATAGAGTCAAAGGTATCAACCAGCTGACCAAAACTTTGTTCAAACTGTGCTGGCTTTTTAAAGAACTCCTGCCGGTTTTGCCATTAACGTTTTAACACCAGAGGTGTCCCCAGCAACAGAAAATACCACTCTTTGAATTACCTGAGCTCTTCCACTGCATAAAAAAAAACATAATTCCAATGCAGCTTCAGAATCCTTTGGAATTACAATAGTCATGTAAACACTACACTTCTCTAAAGTGTTGGATATCAGCACAAAGCTGCTTTTCAGCTTCCGAATCGGTTTACTTTATGTTAATTCCGTAAAGTGTTCCGGTAATTCAAAGAGTGTCAACACCGGAGCAACAGCTCGAGTATTATTGGGTTAAACCATTAACAAGTGACCAGTATCAACTAGCTGAATGTAAACAGTTGGAAGACAAATATGTGCATTTGAGCAGGTGGAAAGTGCACTAGCATTTGATTTAAAATAACCTTTAAATAGTAAAGACGGCCTGTTGCAACAGAATGGTAAGTTACTGGCATAGGTTGAATCATTAATACTATATATTTATGATGAGAAAGTACAACTACCTGAAGACTAAACAAACAAACAAAAAAACAAGTTATATATTTATATATATCTTAAATGGTTAATTTCAGGCGCTTAACTAATCATCACAGGATGTTTTGATATGACCAGATTTAGACACTTCCTGTATTTGGTCAGATTTAAAGTCCAAATAATTGGTTTTGATTTTTGGATAGAGCTGAGATAATTTTGACACCATGAAGTAGAAAAATTCTGTGGTGGGAAACAACTGCCAACACAAATGGAATCAAAAGGTCAAATTAAAGGAGGTTTAAATGTAATTGTGCTGTAGCAACATACCTTCAGTGCAGTCAATCTTGCCAGATCTTTTCCATTTTGCCAGCAGCTTTTGAACTCACCCACTTTAATGGAACTGTTTACTTTTCATTTTATTTTCAGCCATGTCCTACTCTCTGACTCGCTTTCATTTGGAGTTCCTCTTTTTCCCTCACAATCTCTTTGTAGGTGAAAAGAATATGTGAATGCTGCACTCCGGGTTTGTTGCAAAGCCTCACCGGCATACCCCCCTGATACTTATGACAAGTACAAAGAAAAAAATATGGCAATTTGGATATTCTGTAATCCTCGTCTGTCTCTGGAAGCTACTTCTGGGAGTTTGGGTCTGCATTAAGCCTTTCTTCGTGTACAGTATATCATCTCACCTTGCCTTCTTCCAGTCTTCTGTTGCTCAGTTCTCTGTCTTTGTTCTTAACTTCTTTCACTCTACTTTTTTCTGCTGTGTTTTTCCTCTTCTTTCCCACTTTGTTTCCTTGTCCCTCATTTCCTCTCTCTGGGGGAATCTTGGATCAGAGAGGCGATTTGGTGCCAGGCTGCAACAATACTTCATGTTAATATAAAAGGATGGTTGGAGGTATGCTGGGGGCAGCACAGAACATTTTTTTGCAAGTTTTCTTTGTTTTGTTGTGGCGGGAAAGAGTCTCATGCTGCACAGTTCCATCATCATCACAGGCAGCTTTTTTTGGTTGCAGTCAGATGTATATTTTAGCCGCTCCTGTTTTATTTTTGGACCTCAAAATGGGCTTATGACGCACGCGTTTAGTTTGCTGTGCTGTAAATTATGTCGTTTTGTAATTAGGCAGGGAGATAAGGAAATTCAGGCTTTTAGCAAGATTTGATGAGAAATAACAGAGGTGCCTGCTCTTTTTCAGAACGTGTGGGGAAGTGTTTAAAACGTAAAAGCCTGCCTCAATGAATAATTCCTGCAAAAGAGCTGCTTCCAGTTGGCTTGTAATGAAAGGCAGGTCACACTGAGTCAAAATATGGATTGACACCCAACTTTTCGGTTAAATGTCTGTTCTCATGTCTGTAGAATTGTTTAGTTATTGTCAGGGTTGAAGTGAGGACACAGATGCAGACGATACTCGTAAATGCAAAGTTTCTCATTTAATTGAGTAAAGTTCTCGAAAACCAGAACACAACTCGTGAAGGTACAAAAACCACCCGACAACCAGTGCAGGGGAGACGAAGACTTATAACCAAGAGGAGGGGATGAGGTAAGTGAAAACAGGTGTGCCGATAAGGGAGGGAGAGAACACAGGAAGTACAACCAACAACAAAATAAAACAGGAAGTGGACACCAAACACAAAACCAACAAATGTCCTGGGTCCATAACCCCACAGTACCCCCCCCTCAAGGCGCGCCGCCTAGCGCAGGGGGAAGCCTGTCCCGGTGCCGCCGATTGAAGTCCCTGATGAGCTCAGGATCCAGAATCCGCGAAGCAGGCTCCCAGGACCTCTCCTCAGGCCCGTACCCCTGCCAGTCCACCAGATACTGGAGGCCACGTCCCCGTCGCCGAACGTCCAGCAGGCGACGGACAGTGTAGGCCGGCTGGCCATCAATGATGCGGAGAGGGGGTGGCGGAGAGGAAGACCGCTGCAGGGGACTCGTAACATGCGGCTTCAGCTGGGAGACATGAAAGACCGGGTGGATGCGCAGAGACCTGAGCAAGCGCAGCCTGACCGCCACTGGATTGACGACCTTCAGAACCTCGAATGGGCCGATGAATTTGGGGGACAGCTTCTTCGACTCTGTCCGGAGTCTGATGTGCGAGGTGGACAACATGACGAACTGACCAGGTAGGTAGGACGGTGCTGGCGTGCGCCGACAATCTGCCAACCTATAGTTGGCAACCCCTGAACACAACAGGGCTTGTGACTCTGAAAACACCTCAGCCAGGTCATGACATTCAGGCAGAACCCTGAATGGGTCAGGTGAGGGCGGCCGCCCTACTGGGACGGCGGGATCTCCCCCAGGAGGCCAAGGTCCGGAACTCTATGGCATAGTCAGCTGCCCTTCTGTCCCGCTGTCTAAATTTCATAAGCGCACGACCTGCCTCTCTGCCTGGCTTGGTATGATGAAATACCTGCTGGAAAGCCTCCAGGAAAGCCGAGAGAGATGCGCAGGTAGGGGCTCCACGCTGCCACTCGGCGGTAGCCCATGCTCCGGCTCTGCCGGTAAGGTGAGAAATAATGAAGGCCACCTTAGCTTGTTCTGTAGGATAGTGAGGAGCCTGTAACTTGAAGTGGAGCTCACACTGGGTAATAAAGGCCCTGCAGTCCCCGGAGTCCCCGGAAAACCTTTCTGGGCGGGCCAGCTGTGCAGCAGGAGCGACAGGAACTCCATCCAAGGTCCCCTGGACCGGCATGGGAGGCGATGGGCGTGGCGAGGGGAAAGACGGTGGATGTTGAACCCGCTCCGCCAGTTGTTCGAAACGCTCTCCCAACGTGGCAAATTGTCGCTCCTGACGGCTTGACATCTCCAGCAACCCTTGACGAAGACAAGAAATCTGCTCCTCTTGCTGGCGGAGTAGTGCCCGTAACGTGTCCGCGTCTGCTGTGTCCATGTTACGGGTCGGGTGGTAATGTCAGGGTTGACGTGAGGACACAGATGCAGACGATACTCGTAAATGCAAAGTTTCTCATTTAATTGAGTAAAGTTCTTGAAAACCAGAACACAACTCGTGAAGGTACAAAAACCACCCGACAACCAGTGCAGGGGAGACGAAGACTTATAACCAAGAGGAGGGGATGAGGTAAGTGAAAACAGGTGTGCCGATAAGGTAGGGAGAGAACACAGGAAGTACAACCAACAACAAAATAAAACAGGAAGTGGACACCAAACACAAAACCAACAAATGTCCTGGGTCCATAACCCCACAGTTATAAGTGCAATAATCTTAGCTTATCCTATCTGCACAGAACAAAGAGTTGTGGGTATGGCAGTACAGAATGTGACATTTGAAAATGATTTTGTTTGTTAGTGATAGCTGTTGGGAAGTTATTTAGTGTAAATCAATATTGTTTTTACTAATAAATAAAATAATAGTATTATAAAGGATTTTTTTTTTTGTCTTTGGTACATTTTCGCCGAAGCCTTTTATTAGGCAAATTCAAACACTAAAATCACAAAATCTTCATATAAATATTGCATATAAATTTAATAAAATGGTAAATATAATGAAATAAAACAAAGAAGTGAAGAAGAATTGCATCCATTTGTGGTGTGCTCAAGAACACGCTGAAATTGGGTTTTTCTTGACATGGTACTCACACAGGTCTGTCGTTACCCAATACAAGCAAATGTCCTCACAATAAGAGGCTTGGTGCGAAATGTCAAAGCAGTGCAAATATCGCAAATCTTCCTCCAGGGTTTTTCTTCCACAGCTCTATTCCAATAAAGACTTCGTGCCATAAAATTCCCAGTGGGAACAAACCGCAATGATTCATGTATCCTTCATGATCGATTTTCAACCAGTTGATACTTCCGTGTTTTGATAGTTGTTATTCAAACATGTAGTTGTAGTGTTAGATAGATAGATAGATAGATAGATAGATAGATAGATAGATAGATAG